>OU015501.1:50296556-50891556 GCA_907164885.2 Dolomedes plantarius | reverse complement strand
TATATATATATATATATATATACAGTGGAATCTCGATCGATCGTTGTCGGATCCATCGTTTTTCCGTATGTGTCGTTCATTTTATCCAGTCCCGACGATCATATTGCTTTGTTATGTTTCCGCATCTATCGTTTTCCCGCATTTATCGTTCATTTCAATCGGTCCCTTGAAAAACGATAGATCGAGATTCCACTGTATATATGTGTGTGTGTCAGTGTCAAAATTTTGACGCATATTAGTACTTTTCTGCTTAACTGTTTACTGCTTGTCCAAGCGTTACAAACTGCGTTGGGCGCGCTATCATAATTACAACTCGCGAGGTACGGATGGTTTTAGCGTCTGAAATTTTGCTTTCCGGAGGACCGTTATTGAGGAACGTAATCCTACGTTAAAAATCTACTCAGTATAGACAAAATTATTGTCTGAGATCTGTAACATTTAATTCTCCCGTTAATCTTTCATTATTTCTTTCATATGCACAAATTAGGAATAGTTCAGAAGGGGAATAGTCTATTTACGTTGGGTTCAATCGCCGTAGACGGCCAGGGCGCCGATCCCATGTGTAATTATAAAAATTTGAATCACATTAAAGGGAAAAAATTAAATTTTCAGGATAACCTTCCCCCTGGGGAAAATGTTTTTAGAATTTTTTCTCTATTGCTAAAGTTCCGCGACAGTTACAATATAACAAGAAAAAAAGGAAATATAAAAATTTCACAAATTCTTTGATTCTGAGAGACACAAAACGAAATTAATTCAGTGTCAAGCATTATTAAAGAAAAAAATATATGATAAGGGAAAGAAAGATAAATGCATGAATTGAAGCACGGATTGAGAAACACACTACCAGAATTTCGATTGTTGACATGTGTACGTCAGCACCAAAATGGAGGAAAGACGTCAGTCCAGGAGCCCGCACTTTGCGTGCGTCTCTGCGAACTGGTGCGAGTTTTCGCGCTCGGCGGTAAAAGTTTGCGCCACCATCGCGGCTGATCTGACGTCACTACTATGAGGTCACGAGACCGATCGGCTTCATGAGTTCTCCGATTTTGCTCCAGTGTTCGAACAGGACGCGGTGTGTTAGGCTGGACGGGGAGGTAAGTTTCAGTTCCATAAAATTTTTCAACTTCGAAAACTCCGGTGTCTGTGAGTTTGATGTTCAAATGAGAGACCATTTTTTTACTGTTTTTTAAAAAAAATTATCTTAAGTATTTTCTGTTTGCTCAGTAAAGCGTCAGTTATATTTTAAACTCTTTAGTTTCGTTTTAAAGTCCGTATTATATGAAAAACATATGAATTATGAGATAAAATCAGGAATTGGAGTGATAGCTGTAAACGTTGTGTATAACCATAACACTGTCTTTCGTGGTACGTAAATGATTCTTTCTCAGTTATTTATTATATATTAAACAGATTTTTGTTCGAAGTACATTAAATTTATTTGAAAATATGTATATTAATTAAATTACTTTCTCATAAAAATGTGCTATTCGATTTCTGCCTGTACACTGAAATGGATGAAGCTTAATATTCCTATATTTAATTAAGGCATCTAAATATGGATATTTTTTATGTGAATTTGGATAAGTATTGATGAGATACGAATAACTGTGATCTTAGCGAAACTTTAAAATATTCAATCTAGAAATAAACTTTAAAAAATTGAGCATATTAATTGAGTTTTCGCTTTTTTTTTTTCATATCTCATTATCAACTATACACCATTTTTACTTCGTAAATCATACATTCGCGGTGGTAATGTGATCATAAGATTTTTAAAATGCGTTTAAACTTTTACCTTTTTTTAGCTATGTATAATCTCAATAATCAAAGTTTTTCAAACGTGAAAGTACCACTTATTTTTTTCAACATTTTTAGAATATGTTCTTAACTTTAACTGAAGTTTAACTGCTGTTGTTTTATATTTTTGTATTTTTTTATTTATTTTTTTTTTTTTTTGGGGGGGGGGGGGTCTAACTCTGTTGGTCCTTTATACTCACATAACAAGTTTAAAGCATAAAATTTTGGTGGCAAATGAGCAATTTCTTTAAAAAGAGATATCCACTAAACTCTAAATCTTCACTACGAAAAAAGGTCTTTCCTATAAATATGCTGACATGATGTATTTTTTAGAGGTTAAAAGATAATTTTTAGCCTCTCTCTTCAATTAATGTTTCAACCTATATTTTTTTTTTCTAGTACGGAAAATTAATATAATTGGTAGTGGAAAAAATACAAAGACTGAAAATTTATTATTAATAGCTTTATTCTTGTATTAAATGTTATTATTTAAATTCATTAAATTAGGCTCATTATTTAAATTCATTAAATTAGGCTCATTATTTAAATTCCTTAAATTGTAGTGAGAGCAATCAACTTAAAATACCCTGTTTGCTGGGAATAATTTTAACTACGGAAAAATGTCACCCTCTATTGAATAATCGATAACCAATAAATTAACATACTTAATTCCCCTAATTCTTTACTAAGAATAAACAATTCACTGCTTGTTTATTTATTCTAAAACTATTAGAAATTACTGAAACGTTTGCGGTAACAGAGTATTATTTGTATTTTATAGGACATGACAGTCCCTCAATGAAAATTTATTCACATTTTAAAGTATAATAGATTCAGATATTTATAAAGTATATAAGAATAAGAAGACATATAAGAAATGTATTATGTCTTGTATACATTCCACCTAATATCAATGAAAAAGTAAATTAGTCTCTCACACAGGTTATTATCCTTCAGAGACACTGACCAAAAATTTACTTTTATACCTGTGCTTTCAGATAAATCTAACCGTAGTTATTCTCTCACCCATTTAATCGTTTATTTCACATACATTAGAAATACCAAACCTAGTACAGATATAGCCTAATTCTAAAATAAATTGTCAAATCAGTGAATCATTGGAAAACATCTGTTTATTTTTCTCCTGTTGCATAAAACTGTAGTTCTCTGTTTATTCACTTTCGACTAACTTAAAGTGGTTGAACATGTAAAATGAATCCAGCTTTTCTTTTTGTTTTACAATTATTTTGAAATGTGTGTATTTTTTTTTCTTTTTATGAATCTGCCCAGTGTTAAAAATCTATGAAAATCTTCTTTCTCTCTCTCTGTAGGAAATCTATTTACTTTCATCTACTTTCCTCCACTTTTCCTCTTTCTCTCTCTGTTGGAAATTTACTTACTTTCATCCATACTTTTAAATGCTACTCTTCTCTGAAATCTTAGATGTGGGAGAGAAATGACTCAAATATTTACAAAATAATTTCCTGTGAACTTGGATTACAGCCATTCTGAATTTCCAAAATAAATTGCTGTTTAAGTTTTAACTTTGGCAGAGAAGCAAACTAACTGTCCATCTATCCTTCATCTCGAAGCTTAAAGGTATTGTGTACTTTTTTTATGGGATTTATGGAGAAATTTTGATTCTTTAACATGTTTAACGTTGGGACATTGCCGTTCTTCCTCGATTTAAGAAGTGAACTTAGGACCACTCTTAGGTTCTTGATATAGGATTAACTTTTCTTTTACTTTTAAAAAATTATTTTATATGGTTTGACAAGAAACCTTTATTGCAAATTTCCATAAAGAGAACGCCTTCTGTTTCTGATCTGAGAACTAAATGAAAGAATTGTGCCCAAGCCTTGTGTTTGACAACATTCATGAGGTCAGTTACTGCGTCGCGATAAATTCTATAAATAATCTCCCGTTCTGCAGAAGAGTACTGAGAAATGTAAGATATGTTTATTGATATTCTTTCTCTTCTTAGGCCTTCTCTATCTTTTACACAGTAATTCAGATGTACGTGTAAATTTATAAACTTTTATTTGTTGAGAGTTAATAATATTTTCTAAGAAATATTCACCAGACAATGATTCTTTTAATAACTGATTCTAATATATTTGCTGTAGATTTTCAATAGAATTTATTCGAATACATATAAGCGCATAAATTTAATTCTTAAAATAGTAACTTAAAGACTTGAATGTTCATGAAGTTTCTGTGGATATATTAGAACAAATTTATTTAAAGCTAGTTATATGCTCAATAAGATTATGATTTTGATTCTTAAAATTATTTGACATCTGATTATGATTCTTCTAAATATTCTCCCCTATACAGATAAACTAATTAAATATTTACAAATAACTGACGAATAGTTAATTGCTGTTATTATATTGCGCATTTTCTTAGATAATCTAATTAAAGTAAAATGTGTATAAAAATAGTTTTAAATACATATGCAAATTTTATAAGTTTTTCCTGTATTATAAAATAGCACTCTCTATTCTTAAATTACTTGCTATTTTCATATGCTTCATTTCCAGATTATTATAAAGCTTCTTTTGTTGTTGTATTGAATTATACTGTCACATAATACCACAATTATCTTTACGCACAACTCGGGACTTATCATCTGATTTATTGGCTTTCCAACTTCCATAACACGGTTACTTTCAGTAACTTTAAGTAACTTTGAAATATATATATTCATTTATTTATTTAAATGTATGTATGTATATCAAAAAAATTTCTGTACAGTTTGATTTACTTAGTGTTTGACGTTACTGTTTTATCTTTTCATTTGTTTTATGTCAGAACTGATGTTTATATAGGCCTTGTCGTCAGCATTAATATACCAAGTTGTTTGAAGTAGCAGCTTTAAATGGTGCAAAAAAACTTAAACGCGAAATTAGAGGAAATAACTCTTTCTTCTGCTACTCATCAGCCTTCTTCACTGCAGTTAGGAATTTAAAAATTCCAAATGGCAATTTAAAATATTTTAACTTTTAATAGCATTTGGGAAGAGCGTTGAGTATTGGCAGAAATAATTGTTTGCTCTTTTCCGTAATTAAGTTTTTCCGAACAAAAAATGTTGATCTAGTAAAGTTGATCTAATTTTGATCTAATCAATAAAGTTGTGAGTATACTGATGCACGGAAGTTCTGGAATTTCACTTTATGATTGTTACTTATTTATTTTAAATAGAAAAGTTTAATTTATCTGCATAATTTCTTACCTTTTTAAAGTAATTTCATTGCTGGTGGTTCAAATACGTACCATTGCGCATGTAGCATTTGCTGTCACTAGATGGCAGTACAATCGAATTATTATTTTATTTTTTTTTTTTATTTTTTGGGGGGGGGGTCGGGGCGCTACGGTCAATTTATTGCTACACGAGGGCTAGTTTGACCGGGACCTACAGTTTAAAGCCGATTCCGAATGGCCACATACATCCATATCAACAGTGGGAGTCGAACCCACAGGTAGCACTATCGAAGTAGTTTTTCTAAGTTGATGACAGTTTGATTTTGGTTCGTGGAACCTTGCTTTTGGTTAGTCTATTGCCCTTTCTTATTTCTAGAGTTTGACTGTGACAGAAATCTTTACTTTTCTTTGACCTTTATACTGCGTCAGGATGACTAGAAAAAATCTTACTGTTTCTGAGGCACTTGAAATTTTTTATTTATATACTTTTACATACTATTTATACATTTTTTATAAACTTTTTAGTTTCATTATATACGTTTTCATTATATACTTTCATTGATATACTTTTAACTTTATTTATTTATTTATTTTTGGACAGATAATTATTTTTATAAATATTGTGTATAAATATAAATAAATGAATGCATGTATATATATATATATATATATATATATAGATATATATAGATTAAACTGATTGCAATGGACATATTTTTATATCTTTTCTCTATTTTATTATTAATTTCATAGGGTTATAGCCAGTCAGAACAGTCATTCTAATATAGAGTGCTCTAGGTGCGTGGTGGTTCAAAAATGGATCACCTCCCCCTCTCTAAATTAAATCTACAATTTAAATTTTTTTTTGTACAGAATATGTTCCTAATGGTAATATTTCTTGAAATATAAAGTTTGTCCTCCCCCCCCCAAAAAAATAAAGCTTTACGTCATACGATCTGTTTCAGTTACTTTTATTTCCCCCCTTTCAATTCTATATATTTTCTCTCATTATATATATTATAAATCATAATATCTATAATCAGAGTACATTATTAAGCGTATGAAATATGCGGTTATATTAAAAAACAAATTTTGTGTTCTTTAATTTGGATCTGAGTTCATTACTTTTTACGCGCCAAACCGACGCTTCTTTCTTTCCCTTGAACTAGTGTATGGAAATATATATATATCTGTACATCAGAAGTAAACCATCACATGTGAATTTTCTTCATTTTCGATATTTTCATTTTAAGTGACTCCTTTTGAATGGAGCCTCCTTGGAGGAAAACTGTCCTATATGCAAAACAAGATGGTGGGTGAAATATAGACTTATAAACTATCGCATATGTAAGTCCTGATGAAAAGTAAACCAAAACAAAACTCTCCTAAAAAATGGAAAATTCACTGAAGAAAATTCACTTATGATGGTTTACCTCTGACGTACAGATATAATATAACAAAAAAATGGATGGCTAAAATCCTTTTTTATTTAAACTTTTACATATTAAAATCAGTCCCATCATATTTTAAAAATAGGTCTCGTTTAGTTTTGAAAGGCATTTCTGGAACTGAAAAAATGTATACGATAGTTGTGTCAGGCAATAAAAACTGCGTTATTGTCAAGCTGTTGAAAAGGATTGAAACAAGTAAATCTTAATGAAACTTTTTGATAGAAATTATTGTAGTAAACAGAATAAATAATCGTTAAATATATCATAAGAAACTCTGTTTAGTAAACACATTAGGAAATGTAGTGATTTTGAAGCATAAGAACGTATGTAAGACAAAAAATTTTAAATATCTGTAACATCAAAATATTTATGTGTTTCACGGCTTAAAATGTTTGATTCTTCGCAATAAGTGCTATTTAACATGTCCGCAAATAAGAAAACATTACTTCATATATGTCGAAAATATTTAATTTTTAATATTAAACTTCATTAATATTCATAAATATCGAAATATTACATCATACCTTGGGAATATTTTTAGTACAAAGTATAGAAAAGTTTATTTGCACTTTTCGTAATTGGATTTCAGAGATTTACTAATTCGGAAATCAACAAATTGAATTTTTTTTTGTCATCTACAGACAATCAATTCATTTTAGTTGCACTTCAAGGTTTTTGTATGAATTATCTGTCTTGGATATGGTACTCACTATCTATTCAATGACGGAACTTTTTTGCTTTTGTTTCTTCTGAATGAACTGCTAAAGTTTTCGTGTCCTCTAAGCACCCATTTAATCGCGTGTTTGTATGTTGTGCCAAACTGACTAAGTGAATAATATTGTCAGAAACACGTTGTCTTTTACAACTGATCGTTGTTCTATTATTTACAATCAGTTCGCATAGATTAAGAGTGGGCATAACGTCATGTTGACCTATATTTTCTTTTATGTATATTTTGTTTAATATATATTCAACAGAAGATTTCTGAATCTAGATTGTATTCTGACCTCATAAAACATGCTTCCCCAACTTAAGCTGTTAAATCCGATCGTTCCGTGATCTGTTGCCAAATACAAAACTGGACCAACCAACTCAAGTTTTTTTATTTAACTCTTTTTAAATTTATTTCAGAGCTTATCAATCTATTAATTCTTTCGGTAGAAAAGTATCAAATTTTCTTAAAACGTTAAGCAAATATTTTGATACAGAGAGACTGTTGAAGGTGTGTAAAGTGAAAAGATAAATCAATCGGTAATGTCCTTTCAAATTTTAGGATATTTCTTAGAAAATGGTTTCATTCAATTTACTTAGTGTGATATCCGTATATCTTCTGTAATTTACGTATTGCTTGGTGAAAATATGTCATTTACTTGGATTACGTTCAGAATATATTCATTTTTTTATTATTTTGTTGTTCTTGTTGTTTTACTCTTTTGCGTTTGATCATTTAATTTGTTTGAATCTACTTGTTGTTTCAAGTCACCATTCAAAACAAAAACAAAAAACTTAAGTTCATAGAAGAGTATTTTTTGGTGCTTCTTTCTGTATGGAATTAAAATATGGTTCTGCAGTTTATCATTGTTAAGTGAGTGCTTTATCTTACGCAATTGACTTAATATGCATAATTTTTTTTTCTAAATCAGTTACCGAATGCGTAAAAACATCTCAAACAACTAAACTATACTCCCTAATAAAGATATCCTACTTCTATTTGTCAAAAGAAATCATCAATTCACATTATGTAAAGATGTTATATCTTATACAATCTTTGAATACAATAGCTGAGATTAGATTTTTTGAAAATTTAACTCGAAAAACTACCCATGATTTTAAGTGTTTTTCAAAATTGTCCATTGTTCTGAAATTCATCTGAAATATATACAATGTATATAACGCGTATACCATGAAAGCAGCTTTATAGTATCTTTGAAAAATAGGATATTCTTCTCATTTAACAAGCTTTCATCATTTTCACTACGACAATATTCTGAATTGTAGTTCTAGTATGGTAAAAACAAGCCCATTTGAATGAAAAAAATTGTTTGTTTGTTTTTAAAGTTAAAAAGTACCATTTTCAATTTTAATAACTTTTTAAACCTTTTAAGAAGTGCATCATAAGCTGTAGCTTTCTTTAAATAGAGGGTACATCAAATTCTGCCCTGTTATTGTTATTATTTATTGAGTGAGATTTCCCATTTTTAAATTAAAATTTCTTATTTTGAAAATAAAATTTCATAGACGGAAAACTCTATGTCTCCAGAGTCAAATTAAGAGCAAATAGTTGTCCTTTTAACTGCAGATTGTCTTCTTTCATGCTTTTTATTCTATATAAATATTGATCAGTCTATGTTAAACATATAATGAACTGCCGATTTTTGTAATGTAGGATCTTATAAATCATTCGATTCTTAAAATTCTGAAATAATTTGTATTTCATGAAGAAAAGCTTACCAACATAGTATTAAGTGTGTAACTATAAAATTTAGAGAAAGAAACTATTTTCTATCACAATTTTTATGCCAAAACGTTATAATCTCAAGTTTATGTTTCAAGTTGCTCTGTAAGCCCAGTTGAGAATTTTTTAACATATATCTGGAGATTTTGCTTTATTAAACAGTAACATTTAGCAAGTATTAATTCCTGTTTTAGAGGAAATTATTTCGGAGAAATCTATGTTCAAAACTACAAAAATCATACCATTCAGTGGGTTTAAAAAAATTCATGTTTCTTGTTCTGAATACATGATAAATTCAGTATATAATCATCCAACATATTCCCTTACAAGTTTTATAAGATTTTTAAAATGTCTATTACGAATTCTAAAATACTAAAATTTATGCAAAAGTTATACAATAGTTTTTTATACAATGGAATTGAACATAAATAAAATCCACCAACATACATTTTAGTGGCTACAGTTGTAATGAAATATTAGAAAAAGATCTTATCAAACTCGTTTACGTTTCCTGTATGTTATATTCATCAATAATTTTAAGATTACATTAGCGCTGCCACTTCTAATATGCAAAAATTTTGTCTTCTTACTTCAAGGAAATTAGTCTTTAGTCAAGCAAAATATGGAGTAATAATCATTTCAAATGCAGGTTAATAGCATTTATTTGCTGTTTAATAAATTTCATATCCCAATTTTATTGCTCTCTTGGTGATATTAGAGCGAATGAAATATTTGATTTATTTGGAGCATTACTTCATTTTTTATAAGTAAAATACCTGTAGACCATATGATTGTATATATATAGATTTTTACATAAATACGTCTTAGTAAACTTTTTGTTATTTATTTAACTAGAAGTTATTACATCATCATTAATTATGCGGTTACAGGATTTCAGTGATGAATGAATAATTATAGTTTTGAATTACTTGGTTTAGTTTAAAATTTAAGAATTTAGTTGTAATTGCTAATACTTTTAAAACTATATTTTCAGTATTTAAATTTAGGTATTTAATTTAATTTATTCTGCTTAGTGTTCTGTTATGCATAAAAGGAGACGTCGTTAACTGCCAAAAATTTAAGTAGAACGAGCTGTGTTCGTATTCGTACACACGCACACACACCATATATATATATATATATATATATATATATATATATATATATATATATATATATATATATATACGTGTGTATGTGTGTATAAAAGAATTTATTCGCAAGAATTCTTCACAAGAAATTATTCTGAATACTTTCAATAGCGATTAACTAGTGTAATAAAACAGAATTCATTAATTCTGCGTAAAACACGATTAAAAAACAAACTAAAGGATTGAAAAACCCCAAAGTGTCATGAAAATAAAAATCTGTTCAGACTGAGCCCTTGATGATAAAATTGAAGCGTTGAACCCCTCATACAAATGTAAGATCATCAAATAAATGACTCAAAATTCATAGTACAATAATTAAAACTAACAGCATGAGGAGTTATGTTTTATATTAATAGATAGGTTGAAAAATGTTCCAATATAAAACTTTAAAACAAGTTTTAAAACAGAATGGTATATCTAAATATTACAATATATACGATGCTTTTGGCATTATTATCCTCATTATTGTTGTCATTAAAACTATGTTAGCAGTCTTGTCTTACCTCGTTTGTTGCACTTTACCGTTTCAGTAATGATCATTAAGTTGGTAGAAATATGCTTTTATTTTGTTTGCATTTTGAGATTTAAATAGATTAATTAATTTGTTGTTCTTGTTGATTTTGTTTCATTGGGTTGTATTTCTTATGCAGGAGGGATTTAGTTTGTCAATATGTTTATTGTTTTGTTGATAGAATATAGTATTGGTAAGATACATCGAATTTATTTATTTATTTATTTATTTATTCAAAATGCACACTACAAAAAATTCCATTTACAGTGTTGCATGTAAGATACAACTTAAAACACACAGACAAAAGAAACACCAAAACAAACATACAAAGCTACATGAACAGTATATATACAATACAATACACAAAACAATACATGAATTACGAATACAGAAGTTGCAAACATTTAGCCTTAAAAACAATAAAAGGCATCTTAAAATTATCAAGGTCTTCTGAAAGATGGTTAAAAAATTTATAAAATTTGTACAAAGAGAAAATACCTATGTAATTAAATTTCCTGTATACATTTACTAATAAATGCCGCTCACGAAGACATCTGCTCGTCACAGCTAGCTGAATGCAATTGTGAATTTCAACACAATCAATAATATTATTACTGACTTTATAAAAAAATAACATACAGGAAAGATCGTGCCTGGATTTTAAACTGGCAATATCAAAAATGTTACGTAGGAAAGAAGGAGACAAATCCAGAGGACAATAGTAATTAGTTTTATAATATAAGTATCGCATAAATTTAGACTGTACCTGTTCTAATATATTTATTTTATTATTATAATATGGATCCCAAATAAGACTGCAATATTCAAGATTCGAGCGGACCAAACTGATATAAATATAAAATTAATACTAAATATAAAATTTTAAGAGCTTGTTCATTAGAAAAATCTCTAGTTTTACGTTTAAGAAAACCAAGCATTCTATAGGCCTTAGAAACAGTACCAATCATATGGCGAGAGAAGTCGAGTCTTGTGTCAAAAGTAATACCTAAGTTAATTACAGAATCAGAGCGAAAAAGTGGATGACCAATTTCAACAATACATTGATGTTAAAATTGCAGTACCGTAGTATTAACTTTTATAATATATATATATATATATATATATATGTATATATATATATATATATATATATATATATATATATATATATATATATATATATATATATATATATATATATATATATATATATATATATATATATATATACATACATATATATATATATATATATATATATATATATATATATATATATACATATATATATATATATATATATATATATATATATATATATATATATATATATATATACATATCGTGCTATCTTTATTAGCTCAGCAAAATTGGTTAAAAACTAAATGAAACAAAAAAATTTTAATTCAACAAATTTTGTAACATTCTCCAACCATTTATTATGCATACGACTCTTACCTAGTATTTTAAAAGCATTAATTAGGACACTTTGTATTAAGCCATATATAGGGATTGCTGAAAAACTTTTAAACCATGAATACATTTTAGATATATTCTTTGAGATATATTTATCAACAGCTAGTTCTTAAATCTTAAACTTTGAATGTATCACATAATCTATAAATTTTCGCCGAAAACTTGTACAGAGATTATTGACTGCTAAACGCGTTTTCATTTTTTTTTAGTTCTTTTATTTGCCGATATTAAAAGATGTCATCATGCAACAAACATTACTCCCTTAGAGTGGTAATTAAAGCAAGTAGAAACTGTTTTCATTGGAATGAATAGAAAAAAAATAAAGCTTTGGAAAATATTTAGAGCTTATTTTCTCTCCACTTCTCGGATACATTTATTTATCGAAATGCAATTGTCATAGAAATGCTTGTATGTCAGAAGAAACATTTCTAGAGTTTTAAAATAAGATTCTCCAACTTTGAAGGAATTCCATTATATTTAATTATTTAATTAATGAAATAACAAAAACTCATCGTATTTTATTTACTGAAAATGGATATAAATACTTCTGTTTAGTTTCCTTTTTTTAAGTTAAAAAATGATCAGTTTTCATTGCAGATTGTAAATTATTATAATGCATTCATTAAGCTTGGACATTTTTAAGTAACTACATTTGAATAAAATTGAAATTTTATAGACCTTTTATCAAAAGGTAACGAAATGTAGTAAATTTTCACTCCTGTGTTATAAAAAGCTAATTTTTTTTAACTGAAGCACGGAAAAACACTAAATTTTGATTGCTCCTTTTTCCTATTACCCATTGAGATTCTAAATTTAGTTTGGTGGTTAAAGAGGCATGGTGCTTCAAGCTCACTTGAGATTCTTATTATTAGGTTGATAGCTGAAACAACTGTAAAATATGCAGATACAACTATTGGAATGATAAAATAAGTAGAATCATCGAGAGGTGGATTATTTTCTTCTCACATTTCACTCCTATACGGCTGAGAAAATTTTCTCAAACTCAAAAATGTTCATTTTTCTGTTTGTTTATTTTTGAAAATACTGACATTAAATTACATCTGTTGCTATTAAAATAATAAAATATAAAATTAAATCACTAATTTTATCATATCACATTGTGGTAATTAAAAATTTTTCTCTAGATTATAATTAAAAACAAAAATAGCGTGAGAACGGAACAGTTTTCTTCTAAATCCGAACAAAAATAAAGTGAAAAAACTAGTTGACAAACCTTGAAGTTATTCACATTTCTTAATCGTATAAAATCAAGTAATAAAATTAAATTTCATTATTTCACCTTCTGCTAACGCACAGTTCTACTGCGTATCCAATAAAGTAAAAAAGAATACAATCCTTAATTCTTTCTGCACAGAGAACTGTCTTTTTTTCTTTCTTTTTAATCAAGAAAAAGTAAAGAATGCTTAAAATCACACTTTCATTTCATTTATTTTAACTTTATTAACAATGCTGCACCAAAGCATTAAACTCTGCCTTAAAAATTTGACTTTCTCTGTGTATTTGATAGCACATAAGAAAAGAAATTCGCTGCTGTCATATCTTTTATACGTCTACTAAAACGTTTAATAAATTAAATGTTAGGAATATTCAAATTATAATTATATTCCTCTATTACTTTATGTTTTTAATAGCATCCTTACATAATTGTATATACATCTCAAGAAGATATATCACTTGATCAACAAAAAGTAGTTTTAATGATATAGTTAAACAACAAAAATGCAGTGACTAAATGTTGTAATCTTAGTTAATTTTAAATACTCACTAAGTTAAAGAACTTTTCAACAGTCAAAAATATGTTATCATAAGAACCACAATTTAAAGTATGATGAAATTGAAATCAAATTTGCATGAGCATCCTTTTTTGTGATTCGAGTATGATTTGTCAGTATTATAGAAATCAATAGGGGCATATTCTAAAATTTATTACATGAAGTTGTAACAACTTGCATGTGTTCTAAGATGTATGTCAAGCGGAAAAAAAATTCAAATTTTTATTTTAAATAATGGTAATATTTTTGTTATATTTAGATCCGTTTGACTCGTTTACTTTGTAATAAATTGGCAAACTTTCCCTTGAGGGCAAATCTGATTAACAACTATCAATTTTTCATTCGTATGCGCCGATCGCGAGCATTTTTATGATCTAAAGCTTACTGAATAGTATTTTTCACACTGCCCATGGTACTAAGATCGAAATTGCTTGTAAATATATAGATAGGTAGAAAGTAGTTAATAGCGAAAGGTGCAATGTAATGTCCGTGCCTTTCGCCTCTTGCGGCAGCGGGATTATGTCACTGAACATAGCAAGATTTGATTCCTTGGTTCATAAACACTCGATAGCATCGGTCGAATAGTCTCCGACAGATGTGATAGGGTGCTATAAGTATATAAGTTATGAACTTTCTCGTGTATAGCATCAATAAGTCTTAGTCACGTTTGGAAAGTCAATTATAGTAAATTTCCCTCTCTTACGCATAGCAGTATGATTTTGTGTTATCATCCTTAAAATCATAAACTTCATTCATCTCTCATGTATCCATAAACTTCATTCATCTCGTGAACCATAAACTTCATTCATCTCTAGATCCTAAAGGGCGTAATTATAACATATTACTTGAATTATACTAGTTTTTCATATTTTCCTACATGTGATACATGAATACGTCAAACTTCATTTTAAAAAGTCCTTTGCGAAAAGCACCTTTCCTTAAAATTCGTCCTCTTTTTTGTGTAATGTGCACAGCTGATTGAGGTTTTGAAAATCATTTAAAATTTTAATTGTAACTTTCAAACAAAAAACTATAAAACTCTTTGTTAAAACAGTTCCATGATTCCTGATTATACTCTACAGTGTGTCCGTAAAATAATATTGGATTTTCAAATGGCTATAACTATGCAACAAATCATGTTGCAGACACAAGTCATATGTTAAACTAGCTGAAAACCCGTACTTCGCTACGGAGTACATTCAAATTAAATACAACTGTCAATGTATGCAATTAATGCCTATATATATATATATATATATATATATATATATATATATATATATATAATAAATACAACAATCAATGTATGCAATTGATTAAAAAAACGGAAAAATATATTTATAAAAAAATCGTAACGAATATTTTTATAGACAAAATAATGTAGAAGGAAATAGTCAAATTAAATCTAATAGAACATACTAAAGAATATAGTACAGTTAATCTACTACAGTTGGGGGAAAATCTCTTTTACTGTATTGGATAATGTCCAATGTTGTTTTGGATAATGTCCAATCGTCTGCCACATTACAAGAAAAAAAATATTTTTTTGTCTATTTCGTTGTTATGCACGTGACGCAAAATTAGTTTAAAGTATCACAAAAAGAAAAGAAACCACGTGATCAGCATGTAATAAATTCAGTTCTAAAAATTAATCTTTAAAAATTCACCAAAAATTAGAAAATGGAGGTAAAAATTAGAAAAAGGTTTCATTTTAAAGAAATTTTTTTGAACTTTCTCGTCATATAAATTTTAGAACCCTCGGATTATTATTTTAAATGCAAATTTTAAAGAATGTTGCAAATACAGCTTAAAAATTTAATTTAAAAAAGTCTAAGGAGAATTTTTCAAAAATCCTTCTTAGTGCACCCCTACACTATAAGAAGAATCGCCATGTAAAATTTCAGCTTTTTAGGTCCAGCGGTTTGGTCTGTGCGTTGTATGTCAGTCAGTCAGTTACGGAACTGTTTTATATATATATAGATAGATGAAAGAGAAACACTCCAAGTTTATGTGTACGAAAGCTTATGTGCAGACTCCGGGACTAGCACCGTAAAATTTGATTTTCCAGTTAGACGGAGCTCCTCCACATTTTGCCCCAATCGTGTGGGAATTTCTTAACGAAACATTTCCTCAGCGATGGGTCGGACGAGATGGGTGGATTGCCTGGCCCCCATGGTCTCCAAACCTTACCCCCATGGATTTCTATTGTTGGGGTTATGTCAAAACACAAGTGTATTCCATTCCACAAGTGTGTTCGAAATCTGGGCCATTTAAAAGAAACGATCACTGAATCTGTTTCGTCTATCACGCGGGATGTTCTCTGCCGCGTATGGGAAGAGACTGAATATCGTCCGACGTCTGCAGAGCAACTAAGGAAGCATGCATCAAAGTCTGCTGAACAGATAAGAAACTTGGAGATTTTCTCTTAAATTTCCCGTACATTTCATCTCTCTATAATGCTTTGTTCCGAAGCGATAATCATTTAAAACCCCACCAGACACACTGCACTATATCCGGCCATGTATTTATTTTCACTGTCATTAATAATCTATACGGAGGAACATTTTCATTTGTTGTTGATATGTCGCTCACTCCTTTCAACAATGTCATATCTCAAAAATCGGCGATTTTTAGCTGTGCCTGTTTTCAGAATGTACTGAAAGAGTAGTATATCCCTGCAAGATCGTCATATCTCACCCCTCAATATTTAGACGCTAGAGAGCAGAATTAATATTTATTTTTAATACATTTTATTCTACTTTTAAACTTTAAAATCACTCTCCTGAAAAATCACGTTTTTTGAGATATGACACTGTTGAAAGGAGTTAGCGATGTATCAAAAATTATGAAAGAGTATCTTCTCTTGCCAAATGGAAATGAATGTCGATCTCTACTATACTTCTATCATACTTTCATGCTGATTTTCTTTCTAGTATCACTTGATTTAAACGATCCTTTAGAAAACACCAAGCATTTTCCATGGAAAATTTTGGAGTATGTTAAAATATTCTTTTAGTGAAATGGGATGTATTTTCCAGTTTTGTTTATTTAAAAATGTTACCAAAGAAACAGTGTTTCTTATTTTTTATTTATGCTACTAAAGGCTTTTTAACTGATTTTATGAATATAGTAAAGAACGCTTCTAGGGAATTATGTTAAAAATACATATAAATGAAAAGAAGAATCTGCTTCCTTTTCTTAGTTTAATCAAAAGTTTTAGAACTCATAGTAAATATCGTCACCTGATTGCAAGAACTAGGTAACTCGATTCGTCAGGTTCTTGACGATCTCAAATGTCTACTTCTTTCAGTGAGAAAATACTCATCGTTCTGTTTGTCTAATTATTACAATAGCCAACAGATGGCATTAGGTTAGCAGCAAAGTGAATTGTCTAGTTATTGCATTGAATTCTTACGTAATTCCTCTATAAATAGCCAGATATCTCAAAAATAATTTTTTTGGAGTTACCTAGTTCTTGCATTCAGGTGACGATATGAAGGTAAATTGTAGAGGGGTAGGTAAATTGTAGAAGGTAAATTGTAGAGGATAAAAATTATTTGGATTTGTGTGGAATATACGGTAGCGTAGATTCCACACAAATCCAAATAATTTTTAACTACCCTATAATTTTGTTCAAAACGTCATTACACTCTATTAACTAAATGATGGGCGTAAATAGTACATTTATTTGGTTTTATTACATTAAAGTAATTTCTATGCCCAGTATTAAATTCTATTTTTTTTTCTATTCAATACACCAAACACCCTTGCCTCAAATTGTAATATTTATTTCTTAACAGTATCTCAGTCTAATCTTGAAACATTTACCAGAGATAATTATAGGGGAAGATTTGGTACACTGTCTGAACATGTATGAGAATAGCTATATTGAATCTGACTGTATTTATATAGGAATAAGAGATATAAAGAAAGGGTAATCCATTGATTTGAATTTATCTAAACAGCAGATTTAACTGTTATATTAATTAGTTTGTTAATGATATTCCTGTGTAATGTTTAACAAAGGAATTTTCAAAAACTATACTTAATCATCTCAATTCGGACAATTTTGCATCTTATCTTCTGAATTTTATTTCAATAATTTCAGTAAATTTTATTTTAATGATTTCAGACCTAGTTTAAATTCTGTGTCTTTGTCACGAGTCAGAATGTAAATGAGTGTTTAATCCTTGTCGTTTATATATATATATGAATGTCATTTATATATATATATATATATATATATATATATATATATATATGCATCTTTCCTTTCAGCTTTCGGGAAAGTCGTAAAATCTGAGTTATACAGTCGATTCCAGTTAATTGGACCACCGGTTAATAAGACTAGCCGCTTATTCGAACCGAATCCCGTCTTGTAACATAAGGATCATTTTGGTCCTAATAATCGGACCAGCCGGTAATTAGGACCAATATGATCGCGTCCCGATGTGATCCGATTAACCGGAATCGACTGTATATAAAAAAATTCGTTAATAGATTTCCTTATTGAATCACCGAACTTTCTAAATTTGAGATAAAATAGAATCAAAAGGGAATCTGACAAGCATACTCTCAAATTGATTCTAAAACTAGGCACAAAATGCAAAATTTTAAAATCAAGAAATAATTTTTAGCCCATAATTTATATTAATGCCTTATTTTATACGTACCAGTTTGTTTTTGATAATCTCCTGTTTCGATGATATGTGGAATAAAAGTTTAAAATTAATATTAATGGTTAAAATATGTTTTGTTAATAATTAGAAACGTTTTCTATTCCTCTGACGCATCATATTTTGTCTTTCCTATTCCATCTTTCAATTGTGGGTACTGTTGCATATTTTGCGAGATTCATGAAATATAGTCAAGTAAAGAGATTAATAGAATATAGTTCATCTCAATAACACTGAATTTTTTTTAAATGTATTGGTTTTTAATTATACAATAAATCTACGCAATTTAAGGTTTAGTAAAATGTATAAAATTGTTTTATGTAATATTCTTTTTGTCGAATGTTCATAAACGAAACATTTTTCTATCCTTTTGCACGTGAAGAAACGTTGACCATGTATGTACTTGTAAAACTTTCTGCTTTTAGTTATAAAATCTGTAACGTGAATAGATATCAGAGTTGCATGTGTTGCGCCCTATGGGGATCTATAATCAAACAGATAAATTTTTAAATTGTTTCTATCAGAATGTATGGGCATGTGTTTTAGAGCAATATATTAAACAGAAGCATGTTTAAATGAAATAGCTGAAAAACACTAATAGAAAAGCTACATATAGATTTCAGATCAATTTGTTGCGTATAAAATCGTTTAATGTTCAGATTACACTTCATTTCTTTTTTATTCACTAGGGATGTTCAATACAGTCGAACCCCGTTATAGCGAACCCGGTATATAATGAACTCACGGATATAACGAACGAAAATTTTTGGTCCCGCCATTTTCCTATTGTACGTAATTTAATTAGTATTGTGTCAGTTTAATGTTATCGATTTTAGTCGATTTAATTCATTAATGATCATTTTTAATAGATTTTATTATTTTTTAATGCATCATTATTGAATACACATTGCAACTAATGAGTTATACAATTTGTGAACTCTAACATTTTTCTTAACTGTTCGAATACAGCGAACCACCGGATAAAGCGAACAAAACCTTTGATCCCTTGAAGTTCGTTATAATGGGGTTCGACTGTATATTGAAATGTACATAAACTATTGTAGGACATTGTACATACAGATTTTTTTACTAAGCATTATGAGCTACTTTTCTCGTTACTTTTTGAGGTTAAGTTCAGGTCGTACACTGACATTGCTTTCCCATAGTAATCCAATTACAAGGAATCAGGAGATATTTCTCCTTTATCACCTTGATACTTATTTCCTGGTAAAAAGAATAAAGTGGGAAAAGAAAACAGCATTCAACAAGTTTGAGAAAATCCCTCGGGGACTGTTGCTTTTGCCTTCACCATAGTTTCTCGCGTCTTCGATTGTTTGGGAGACGAGAGTTCCCCCAATTCTTAGTTACGCTTGCATCAAAGTCACAATCATTTACTTGCAAAAAGTAGAGAAAACTAAAGTGTCTTATGGACAAACTTAATTTAAATTATTAATTTTTTTTACGATTATGTTATTATAAGTTACTTTTGTCCTGATTTCTCGTTAATCTCTTTCCTGCCCCTTTTAATACCGTCACATACAATGAAAAAGATAACAGATTGCTGGAGAGAGAAGGTAATGAAACGAATAATTCACGTAACAGGTGACTTGTTCATGTAGTAGTCTTTATTTGTAGTAGTAGTCATGTAGTGGTCATGTAGTAGTCTGAGCTAATTCATCATGACTCTAGTTAACTATATAATATATAGTTACAAACAACTATTATATAACTACTAGTTAAAGAGAGAGAGCGAAGGTAATGAATCGAATAATGCCAACAAAATGTGACTTGTTCATGTAATGTTCTTTATCAAATGAGTTTATTTAATTCGTCGTGGGCTATAAAACTCTAGTTAAGTGTCTAATATATAGTTATATATACCTACTATATAACTACTAGTTAAAGTAGTCATAAAGAAGAACTACTACTACTACTCACACTAGTCTTTTCTCTAAACTACTTACATAATTTAATATTCTTTCTAATGATACATTTATTATAAGTTTTACAGTTTTATCAAATAATTAGTAGTCTTTTCAGCGACACAGATTCACCCAAATTTTTTAACACATATTGATTCTTAAAATCCTTTTCTTGGACCAGAAATATCACAAAGCGGTAAAAAGAAAATTTAACTATTTTCTTATTATCTCCGAATACGTCTTAAACATAATTTGTGCTCGTTACTTAGCGTCAACTTTTTTCATGCGTTTCTCGTTCTATAAAAAAAAAAACTTCATAAATAGGTTTCGAAATCATAACTGGAAAGATTTGTCACCGAGATTTAACTGAGTGGGCAGTGACATTGGTTGCTACTACGCCGGCATTCAAAATCCCATAATGGCTAGTCTATTGATCTCTAACGTAACAGGTTTTAAGCTTTTTTTTATTTCCAGTTCTTAAGCTTCTGGGAAGATCAGATATCATAAAGAGATTATAACTAGTTTTCAAGGTGAAGATTTAGTTTTGATATTTCTCCTCAATTATATAATGATTGTTTTGGCAAGTTCAATTTTTTTTAAATAATTAAACTATTTACTTTTTCACGTTTAAAATATTTAATGGGATTTTAAAGTTAACAAGCAAAGCAATTACGAATGATATATATTTTAAAAAATTAAATAAAATTTTTAAGCTGAGTTTCAATAATAAATTTCCTAAAACGGAAAAAAGAAGGTATATCAACGCAATAGATACTTGCATATGAAGAGGCATACTTTAGATCGAAGGTCAATTACAAAAGGATCGAAGGTCGTTATTACAAAAGGATCTATCTTCTCACTTTGTTTAACTCAATAATTCCTAATTTAATATTTTGTAGTAGAAAACCTGGTGGGATAAGTTGGTCGAGCAAGGATTATTTCTAAAATTCAATTTTTAGCAGTGCTGGCATAGTTTCATCGGGGAAAAGAGCAAAACATAATGTATGCGATACAAAAGGAATTTCTTTAACTGATGTCCATAGAAAGTATTTAAGGGGATGTGGACATTACAAAGCGATTTTTGAACATTTCAAAGACCTACAAATCTGGAAACTACTCATTTTGAGAAAAAGCCATTTAAAAGAAGTTTTTTTGCCTACGTTTAATATTTACTTTTCTAAAGCCGCCAAGTTTTCCTTTTACTTTTCACTACATGTTTTAAATGCATTTTATTCCAATATTTACATATTTTAAAATATTAATACACCAAAGAAAAACCAATTTTTGTTCGATTTTTGGTAATTTGAAAGTCCACCATCCCCCTAAACAGACACGTCCTACCACATTAACTATGGCTGTAATGGTCTCCATTCCTCAAGAATGAGAACACAGTTCACAGGAAACAACTTTTAATGACGAGCACAAGTTTTATACATAGTCACAAACGAAAACATTTACACATAAATGTATAAGGCTAAGACTATTTACAGAGCCGAGAGCCATTGCTACTGCGACTTACTCAGACTGCACAACTGCTGAACTGACTTCACTGCAGTTCACCTTTTCATAGGTTGGCAAAATATCGACAGATATTTTGCCAAAGGTGGCGACAGCACCATCTATTGGTCAAACAAAACAAACTAACTAGGGAAGGTAGTTACTGGCTGTTACATGGCATAATAATTTGTAAAATGTTGAGGGGGAGTGGTGTTTAGATTCATTTGAATGAAAAAGAAACCTTGCCTTGTAGACAACTACGGGGAATGGGGACACTGTCGCATTGTCTCATCCTCACAGCCCCTTACGATTTCACTGCATTGTGCACTTTTATTCATGCATAGAATAGTCTTGATTTGCCTGTAATTTTGGACCGGAATTCGTGACTCTCACAGAAATAAAGTGTCACATCGAATTAACATTAGTCCTTAGAGCTGCTGTGGACTAACCCTATTGAATTCTCTCACCTCATTATTAACCTATGGGAAAAAAATTGTCTACTATTTACAGCTACATAAATACTGATAATCCAATAAAAATGGTTTGCCTGAACTTTTCTACACCTTGCAACACATAGGCGTAGCATGCTTCTAACTATTTTTTTTTTTTTTTTTTGGGGGGGGGGGGGGGGCACGAATTGAATTCAGTTAAGGTCTCCTCAGCGCATTGACTACCAGACGGTCCTTAAAATATGAAATATGATTTTTTTATAAATTGAGTAACAATAGAATTGATGTTTGAGTAGTATTCAAAAGTTATACAATGAGAAAAATAAATATATTATAATAAAATTAGAAAAAAAATATAGCATCGAATTTTTGTTATGGATCATATGATTGTTATAAACTATGTAAAGCTAAAGATATAATCGGAAAATTCAGTTTCATAGTTTGAAAAAGCGGAAAAAAACCAACTTTCTTAAAAGTTTCCTACAATTTTTCGATTTTAACTGAACTTCTGTTAAAGTTTTAATATATTTCAAGTTAAGTTGGGGGGGAGTGCCCCCCCCCCCCGACGCTACGCCTATGTTGCAACAGGATTCATTTCATAAATTTCGTCCACCAAAGGAATTGAGGAGCATTTAAAACACACTATACCAGATTTTTTTCCCACGAATAATTTAAATATTAAAATATTTGCATTTTTTTTAACCAAAAATGTTCCAAGTTGTGAAATTTCTTACTCTATGACAGAGTACATTAAAAAATATATCTTTCAATCCAAGTCGGCAATCCTTGGACAAATTTTCTTCAAAGGTTAACACTGAGGTGAGTGAATCCAATAGGGTTAGTATACAGCAGCCTTAACTCATATATAATGGGATTTCTAATGCTAACTTTTTGAAAAATACCTTTATAAATAAAACTGTATTTTAACTGATGTCGGTAGAGGTAAGGAAAACTATACCTAATTCATGAATACTGTTCGTATTTCTCATTATAATAATTCTTTAAATATTTTGTAAATTATTTACTCTACCTTTCAAATGAAATGGATTTCATCTCTTAAAATACAGACAAAAAAAATCCCTTGTTAACTTTCGTCTTTAATGCTTTGAATTCTTAACAGAACTTTGAATTCAAACAGAGGTCACCGATGTAATAGATATTAGTGATCAGTAGTTTGTATAAGAACAATTAATTCGTAAGATATAGATATGTGTTTTATATACGTGCATAAGTTAAAGCTGAAGCTCGGAACAGGAAAGAAAACCAAACACTTCCTTTATTATCTGAAATGTTAATTTTTACAATAGTGTATTACTCTTTTCAATTATTAAAGTCCGGTGTTTGTATATATGTATATGGTGTATGTGTGGTTTTATGTTTGTTTTTTCGCAACGTGCTTTACGCCCCTTTATCTCAAGCCTGGTCTTATGATTTTCCCTTTTCTATACATAGAAATTTATTCATGTACAGAATTTTGTTTTGCTTTTAATCAAACCATTCATTATTTCGGCTTCTACGATTTCATTAGTGTGAATCCCCAAATGTTAATTACTTTTTTAAATAATACTGATTTTCATAGAGTCATAATTTTTTTTTTCGTTTTCATGAAGTTTTAGAAATGTTTTTCATTTAATATCAGCATAAAATTATCTCACTTTCTCATATATTTATCTGAGAGGAGATATAATTACTGACTCTAAATTATGTATACAGTTTTAATATAATCTTTAATAGTGAACGGATAAATCAATATAATAGTAAATTTGATGCTTCTACTTGTAAAGTTTTTTGTTTTGTTTTTTTTACTAATGCGGAAGCACTTTGTTGTGTGACATTCTCCTTTTGTTATTGACCGCTGTTTACTGGCTACTTTGTTATGGGAGTACCATATAGGGGAGCCAGCATTGCTCCCTATGAGTGGTACGACGCGGAAAAGACGAAGCCTTATTCAGGATTCGAACCCAAACCCACTGCGTGGTAGCTGAGAGCTCTAACCACTACACCATGTAGACGGCACCACTGAGAAAAGTTGATTTTATTATACTGAACTCCCGATTATTCTTGCCATCGCTAAAAGTTAAACGGTTAAATAAAAAACAAGTTTTCCTAAAGAATATCAACAAAGTTCGCTAAAAAAGAATGTAACAAATAAAAATCAGAAATCTACTTAAATTTTGATATTATTTTAATCAAACCGTATTTACCTCAATATATATAGTCCATTTAAAACGTCTAAGTAGTTCCTTTTTTACCGTATATACGGCAATTTATTCTCGTAGATCATACATAATTTCTAGTTATCCGTGCATTAGTTCTGACGGATAACTGAGTGTTTAATGCATTTGCTTTTAGGCTCGTATCCGCGATTCTTACAACTTCAGAGACCTGCTAAGTATTTCAGATCAGTCTTTTAACTAGTTATAAATGCCAGTTTCATTTCGATTTTTATTGTTATTTATCATAACGGGATATTGCCTCAATACAAACTTTAAAAAAAGATACTTAAGGGAATTCCTTCATGAAATCCTTACATTTCATATTATTTTTTTGTTGATTTAATAAGCTCACTTTTTAAAAAATGCTCTGTAGATATGTTAAAGTGGGAATACAACAATATTATTTGTACTTACAGTCAATAAATCGTTTTTATCACACAAAAGGGAATGTAAATTTTAAGTATCTAAACGTCAAGTTTTAAATTTTTGAAACTAATAAAATTTCCTGGGAGAGAAATTTATAAAGAATATTAATATGTTTTCTCTTAATTTATAGCACTCTCAGTGACATCCTTTTCAAAATTTTTTCCCATGTAAGGCATTGTATTTTATCAGATTAGTTCATTTCGTTAACTCCATCTGTTCCATTAATCACCATTCCCGAATGCCAGTTTAATTTTTTACTTGTTTCGATCACTTTTATAAAGTTAGAAAGAAGTTTCTCATTAAACTGCACACACGTCCTTTAATATTTTTCTTTGGCAAATAATACATCATAAATAATTACACATAAAATAACTGGAATTTTTTTTATTTTTTTATCTTTTGATTTATGGAATTCCAATTTCAATTTTGTATCTTTATAATTATTATCGAGGTAGATACGCAACGCCGTACAAAATTCAAAATCATTTTTTTGAAAAAAATTTTAAAGGATTCACGTAATATAGAATCAAATAGATTAATGGAAACCAAATACATATTTCTGTGCCTTTTTGAATGTTTGTAGGTCTGTAAATACTGTTGTTTAGAAAGAAATGTAATAAGTCATTCGAAATTTCGTATGTGATATTTTCAGGCAGATACCCTATAACTTATTGATTTTGGTGGCCATCAGTCAATCCTCCCTGTTGATGAATTCTAGTAACTGACTCTTGAGATCTCTTGTAGTATATTTGGAACACGTTATGTGTACTCTAGAAACTTCATATCTAGTTTTTGGGGAGCATGCATCTCTTCTTCGTCTGCACATTTGTTGAATCTTTCCTCTCCATCACTGATAACGTACTTGGTGACTGATGGTAAACAAAAATTTTTTTTCGCTATGAGAATTTTAATACTAAATTTATTTAGAGACCTTCTTTCAATCAACTATCATCAGGAAAGCTTCATTTTGGAATACAAGCGGTAAAAAACTTCTCTAATCAGCCAACGCTTATAGAATTAACTGAATCGAAATGGCATTGAATTGATTTCACGTTTCCGAAACTTTGTCAACTTTATATACAAGTGTTAAACTTTTTCCAAGACGGATACGTTTTTGAAAATATTAGTGGGATGGAAATGAATGAGAAGATAAATCACAGGAAAATTAAAACATACATGTTCATGATCTATCTTTTGTAAATGTTCAGTACCTGGGGAACAAAGTATGTGTAGCAGTGGTCAACTCGACCTGTTTTTTGCAAAATGCAGCAATCTTAACATTCTCAATTTTAGCGTAAATCTATAATTTTTATGTAAGCTCAATTTTAGGAACTAGTTTTTATCGGTTTTCAGATTTACTTTATTTAATATGTGTTTAAATTTTAACTTGTTTTGAATGCTGTTAAAAACTTAAAATAATTTCTGTTTGCAAAGGTTCTTATTCTGTACGTGAGCTTAAGCTTACAATTCCCTCTTAATTATCTTTTATTGCACCTTCTCTAATTAAATAATTCACGAAATATGTAGCTCATGTCAAATCATTAGATCAACCAAATGTTAAACTTCTCTTTTCTTTCAGGTATTTATCCATCACGCGTTGAGTTTTATCCAGCACATGGGAAGAATCCAAACGCTGACAAGCTCAAATTCAACTTCAGCAATGGACATCGACCCTCGCTCATCTACTTGGAATTCCTTATGCCCAACCTTCCTCGATTCTAAAAGAAATCGGATGCATCTTCAAGATGAATCCAGCGGTCATGTTATTGGTTCTCCACCACCTGCAGGGCCTCCCAAAATCCTGTGGGATGACAATTTTCCGGTGGATGTGCCAAACGCCAAGCCTCGGGAAGCAGACAGCACCAATGTGCCTGGTGACAAAGAAACTGTGGAGGCTTCCGAATTATCCTTACGTGTGCAAGACATCAGACTGCAACCACCTCAACCCATGATTATCTGTGAGACGGTTGAAGACGAAAGAGAGGACACCAGTGAAATGGTGTCTAGCGATGCAGTATCACTGTCCGTCCCTCCAGTGGACGTTACGAATGAAAAGAAACGACCACCACTGTCAGCGCCCTATTAACTCCTATTTACTGATCGGTGTATGGCAGTTTTAAAACACCTTGCGTTTAACGGGAACGCAACGTTTCCTTTTGTGGTGACTGAAGCCATTTCACGAAGACTTAGCTGTCTGTGATAGAGCTTATGTAAAGTTGACTGTTTTTACGTTTTTAATATCATCATGGACAGTGTGTGTCAACGAAGTGCTTCGAAACAACCAGTCAGTTTCTGAGGTGTACTTGCATTTCGTGATCGCATGATTATCACAGCATGTTGAAATAAGCCTCGCGCTGATAAAGAGTACATGAAGAATGAACTTCCTTTTTTTAAACTTAGTAATGTCTAAGCAAGTTAACAATCAACCTAAGTCATTGGATTATGTGTTTCCTATATATTTACCTTCTTCGCTTAGTATTACTTTCCTAGTATTAGATTTAGTAAGAGTATAGCACACAAGTATTCTGTAGTGGTGGCGAATGTTCCAATGTGTACGCATGGTTCCTCTTCACAAGAAACGAACAAATTTTTTTTATTAGCTTTATGAAATTAAATTATTTTTCGTTTAAATACTTGTCTTCCTGAAAAATCTTCAACTATATTGCATACTCAGCTGTATAAAACAAATGAATTTATCTTCTATGTGCAATTTTTAGTTATAATGTCTCACTGCGCAATTTTCTGTGTCATGTATACATGTTACTCAAATGATTTTGGAATTTTTCACTTTTGCGTATCTCACTACAGATGAAATATTTTTCTTGCTGAAATATTATTTAAAACCTATTTGTGTATCAATATTGAGTGGTAGTGATATAGAACGTATATATATAAATATCTATATATATATAAGTATTTCAATGTCTAAAAAATTAATTTTTCTGTAAATTTAGCACAGTGTTAAATTGTGTAATTTAGTTTTTTCCATTCATTTGTAAAGTGCATTTAATATGAAATATATCATTCCTTTCAATATTTAACTTTGTGAATTAAAGTATGTGACAAAAAGCAATTCGTTTCATGTTTAAGAAATTATTTTTGTCATTTTTACCACAGTAATATTTCATAAAATATTGTTCTTTTATACAAACCAAAGCACGTACATTTTGAAGTTCACAAACTGATCCTTGATAATCAAATTTAACTACAGTTTCTTTTCCAAAATTACACATATTTCTTTTTCTTAAATTGTGAGATATATTATAATTATGCTATATAATTTTAAAGCTATTTAAAAAGAGTAATTTTTTTTACTTCAAAAAGAATACGAATAATAAACATGTACTTATCTTTATTTTTGAAATTTGGACATTTTTCATGCAATTCAGTTTCCCGGTTATAGCTTAGGTCTAGATTACGTTTTTCAAGCTATCCTAATGTAATGATTCATGTATGCAGATATGCTGTTGTTAACTGTTTTTCTGCACATACTGATAATTAAATCTGTACAGCGATAACCTTTCTGCATTAAATTTTAACACATTTTACCATTTTTAAAGTATCATGGAATTGTTATTTGCTACTCCTTTTATTCAAACTGCTGTTGAAAAGGTATAGCCACGTTTCTAACTTTAAAATATGGCTCAATAGGATTTGCAAGAAATTTTCCCCGTGTGAACGATGGAGAAAGTGATTTAATATGGAAGCCCCTTATAGGTGAGCCAGCATTGCTCCCTATGAGGGGACGACACGGAAACGACCAACCTTATTCGGGATTTGAACCCAAGCCGTGGCAGCTCAGAAAGCTAACCACTAGACCATGTGGACAGCAACAAAAGGACTATAGACACAGTTTAATTTGTTAGGTTTCACTCTACGATATAGAAATGTTATTTTATTTCAAATGTAGATTCCATTCTGTACCAAATATTTACCATGTGCTTGATGCAAGCTCTCCAGAAATAATCTTAGAAGGTTCGCTAATATTACAATTTTTATAGTGGTTTTCTTCAATGCTTAATTACAAGTTATTTAACTGCTTTATACTCTTTAAATGCTTCAAAATTTTATTTTCATCGCTCTATTGACCTTTACGTCCAAAGTAGTAAACATTTGTCATTTCATCTTATATTTTAAATCAGTATCTCGTATTTTGAAAGAACTGTCTTCTGATCAGCTGACACAGTCATTCCTTGGATTCATAACTATCCATAATTATCTTGATGCCTTATTTATGTTCACTGTCCAACAAAATTTCAATAAACCAAAACTCGGCTGTACAAAATACCACCAATGCAATACATTCGTATATTCATGTCAAAATGTGATCATATTCATCATTTACTGCATTCAAGGTATTTACCGTGAATATTTGCTTTAGATATTTTACACTGATACTAAGATATTTTACACTGATACTAAGATATTTTACATTGTATTAAAGTCCTTGATAGAAATACTTTTCATTTATCAAAGACTTTAAATTTACAAGATAATATTTTAATTTCGGTTTCTTTTCTTTTTTTTTTTTTCACTTATCCCACATGAAAAGCCGACAGCTCAACAAAGTTCTAAAAACCATGCTTCTCAAGTTCCTCTACTACTAGCAGAGGTACAGAGAAGACCTGGCCAAACCGACACAAGAAACGATACGTTCTGGTGAGACCCCAGGCCTGTAGCATTTAGCATAATCAGGAAAGGTCTTGATTCTATAAACAAACCTCAAGAATCTCAGATGTCCACTGCGCATTCTGGAGCAACCTACTGATACCCTCTGTTACCGCAAATTTCCACGACTGCCGTGAGCCGAACAGTCATGGGAAGAAGGTAATCGCCACATTATATTGTTCCGATTTTTAAAATCAAATATGTCATTGAAAGTCGGGCTGGCCGATGATGGTAATAATAAGTCTTTACAACCTCCTTTTGGTTTCTGGACTGAATAATTAGACTTCAAAAGTTACATTATTACTCGAACGGATTGAAATTTACCTCGTAAGAGGGCTATTGCTTGTTTTGTTTTTTAATTTATGAAGCTTTTCTTATCTTGTAATTCAAGAAATCCATATGATTCCCTACATAGATGGTATCCCAATGCTGAGTATACCAGACGGTTATCGGATAATCGTACCGTGCTGTAACACAAGCTGTATGATCCTCTATTAGTTGCTATGTTGCTTTCTATAGCAATCGTATTTAAAGTGAAAATCAGTGCTATTTAATACAAGAAAAATAAAAAGATTCATCTCATGACGCACCATGTTTGCCAGGATTTTTTTTTAGACTTTTATGCAAGTTCAAAAAAGGAGGAAAGAGTGCGTCAAATGACCTATGTTCTTAAACAACAGAAAGAAAAATACCATCTGTCACAAACTAAAAGAAAAGCGTTTCACTTTTACAAGTCACCGTCTACAGTTTGCGTGTCTATGAATAAGAGCTCATACTGAGTAATTCTGGACATGACTTCGAAGCGTTAGGAGTCAGGCGATATTTTTTGATTTTTGCAACAGAATGTGTATTTGGATCTAGCAACTGATGAAGGCCAAGGCTGTCCTCAGATAAACACAATTAGGTTTTCTTCTTCGTTAGTATATTTTCCGTTTTTGTCATGGTGTAAAGAAAACTATCCAAAAACGGCAGAAAGTCGTATTTTATTGGAAGATCTCACAATCAGAGTCGCTTATGAAGTAAAGGGAAATTGCATAAGGTGTACGCACAGACCTACATATATTTCTCAAATGATTTGAAGTTATTTAATCATGCAAGACACTTGTATAATGTTCTACTGTATTGTCAGTCCATTTATTTACTAATTATAATTTCACTCTATTGTACCGTTAACATAACTGAGCCGTGTATTATGTGCATCGTCCTTAAGTCTGCAAGCAACTGCAATGCTAGAATCATGCGCTTGGTATTGAAATGCATATTTCTGACTATATCTTTTTAAAATGCATCTTTCAAGTGTTACTGTTCTTTTTAGTTCAAAGTAATGGAATACTTCAAACATTAGCTCTTGCACATTATTGCAAGAGCAAATGCAGTTTTTATGAGATGTGCTATTTTTATGAGATCAGTTCTTCAAAAATTACCTGTCAAATAACTGTAAGTAACCATGGAGGCAATGATTGATGATAACAGTTGGAAAGCAAAATATGTTCAAGATCAAATGTTGGATAAATTTTATCTTTTCTTTATCATCCTTATGTTAAAATTTTTCAATTTCTGCTGAATAAAATATTGCAGTGAATTCTTAACCTCCGAGAAATTTCTAACAGGATTATTCAGACTTTTTTATTAGATATAAGGATGCTTTTCTGCAAAAATTTAATTGTTATCGACTTAAAAGTTAAAGGGGCTCTTTGAACTGCCATACTTATCCGTCAAAAAAACTGTTTTTGCTGTCAATAATATAAGTGCTATGAGCCGATGTTAATAATACGAAGAATATGTAAAAAGATTCAAGGTGTTAATTTTGATCTTTCGTTTAATAATTCACTCAAGAAGCTTGAGGTAAAAATATTCAAGGTGTTAATTTTGATCTTTCGTTTAATAGTTCACTCAAGAAGCTTGAGGTAAACAAATTGTTATAAATAAAAGCTCCCATAAACACACTCTCAAGCGCGAGGAGGAATCAGAAATCTGAAGGACACATGTCTCGAAGAATGAATCACAGTTGATTCGCCATTAAAAGCAATTACTTTTAATGTTCTATTGTCTGACGAAGAGCTTCATCCGTTCATTCGAAACAAGAAGCCAATCTTGCCCACAGTTGTATATTTTAAAAGGCTCATCTATAGCAACTGATTTTTAAAAAAATTTATGAACATTTGATAAATGACAGATTTCTATCACCAATCTGTCAGCAGAAAAAAATACACAAGTACGGTGGAAGTATCATTGTATCGCTTATTTTCCACTCCACTATCCAAATTTCATAGAAGACTAACTTTCTGGTTTAAATATGAATTACGTCTAATATTCTTAAAAGGGGAATCTAGCGGCAATCATGCACGCTACCTTTGACTAGCTAGGACTCTTTTGTACTCATCGGTATGATTCGCTTAAATGTCTATTTCAGAGAACTCCCTTTGAAATTTAAGCTAGATGATGATAATAAGCAGTTAGGTAGCATAACATACGAAAGGAAAATACATGTACAACTGATGCAAGCAGCACCGTCCTATATATCATTAACAAAGCAATTTTTTCTGGGGAAAAGGTATAATAAACATATTAAATTTTATTACAGTTTATTCTAAATTCAATTCACCTTAAGTTTTATAAAAGTATTCGTCACAATAATTTTAAAACAATTGTACAATCAACTGCACATGATTAACTCTCTTTCAAGAAGAAATAAATATTTCCCTCTGAATTATATCCTTCGAAAATCATAAAATCACTGTCACTTTATTTAAAATAATCGCTCATCTTTAAAAAGTTCTCTAAGGTGGCGGAGAAACTGTTGTTACGCTGTTACTTGATTCGTGTGGATTCTGATTTAGTAACTTATTGATCTTTTCGTACGGTGATTTCGTCATTTAATGGCTATCGTGAAGGTAATGACAGAAATTTCACTTCAAAACGGCTCGCAAGATGGCGCCATTACCAAGCACGATCTCAAATTCTTTTAGCTACTGGTGCTTTAATTAATTAGAAAATGCGTACGAAAAAATAAGAACAGTGATCCTAAACATATCCTCAAAATACTACAATCAATATCAAAACTGAAGCAACTATTAAACAATCATAAAAGAAAGATAAATCTTTGTTCTGAGTTTAGTAAAAATCATAGCCATCCATCTTATTTTTACACCCATGTTCATTTTTGATAATTTTAAAATCTATGCTAAAGCGATTTTAAAAATTTTAGGAATAACACGATTGAAATTATTTTATAAAATTGCTCGTCAGTCTCAACAAGAGACTGCATTTTGAGTCCATGGAGTAGACGGATAAATCAATTTAATGGTAAACTTTCAATACTTTAGAATGGAATATACTTTATACCAAAGCCCCACATATACACAAATACACCCTCAGATCTAACAAATAGATAGATAAAAGGAAATGTCAGAGCTGCCCTTTGTACTCTTACCTCGGCAAGGAACTCTCTCCCTTAAAAGCGGATTTTATTTTATTGCTGTTGAGGGTAGTACCTTTTCAAAAGTTTTTTACAGGAATATCCTTATTTTCTCCTCTTTATAAAATAGTAGTGTAAAATTTCCAACTAAATTTATCAAAAAGGCAGTTCATTAATAATACAGATCAAAAATTTTTATTTTTGGCCTCCTGAAAAGTAAAATAGTGAGTAATTTATTAATAATAATATCAGTTAAACGTATGTTAACAACTTCACGAATTTCGAGAAAATTTGCTTTGAAACTCGTTGGATTTTTACTCGTGTTTAAGGTACGATAAATCATTTTTCAATCAAAAGTGAGAAACCATGTTTGAAATTTGTCTAAAATTTAATTCTAAATGAACTTTTTCAAATTTCTTTCAGTCATGGTTAACCACACATAGATGTTTTGTTATGAAAGAAGATAATAAAGTGAAATAATTACAGTTTTTATGAGATAATAACTTTGTTTAACAAGTTAGATCTTTTATCTTCAGCTATCATCTTGCATCTCCCCAATTAAAATGAGTTTTAAATGTTCAGGCCCGTGCTTGATATTTTTAATCTTTGGTCTGTATCAGATTTATTCAGAGTTCCTGAAACCAAATTAATCCACACAAATGGCGGGCAATTACTTACATACATTCAAAAGAAGAAATCAATCCCGTTAATTCTCCACCAGCTGTCTCTGACATGTGAGGTTATTCGCTCTGTAGACCCATTTAACAACCTAAATAATAAGTGGGTCAGAATGCTATGAAAGTTAGTAAGATTTTGATCTAACTACATGATAAATAATCAGTGTCATTAACCACCAATATAGAATTCCTATTATAAATTAAAACAACCCTTGTACTCTATTTATTTTTATTCGGAAAAAGTAGCAAAGGGATTTGAAATTCTCTAAACCAGTAGAGTCTGCACTCCATCTAAGAACTTCCCTTTTTTACAAGATCTTTATCAAACTATGAGACATTTTGTAATAGAAATTCCTAGTTTCAGCTACGGTCAAATATAAGTCAGATAACTTTACTTTCCAATCAGTGGGCTCTTCCAGATGCTGATTCTATAAAGAAAAGAGGTAGGATGAAGAGCAACACTAGAACAGTTTTCTCTATCAATTTCATACCTCCTAAATAGGTTTATGACCCAAACATGTCTGGGTCATGACTTCAGAAGCAGGCTGGACCCTTCTTTTTTGAAAATGCAGACACTGACTGTCTGGACTACATATGATGAAAAAAGAGACAATAATACCTATAATCGTACATGTAAATACAGACTACACGGCCTTCTTTCTAACATACGCCTATATTTGTAAGAGAAACCTTTAAAGGTTAGGAACATTTTAACTGAAGAAAAAAGATACGTTTGGATGTTTTAAAAAACACAACTAACTATAATCTTAAAATGCTGTTTTAAAGGATATGATGTGTATTTCTACGAAAAACAAAAAATGAAAACCAGCTCATTTTGGACAAAGTTCTCTTGATTAGGAATTTCTTATTTATGTAATCGAAATTCAACCCCTCATTTACTTTTAAATTGTGTTTGAACAAATTTTTATGAATGTTTTATTTTGAGGATGACAAAGAAGAAAACTGCTGTATATCCATTATAATATTAACGATTGTATTATTATAAGAACATAATAAAGCAATTATATATATTTTTACAAATTCTAAAAGTAAATTAATATTATGGTCAAAATTATTTACTCATGGTCTTTTTCTACTCATGGATGGAACAGGAATGTGCTTAGGATGCCCCCCCCCCACCTTTTTATTTCTAAGTTAGTTACTTTTATCAAAAGTAATAAAATCTTGGAAGATATGAATGAGGGAATCCCTCCAATACGAATGTTTCACTTTCAAAATTTATCACTTAAATAAATGTATAAGTATGCAACAAAATGCACAATATACTGAAAAAAATATGTATTAAATGCTCAGTATTTTATTGGTAGAAATGTTTTTAAGTGCTAAAAGTGCAAAATTGGCTATTGCTTCGCTTGAATACTACTAGCCATGTCATGAAGATGGGTATATTTGTATGTACGGACGGACTTCGAAAATCTTCTTCTTGCAAAGTTTTCTTCAAAGCATCCATAGCTTTTGTTGAAAACACTATGACACAAACAGAACGTTAGCGATCATTCGGAAAACACAGCTTCATCTATATATATAAAACAGTTCCGTAACTGGCTGACTCACTGACTGACATACAACGCACAGACCAAACCGCTGGACCTAAAGGGCTGAAATTTTGCATAGTGATTCTTCTTATAGTGTAGGGCACTAAGAAAGAATTTGAAAAATCCTTCTTAGATTTTTTTTAAAATTAAATTTTTAAGCTGATTTAGTAACTTTTTTTAAGTTTGCATTTAAAATAATAACTTGAGGGTTATAAAATTTATATCACGAGAAAGATCATAAAAAATATTTTAACATGAGATCTTTTTCGAATCTTTACCTCTATTTTCTGAATTTTGGTGAATTTTTAAAGATTAATTTTTAGAATTTAATTTATTAAATGCTGATCACGTGATTTCTTTTTCTGGTACTTTAAATAAATGTATCGTCACGTGATAACAACGAAATAGACAAAAAAAAATTCTTGCTAATGCGGCACACGATTGGACATTATGCAAAAAAAATATTAAAATACAGTAAAAGATATGTTCCTCAAACTGTACTATATTAACTGTACTATATTCTTTAGTATGTCCTATTAGATTTAATTTGAATATTTTCTTCTATATTATTTTGTCTATAAAAATATCCCTTACGATTTTTTTATAAATATATATATATATATATATATATATATATTACATCAATTGTATACATTGATCGTCGTATTTATTATAAATATATATATTTATTTTTTTGGCATTAATTGCATACATTGACCGTTGTATTTAATTTGAATGTACTCCGTAGCGAAGTGCGGGTTTTTAGCTAGTATATAAATAAATGTCTCCTGAACAGTATATAAATAATGTCTCCTGAAATGTTACAGATTCTTGCCGTAAAAACATTTCTACCTATAAAATATTGAGCATTTAATACATATTTATTGCACTATATTGTGCATTTACGTTGCATACTTATACATTTATTTGAGTGATACATTTTGAAAGTGAAACATTCGTATTGGAGGGATTCCCTCATTCATATCTTCCAAAATTGTATTACTTTTGATAAAAGTAACTAACTTAGAAAAAAAAAGGGGGGGATCTTCCTTAGCCCACTCCTGTTCCTTCCATAAGTAGAATAAGACCATGAGGAAATAATTTTGACCATCATATCAATTTACTTTTAGCCGTAATAACTGAACTATTTATAGAGAATACGTGATAAAAAATAATTGCATAAAAGACAAGTTAAAACTATTTCCAGATGTCTAAAAATTAGAAATTAAAATACTACGCCATGTTTGAAAATTACGTAGAATTTCAAAACTCAAGTTAATCGGGGAAATTAACTAATGTTCAATCAGATGAATATCAAGGTATAAAGACATTTACTCGGAATTTTAACAGTTGGTGAAAATGTTAAAACGTTTCCAAGCTTGAGAATATCGATAAGAGCAAACTGGGTTTATTTTTAATGAGCAGTGAAGACGAAGAAGGAGTTTCGTTCAAGGAGTTAACGCAAATGGAGCAAGGACATCCAATGCCTTTTTTTTTTTCTGTGCCATTAAGAGATACGTTTATAGTAGCACTGACTTATCTAAAACTCTAGCAATAAAGTTTCAGTGAAATCAACGCCAAGTTATGAAAAAAAGGATTTATCTTTTCTTCATCATCTCCTTTACAGACCAGGGAAGGTAGTAAATTCTGAAAAAAAGAACGTTTTCTTATCCATTACTTGCTTTCTTGTTTCTCAGATTTGGAAAATATTTATCAAAAAAATTTTTGATATCTTATAGAGAGGTAACTATTATTTAATAATTTCATAAAGGAAATTAATAAAATAGAAAATGAAGTGTAGTTTCATATACATGCAGTGAAATTTTACTAGACGGCGGCCCCTCCAAACGGCCACTTTTTTCGGAACCATGACTGGCCGCCTTAGAGAAGTTTCACTATATATATATATATATATATATATATATATATATATATATATATATATATATATACGAGGGTCATTTTTAAAGTAAGAACCGTTTTGTAATGGAGTAAGAGAAACTTTAGTTATGAACGTAAATTGTATCACAAACTAAAATAAGAACATTTTTTCACTTTTCAGCATAGTCACCATTAACATTTAAACATTTCTAAAGTCGTGTCACCAGCTTTTGCATCCCATCATTAAAGAACTCTGCCGCCGGACCGTTAAACCAGTTAGTAACAGTTTCTTTGAACATGTCATCATTTTCCAAGCGCTTTCCACCAAGAAATTCCTTAAGTTTTGGAAACAGATGAAAGTCTGATGGTGCTAAGTCAGGGCTGTATGGTGGATGATCCAGTAATTTCCAATGAAAATTGTCAAAATCGACGGCGCGGACTGCTCTTTAGCGGCGCCATTCTGCTTCACGACAAAGGTCGGCCTTACGTTGCGGCAAGAACACAGACGCAACTGGAAAATTTTCATTGAGAATTACTGGATCATCCACCATACAGCCCTGACTTAGCACCATCAGACTTTCATCTGTTTCCAAAACTTAAGGCATTTCTCAGTGGAAAGCGCTTGGAAAATGATGACAGGTTGAAAGAAACTGTTACTAACTGGTTTAACGGTCCGGCGGCAGAGTTCTTTGATGATAGGATGCAAAAGCTGGTGACACGACTTGACAAATGTTTAAATGTTAAGGGTGACTATGTTGAAAAGTGAAAAAATGTTCATATTTTAGTTTGTGATACAATTAACTAAAGTTTCTTTTACACCATTACAAAACGGTTCTTACTTAAAAAATGACCCTCGTATATATATATATATATATATATATATATATATATATATATATATATATATATATATATATATATATTTTTTTTTTTTTATTTATATATATATATATATATATATATATATGTGTGTGTGTGTGTGTGTATACAACAATTGCAATAAATTATTACACACTTATAGATACGCTCGAGATATGGAGAATTAAATTGGTGGTAAACGTAAAAGTTGAAAATTACAATTTGTAAAAATAAACCCCATAATTCCAATTATTTAAACGCAACCCTTCGTGAACTTCATAAAATTTCTTATAACATATCTTTAAAAAGCAACTAATAATAATGCCATAATATGCTTTTAAATTTTAAGTCATTTTAAGAATCCTTCTGTTTTAAAAACAAGTTATAAGAACGCATCCATGTTAAGATTTTTTTTTCTTGTTTTGATCAAGTAAAAGCAGTTGTTAAGAACTAATCAAATCAAAACTGAAAAGACTGAATAGTTTTCAATTACGTACATCTAAAAATACGCATGGTATTTTTTCTAATAAACAATGATCTATCTCTTCGAAAATAAACTGCTAAATTTGTTTTCTAACTAATGAATTCATATTTCCATGATAAATGGTAGTATATGATAGAAATTTGAATTTATGAATTCAAATAATATTCTTCAAGGTATTTATTTTCAATATATTTTTATTCAACAATATCTTTATAAACAATATTTAATAAAATTTAATAAATTTTTAATAACATTTTTCTTAAAAGAAATCGATAATTAAATTGAGATGCATGTAAAAATGCGAAATTGATTTAGATATTAAATTTATTATTTCAGTTTATAAGATGTGAAATTAAGTATCCATCAATGAGCTTAATATTTCTGATTATGTTTTATGTGTACTAACGGGTGGATCAAATTTATGAAAATTTTATCATAGAAAAAAATTAGATTCTAGCTTTTATTTATTTTTATTTTTTCAAGAAAAGTTAACTATTTACGAATGTCTTATAAATGAATTAAACGTAATAAAAAAAGTCTTATACAGATATTCGGAGAGAGGATAAATTAATACCTATATCCGTAAATATGTAGAGTCTATCAAGGTTGTCTGTCAAGTCTGGGAATCGACTTAATTTGAATAACTTATGTGGTTCTTCCTTTCTTTTTATATATCTCTAACGGTCCAGGCACATTATAAAGTACGAGGGCTACTTCTGAATAACTTCTTTATTCTCTACGTAGAGGCAGACTAACATATACAGACTTGGGGCTTCCAAAATAATACACAATCAGTACCGCAACCCGCGGTACTAAGAAACTAAAGGTCGCAATGAATCCCTCAGGCAGAGTATGAATTCACTAAACATACCCGTAAACCTCGGCTCTGAGCTAATTCTCGAAGTCGTGCAGCCACCTCGGCTAAATACCAATACACGCTCTATCCGTATCGCTACTCCAGTCTTGAGCTCTCTCAGTATCGCTACTCCCGTCTTGGGCTCTTTCAGTATTGGGCTCTCTCAGTATCGCTACTCCAGTCTTGGGCTTTTTCAGTATTGCTACTCCAGTCTTGGGCTTTTTCAGTATTGGGCTCTCTCAGTTTCACTACTCCAGTCTTGGGCTTTTTCAGTATTGGGCTCTTTGCCAACTCAGCGTGTGCCCTTTAAATAGCTCAAACATCTGCGCCGAACTCACTTTGGCTGGCATGCACAGCGCTGCTAGCAGAAATTTGCATCTGAGCAACACGCGAACCCTACACTCTCCCTGACCCAACAAAAAAATTTAGACCGCCACCCCTTTAACGGGGTGCGGGCGCGGATTTTTAATAAAACTCCCCCCGCGATTGGGAGTCTATGCAACTTCCTACACTCCCCTAGAAACTACTCTCTGCCTGAACTGATTCTTTACCCCTTTTAACATTCGTTCGTCTTGAGTAACATAACCTAGAAGCAAAGTTTATTACAAAAAGTCTCTGCACTTCATCATCGGCAGGTTGTTCTTAATTCGGAGTCCATAGCTGGAATCCCGGAAAAACTAACTCAAATGAATAATAGCCCTTCTCTGCCGTATAGTGTGATCGGCAGCATTTCATCGGAACTTGTCCTTCGGCTCCCTGGCAATTGCTGGTGCGTCCATCTCATTCTGTAGCCAGCACTTCTTCCTCCTGGTATCCCTCACTGCAAGTACACCTCCGTCTACTTAAACAAAAAATCTAATTTAAACGTAGAGCTGCACTCATGTCTGACTGACCGGAATCCCGTTCAGACATCTAAAATACAAGTTTCACAGTAATCTTATTCCTGCACCAAAATATATAATTCACCTGCAATCTTAAACATTCTAAAACTACACTTTCAATTTCTAAGTATTTCTAACTGAACAGTTGCACATTTCAATTTTTAATTGTATTTCACTTGTTAGTTTTCTCAATTGTACAAACAAAACATAGTATTAACATTTTATTAGTTGTATAAGTAAAACAAAATGAAAATTCGGCATATACTTTCTTGATACTTCAGAATTTAAATTGTGTTATATAAGATACCTAAATTTAGTTCATTAATCATTTCTGTCCGGGATCTCAATATAATGCCATTTAAATCTAGGCAAGGCTGACACTAAAAGCCTTATTTTTTTTTTCTCAGTTTCAAGTTCTAAGTATACTTAAACAAAATTTCAGACATGACACCACAAATGTCAAATGTAAAGAAATGTCTGCTATGTACAGTCTGTTGAATACAATACATGTAAATATTTACCAATTCTAATACATCTACAAATACCTAACAAAACAATCTATATATTTATTTATACTACTACAGCAATCTGTTTGTGCGTGGAATGTGTAACGCGCGCTAGTGTTGTTAGGGATCAATTAGTTAAATGCGTCGGCCCGTGTCAGAGCCGTTGGGGATTTACAATTTAAGAGACCATGGTTTTCTTCCGAGGTTAAATTGCAAATTCCTCTGTGTGACCTTGATCGCTCTGAGAGAGGGGATATTACAGCTTAGTGATGACACGTGTTTAACCTCAATTATTACAATTCGAAATACGCATTCAACATCAAATATCTCGCAAGCAATATTACACATGCAAGTCAAACTTTGATACAAAATTACATTATATTCCCAAAAAAAAATTACATTTTTATGCAATAGAATCACAATATATTAAAAAAATTTTACATTTTTATGCCATAAAATTACATTCTTATCACAAGTTTCACTTACTACAATTCCAGAGTTCCACATGACACTTTTTTTGAAAATACCTCGCGTCAAAAATTATTACAAAGCCATCATTAAAGTTATTACATACCAATCAGAATTCAGATTGTATAACAAAATCAATTATATCATTATAGACTCCGAGCACTGATTACTCAAAATATCAGAGCTGCGTTCCAAGGTATTTTACTATTTATGTATTTTCACAAAAAAAAAGTTCGACTTTGGAAGACTCTGAAGTCCGGCTCCAATCTGAAAATCAGGGTATCTAGGGTTTGTAATGGCCTGTGGCCTATTATACCTAGGAGGATATGACCAATTTCCACTCTGTCGGATCCCTCTATCCACTTGTGGCCTTCTATAAAATCTCCCAACATTGTCCGGAACCGCTTTTCGTATACTCGGTGGGTGTCTTTGGTCGTACTTTATCACCCCCTCAATTAGCTCTGTTAGATCTTTGGGCCTGATAATTTCTAAAAAATCTTGGGCATTAGGGTTTAATCGATCTGTAATTAATTTAACCTTCCTTTCTTCCGTTTGGTTCTCATTGAGTTTCTTCAATAACTCACATTTCCGAATGACCACCTCGTACGCGGTTTGCTCTGGCTTTTGACATACTCCATATAATTCCTGCTCCAACTTAAGGGTATCCCTTACTTCTGGAAATGTTTTCCTTAGCTTTTCAGCAAACTGCTCAAATGTAGTGATCCCACTGGACCCAATAACATCATACCATTGCTTAGCCGCTCCCCGCAGCCCTCTTTTTGCAATCACCAACTTTTGTGCGTCTGAGACAGGATAGCTGACGCAATGTTCCTCAACTGCCTCTAAATATCTAATGACAGATCCTTCCCCCGAAAACCAAGCATTTTGTGGTGCAGTCATGGCCACAAAATTAGCCAAATGCTGCCACCCTGCAGTCTGGTCTGTTTGGTGTTCTTCCCGGCCATTTAATGCTAATTGTTCTAACTGCTCGCGTAGCTGAGCTACTTCCTCTGCTGACATCCTAGTGCCGTAGATATTATACTTTTAGACAAAACTCAGAGTTTTACTATATAGAATGACACCATACACAATCGCTACTTCTTTGGCACTCTTCGTGCGAACTCCACAGCACTATAGAACACAATTCACAATTTTTTTAATAATGTACAAACACTCACCTCTCTTTCGGTCGAAATGCTCGGGCGCCAGTATGTGTTTCTTTTTTTCTTTTTTTCTACATCACTAGGCACTCTTCGTGCGAGGGATAACTCTGAATAACTTCTTTATTCTCTACGTAGAGGCAGACTAACATATACAGACTTGGGGCTTCCAAAATAATACACAATCAGTACCGCAACCCGCGGTACTAAGAAACTAAAGGTCGCAATGAATCCCTCAGGCAGAGTATGAATTCACTAAACATACCCGTAAACCTCGGCTCTGAGCTAATTCTCGAAGTCGTGCAGCCACCTCGGCTAAATACCAATACACGCTCTATCCGTATCGCTACTCCAGTCTTGAGCTCTCTCAGTATCGCTACTCCCGTCTTGGGCTCTTTCAGTATTGGGCTCTCTCAGTATCGCTACTCCAGTCTTGGGCTTTTTCAGTATTGCTACTCCAGTCTTGGGCTTTTTCAGTATTGGGCTCTCTCAGTTTCACTACTCCAGTCTTGGGCTTTTTCAGTATTGGGCTCTTTGCCAACTCAGCGTGTGCCCTTTAAATAGCTCAAACATCTGCGCCGAACTCACTTTGGCTGGCATGCACAGCGCTGCTAGCAGAAATTTGCATCTGAGCAACACGCGAACCCTACAAACTTAACTCACATCTTCACTTTCTTTCTAAGGCTAATAACATAGATGTTTGACACTGTGTAATTGTGTATGTGTGTGTGTGTGTTTAAACGATGCAATAAAATTCATCACAGCCAACCCAACTGGGCGATCCGCATTGCAAAAATATACCGGGGGCCATAATTAAACTGACAGTGCTCACTGTGTTCTGTAGCACGATCTATTTGCGAGAATGACGCCACATTTTGTAGGAAGATTAAACAAGACGGGGGACGAAGGATTCCGCGAAAAAATAAATTAGTTCCAAAAGTCACCGCTAGGGGAATATTTGGCGCTGTGTAATAGAAAATAGAGTGTTAACAAATGCAAATTAATACGGAATAAAATTACCTTTTATTATGCACATTTTCTTATTTAGTTCAAGTGCAATATGGCAACACTTTTAAAAAAGTGTAAAATCTACATAAACACCGATAAAGTCTCGTGATCTGCAATATCACGTACGCTGAGCAGAAGAAGAAGTTCTTTATTCAACTGTGAATACCCAGAACTGCCGAATTTGGGATGACAAATCACCACATGCAGTCACAGAAATTCCCTTACATTCACCAAAGGTAACTGTTTGGTGTGGGTTCACAGCGGAATTTATCGTAGGTCCATTCTTCTATGAGAACATTACCCCGACAGGACCGGAAACCTGTTCTGTTACCGGAGAGAAATATCGCCACATGTTGAACAGCTTTGTCATTCCGGCACTTCAGCAAAGACAATGCCTGGAGGAAATCATTTTCATGCAAGATGGAGCCCCTCCACACGTTGCTGTACGGGTGCAACAGCTGCTACGACAGAAATTCACAACAGAAAGAGTCATTAGCCGCTACTTTCCAACTGCATGGCCACCTCGGTAGCCTGATCTTACCCCATGCGACTTCTGGCTATGGGGTTACCTTAAGTCTAAGGTCTATCAAGGAGTGGTCCAGGACCTGACTACGTTGAAGGATAACATATCACGGACTGTACGGGAGATTCCTGCAGACATGTTACTTTCTGCTGTTGTGCATACTGTGCACAGAATGCAATATGTGGTCCACAACAACGGCAGCCACATTGAACCTCATTTGAATGCAAAATAAAAGGTAATTTCCGTATTGATTTACATTTGTTAACACTCTATTTTCTATTACACAGCTCCAAATATTCCCCTAGCGGTGACTTTTGGAACTAATTTATTTTTTCGCGGAATCCTTCGTCCCCCGTCTTGTTTAATCTTCCTACAAAATGTGGCGTCATTCTCGCAAATAGATCGCTCTACAGAACACTGTGAGCACTGTCAGTTTAATTATGGCCACCCGGTACATTTCCAGCTCGCAGGTAACCATGGACCTAGGTTTCTCCCTTGTAAAGGGCTATCCATACAGCCCTTTACATGGGAGATGTATATTTTTGCAATTCGTACCACCCAACAGGACGGGCCTTGTGAATTTTGTAATCTTCTTGCGCTCTAAATTTTGTAATACCAGTTTGGTTATCCATCGATTTGAGGGTATCTCACATCGAATGCCCTTCCTCACAAATTATACATTTTATTAAATAATTAGAGCTTTATTTGAAGCAGTAGTTAGTTTCTTTTACACTCCAGTTGCATTTATCCCTCTACAATATGATTTTTTTTTAACTACACTGCAGGCCATTAAAATTGCAACACCAGGAAGGAAAGCAAATAGTAAAACTTTACTTACTGTACGTATACAGCAGAGTAGGAAGAAAACATGATTAAATTTGTAGGCAATTTTGGGGTATACAAAATCCGAATTTAGTACACACAGCTGCCGCCTCTGGCAGCTAAAACCGCTCTAACGCGGTTAGGCATCGATTTGAACTGGACTTGGATGACAAATACGGGCAAGTCATTCCGCGCTGCTTCGAGTCTATGCCACACTTCATTAATCGTAGTGTCCGGAGAGCGGTGGAGGCCCAGACTCTCAGTAACCCATGACCAAATGTTTTCAACGGGTGAGAGATCTAGAGAACTTGCTGGCGATGCCCGAACAGCTGGCGAACAGTCGAAAAACCCTCTGTGTCGAGGTAAGTCAGGACAAGACAGGCAACAGGCAGTCTTGCGTTATCTTGTTGAAAGATGACGTCTCCAAGGCCTCGAAGATTGGGCAGAGCCACCGGCCTTAATATCTGAGAAATGTAACGCTGGCTATTCAGATTACCGACGACGTGAACAAGAGATGTTTGTGTTGTGTACCCAATGGCTGCCCATACCATCACACCAGTTGCTGGACCCGTATGACGATATCGAATGAAAGCAGGCCACGTGCGTTCTCCACGGTGCCTCCAGACACGGATACGTCCATCCTGATGCTGCACGCATAACCGGGACTCGTCTGAAAAGACGACGTGGTGCCACTCCTGTATCCAGTTTGCTCGTTGGGCGCACCACTGTCGCTGCGCGTCTCTATGCTGCAGTGTCAAGGGAAGCCGCAATAATGGTCGCCGTGCAAACACTCCGTGCTGCTCCAGACGTCGTCGCATTGTCCGTGCGGATACTTGTCGTGCTGTAAACAAGTTCATTTCCTGACTCAAGGTCCGTGATGTGGCGAACGATCCTGGAAGGCTGACCTGACAACATGCCTGTCCTCTCGGGCGTTAGTGGCGGGGGGCCGTTGAGATCCTGCATAGCGTTCAGTATGACCCTCCTGAACCCATCAATTCCATACTCGCATGACAGTCGTTGGATTCCGACCAATGCGAGTAGCAATATCAGGGAAAGATAAACCGCATTCTCGATAGGCCTCGATCCTGCCGCTATCGAATTCCGACACGTGTTGGTAGTCGTTTCTCATTCTTATACGAGACACAACACGATCTTCTCACAAACAAACAACATTCAAATACGATTTCCCAATGAGAAGCCCGCTGCGTAACTTTCCTTTTATAAAGAGTTTGAGATGCCGTTTCTCCCTCCTGCGTCGTTCGATTGCGCTTAAATGCTAATCATTTGCATATCCCAGCATCTTCTTCCTTTCATGTGAATTTGACGTTTGTATCATCCCTTCTTCATGGTGTTGCAATTTTAATGGCCAGCAGTGTAATTTCGAAACTTATGTTGTAACAGGATAATGAAATAAAACTTGAATCACAGTCTTTTCTATCAATATTCTAACCTTTTAGGGAAAAATATTATGCATGATTTGTTCAAATAGCGAAATAAAAATATATTTTGAAGGAGAAAAGTTTAATACTCAGATTGTTTCATTTTTAGATAAATTAAGATACAGAATTTCATCACAAACGTTATTAAAAATTCTTTTTTGTGCTCTCTGGTGGGAGGATAGATGACGCAAATTTTTTCCCTAGATTTCGAGAACAATTTGTAAACATAATCAAAATGTTCATGTGTCACACATTATTTACGGTCTCGTGGAGTTTGATAAACGGACGATTATTTCCATCATTCTAAAATAAAATGCCAAAGTTCAAAGAGTTATTTATCTGATTGAAAAAAAAAATTGTTTTTCACAGGAAGAAGTGATAGAAATATAATTCATTTGTTTACATGTGTTGAAAATAAAAAAAAGTATTGCAATATCAAGATTATAAAAAAGCAATCCACGTAATCTATGACAGATGGTTTTACATACACTAAACTGCTCAATGAATTCATTATGAATATGAAAAACATACATTTCAAAATAAACTGAATATGTTTAATAATCACATGAACACCGAGTTTAATGTAATTCAGCTCTCTAGGTAAAATAAGGCTCTTGTTGATTCAATACATCATAGTATACAGATTATTTTTTCCCTCTTTTTTCACGCTTGTGTTTATACTTTATATCCAACTGAGATGTGAGGATAAATGAAATTTTAAAGGTAGTGAAGAAACCCGCAGTCACAAGATATTCTCTGCAGCACGACGAACGTATTATTTTGAATTGTACTTCAAAAGTCAAAGCTTAATATTTCTTAAATATCAAATTTCTACAAGACAGAATACGGTTCATTTATGTAAAAATATATGGACTCATTAACAGCAGTTCCGTATAGACAAATTAACATAGAATTTGAGTTGATCTATTGTTTTATCTCCAAGTCTTTCGTTTTGTTTTCAATATATCGTAGACTAATATATTAATACACAGTCAGCGTCTTGCACAACTGTAATTGCCTACGTTTTGAAAACATGAGCAAATAATATCCACATTTTACCAACATTATTAATCTACAATTTTTGAGATCAAGCGTAATCGAAAGGGAAAAAAACATGATTTTACTATACAAGACTAAGTATAGTATTCGTCCAGTTTTGATTTACTTATTAAAAACTTGGACCTTTACTAAAAGCGACGAAATTTTGTTATTGTTAAATTATTGGCCTTAGAAAAACTTTTGGTTGCGTTAAATAATATATATCTGGAGAATGTATAACACTGAATTATACCAATTCAACAAATAAAATAGTGTAAATATGAGTAAATACAGGGTGGTCATAAAAAAACTTTGCCGATATATGGATCTCTGGCGGCTGTACCGTTCAACCGATCAAGATGAGATTTCAGATATAGTTATTCAGAGGTATGAGATCGTGATCTGTGAACGGCAACCAAGTGGCCCTCACGGTTACGGTTACGGTTAAAGGTACACAAACTCAAAATTTTCGAATGGCAACGGCCACTTTTTCCTGTCGCAAAAACCCAGCGCATGCGAAAACCCTAAAGAGCGTTGGAACGGTACGTGTAGCACAAAAAACAGACGCGTTATGCAAGCACAAAAAACACCTCTGAAAACGGCCAACAAGAGCACGATCTGGGCGCACGGAGGAAATTTGCATCTGACAGAGGCAAGACACCAAACACTGATAACAACACAAATCGGAAAAAAGAAAACTTTCATTTGGATTACACATTTTCCACATAGGTGTCGTCACAGGCCGTTTCGTAGGGCTGTTTTTTGTGATACACGTACCGTTCCAAAGCTCTTTAGGGTTTTCGCATGCGTTGGGCATTTTGCGACGGGAAAAAGTAGGCGTTGCCATTCGAAAATTTCGAGTTTCTGTACCTATAATCGTAACCGTGGGCGCCACTTTGTTGCCGTTCACAGAATCCCGAGCTCATACCTCTGAATAACTATATCTGAAATCTCATCTCGATCGGTTGAACGGCACAGCCGCTAGAGGTCCATATATCGGCAAAGTTTTTTATGACCATCCTGTATATTAAGGTCAACAAGATAAAATATACTGGATTTATTTGTAGAATGGAACTTGATTGCACAACTTGAAGTTTTCTCTCATAAAATCTGTTGGCCCAAGTTCAAGGTGGAAGACCTTAGCTGAGATGGCTGTTTCGAAAGCGACTTAAAGAGAAAAAAAAAACAGATGCCAAAAGGAGAAGACCGACAACGAAGAACGCTAAATGCAAAAATTCGCTAAGAAAGGCAAGGCTCACCTAAGCCTCTGTTGTGTTAGCCAAGTTGACGATGATATTTTTTTCATTTACAAAAAATTCTATGTTACGGATGACACATTTTGCTAAGGCAAAATCAAATCTTAGGGTAAATTCAAATATCACTGAAGATACCTTCTGATTATTTTATTGTTTTTTTAGTACTTTGCACCTATTAAACTGAAGTAAAAAGTATTGCTGACTTTTTGAATAGTTATATGAAATAAGTGGTGCTGTGTGTCACCTACATCTTAAGAAAAGTAAAGTATCTAATTCCGGTAAAATTCAAAACCAATTTTTTTTTTACTTCATTTAACTTCAGTTATGGGTAAAAGTTTTTTAGCTAGATGAAAGAAATTGAACATGATATGTCTTATTAGTTCATGCACAACTTGTTCAAAGAAATATACATGTTTCTACACTCGAAAGTACAGCCATATACTAATTATTGAATACATTTACATATATCATTCAAAATTTTTGTACACTTTTGAATATGAATGAATAAAATATTTGATTATGGAATGGAAGCAAGGTCAACAAAAATTATCCTTTTTCTCTTTTTTTTAAAAAAAAATCAGAGGAACACATACTGGACAGTTTTCATATCTGTGCCTCGTTTGTTACGTAATTTTATGAAAAGAGCTTAATGCCTCTGTGATAATTTTTTTAATATCCATCATTTCACAAAGCACTGTTTCTTTCCAGCGACGCTCCACAAAGCACTATTCCTTCCATAGTCTTTTTTTAATCACTTTACTGACGATATTTAGATTTCGGGCATAAACAGGAGCCGTAAAGTAGTAAGACTGTGACTTCAATTGGCAAAATTAATGTATTGTTCTATGATCGTGATTAGAATAAGGGAGTGTGAAACAGCCAATTTAAAAAATGCTAAACCCTATGTCTGAGGAAATAAGGAATGTTTACGGGGATAGAAGTAAAATTTATTGAACTCACGTAAAAAAATTTGAAAAGAGAGAGAGGGGGGAGGGAGAGGGAGAGAGAGAGAGAGAGAGAGAGTTTAAAAAAATAAAATTTTTACAATTTTAAAATTGAGGAATGAATATTGCAGTATTTTCTGACTTTATTAAGATTGACACGGACGTATCAACCATGATGTATAAGCATTTGTAATAATAAAAAGAATTACAAGTACTCCCTTGAATCAACCAAACCTATTTCATTTCAGCCCTTTGAGCATAAAAGTTTCATTTGTATTCTTTAAATCTATGATTTTATCTGTAAGGAGGTTATTTTACTTTTCTTTCGAAACCTATTTACGATTTTCAGTATAAATAAATTTCTTTTTTGTTCAAAAACTAAATTAGAGCTGTTACATTATCAAACGAAAGCTACAAGTAAACTTTAAAAGGTTTACGTCAGTTTTAAATATCTATGTTGTATTAAATATTACAACAAGGCCTCTATTGCCTTCCGGCCAGGATGACTAAAATTTTTTTACAAATCAATGTCTCCTCACTTGCCTCGGTGACTTGACCCGGTCATTTGACCGGGGGCCCCTGGTCAGATGCTATTTGGGCCCTCCCCCTTATGAACATTTATAAAAATAAGAACTATCCATGGGCTATACATACTATTAGAAGTACTAGGTGCATACTCCAAGGGGTTTGGGGGCCCCCTAGCATCAGGGGCCCTGGGCAAAGTCTCGATTTGCCCATGCGATAAAAGGCCCTGCCCAGCTGTACCGATAGTGTAACATGTTCATTTGCAGGGGGTGGCAATGGGGTCTGCAAAACAGGCTTAAACTATGCGGAAAAAATCTAAAAAAGGCATTTATTCCTCCTCTGTTGAAACTAGACTTTAGAATGTCGTCAGTTATTTTTCTATAAAATAAAACTGGGCCTGTGGTGGCCTTGTGGTACAGCACGCTGGCTTTCGGTGCTGAGGGTGCTCGGATCGAATCCCGGCATCGCACCACTAAAATGCCTCCGTGCAATGTGTCGTTCCATTATGGGGGGTAATGCTAGTCCGCCTATATGGTAATAAAATGGCCATCAAAACTGCGGTGTAATGTAGGCGAATGTCTTCACGACAAGTGCCTCCGCATTGGTAAAAAAAAAGTAAAATAAAATATAATAAAAAAAAACTTCATTGTAGTATGTTTTTTTTTAAATCATAATCATAATCCCAGAGCAAAATATGCTATTGCATGGGGTGGCAAAATTCCTAAGGCCGGCTCTCTAGAGGAACCTATCCCTTCCATTGTTTTTTTTTTCAAATGTACAGCTGACTGTCTCGCTGAAACAAAATTATTATTCGAAGTTAGTAAGTAGTTTTAAAACTTTAGTTCTGGTTCAGTAATCATGAAAATAGGCATCACTATGATTTCGAAATTTCATTGGACGAAAACATTTTCTCAATCATGTTATTTAAAGTTGGCAACAACACAACTTAGCAGAAAACTTTACAAAATGCGTTTCGAGTTTGGAACGGATGTTTATCTCCAAATATTTTTGAATTTATGGGTTTCTTTCTGACATTCAGAAAAAAATGTGCTATTCGAAAGCTTATAATTTCTCTTGTGATTTTGAGGTACTTTATATGAGCGTCATTAATAATATTGATTATTTTTACTTCGTCCGAGAAAAATATTCTTACGCAAACAAGTTTGTTTTCCTCCTTCGAGAGCTGTTATCTCATTTACATTGGTATGAAAAAAATTTAAAAGAGCTCTGTAATGAAGCTCATTCCTACGATTTCAGTAACTGTGCTCAAGGAAATGGATTCAGGACCTTTATATTAATTTTTGAGCGAAGTTTTTCCGAATGCTACAGTTTTTGCAAATCGCTCAATAATGCGTGCTCTTCATTTTTCTTTCGAGCTGATAGTTATCTTTCAGATACTGAAAATCTTGTGAGCATATTCGATGGCTTGAGACCTGGTTTAAAATATATCAATAAGATCCTAACTGAAAACAGAGACAATCATTGTTTGATGGCAGGGGCATTTTTAACAGCAGAAGAGCTGATTCGAGAATGTGGTACTATTCGTCAGCTTGGGTTTTACGGAAGATATCAAGGCTTTTATGTAAGTTTATGCTTTATTATTTCAATTACTATGAATTTACCTCCCAAGATTTTAAAATTGCAATTGCTAAAGTACTTACTGTTCTAAAAAGCTTTTACAAGGGTATTTCCACTATTTGATTGTGTGCATTGATTTTTAAGTAAAAAATTAGTAAATAACTCGGTAAAATCCGCAATGCACAGTTTTGTGGAATTGAGATTTTCAATAATGTTTGTTATAACATTAATTCACTGTAGATTACTATTTCAAGCCATGTATTATATGTTACTTTTTTAGGAATTTCCCAGAAATGAATAAATCATTAAGTATGGGAGTTTGATTAGCTCATGCATTTGCTTAGAGACTAAAATGTTTGGTACAGCAATGCTTAGATTAAGTGAAATTTAGATCAGTTTTTTATTTATCGGATCTACTCAAATTCTTCTCGCAGGTTGACCTAGAGTTACCTTGAAATATGCTCTGATATTATTATTCTCTTTGATTGTTAAAAATATTGAAGATTAAAACTGAATGATATGTCTGGCTTTACATAACAGATATTAAAAGAAAAAATGCATGAAATATGTCCTTGGTAGAGGGATCATTTAATGTAAAGATATACATCTTCAGTTAACTAGCAACCTTGAACGTAGATTTCTCCTTTTTGCCTATAACAAAGGAAAAACTTCAGTCTATGCCTGTTAGCTATGATGAAGATATAAATCTTCACAAATTAAATATTACCTAAGGTCATGTAATTGTATGTTTAAAATTATTTTGGAGTGCATGTATTTATCAGTATAAATTTGAAAACTTCTAGTACTGTACATCAATGAGAAGGATATTGCAAGGTGTTGGAGTTATTGTGGCAACTTTCAGTGATTTATATCAGACTACTGGTGGCCCAGTTTCCCGGGCAGCTTTAACTCTTATAAATGGAATCAAGTATATATTGAATCCTGAACTGAGGGCTCAGCAAATTGTTGATGTTGCACAAAATTCATCTGTAGAATTTCTAAAGGCATTTTGGAGTCTTAGTGATATCCAATTTATGAAAGTAAGTGTCTTTTCAGTACAAAATTAGTCATTTTATTATTTTGTATAATTTGCACTGATAATTAACATTAAGAATTATTTTTCTGTTATTTCTTCTCTTAAACTAGATCTAAAATATCTCTAATGATAATTTTTTCTTACGATAATTGACAACTTGAAAATTGAAAGCTGTTGCTTATTCATGAAGAACATGAAATATTGATGTATTCAAGGAAATAATTTTGCAAATGTTGAGTTTAACCATATTTTCTAATACCTTTACAGGAGTATAAGATACTTTAGATTTAAAATATCTACAATAAAAGTTTTTCATTTGTTAAGTACTATGATGTTATATTTATATGCAATATTAATGAGTTTTGTGAACGAAAGCAGTATTACTTGTTGAATACAGAGTATTTATTATTTGAATGTCTTGTTTTCAAGAAATTGAAGGATTCATATTGGAAATAATTTATATACCTATTTTCAGCATTAAGCATTTTTCTAGTAATAGCTGGCATTTATAATATGTGAAAAGATGTAGAAGTAATATAGAATAAAATATTTTTTAAATGGAAATAGTAGTGATATGTGAATGTGGATAGAATAAGTCGATATAAATTAAAGTGTCTCAAGATTACACATATGATCATTTGATATAATTATATTTAGCCATGTTTTTCAATTAACTTGTTTAAGTAAAAAATATTATAAAAATATCTTGCTTGTGATAACTTATAATTTTTAATGAATAAAAAAGAAATTTAGAGGTAGTAGGATGTTTCAATTTACATTATGTATTAAAGTTAAAATGATGACTTTTATGCATATTTATAAGTAACTTTTATTTTTTTTATTTATGTATATCCGTTTTATTTTAATCTTTTATCAAACTGTTTCATGGCATTTGATAATACTTTAATTATGTTTTTGTTTGTAACCTTATCACTGATCTGAAATATTGTCATTTTATACCTGTAAAATCTTGTTCTCTCTAAAGAAATTACCTGGTTGGGTTTGCCCAAATGTAGAGGTAAAAGAAGAAATATTTATACCACCAGAGGATATTTCTTTGAGCACTGTGGATGGAAATGAGTCTGTTCTAATTGATGCCCCTTCATCTCATATACCCTCTGCTCCTGTTAGGTGTCTCCTATTGTCGACAAAATGCAGAGAAGGACAGGTAAATTTATTTTATAAAATAAATTATGAATTATGTTTTTAAAAATATCTTTAAGCATTACTTTAAAAATATGAATGTGGTCGCAATATAAAACTAGTATTTTTTATTAGTGTGTCATTTAACATTCTGAAAAGAGCGGAGATTTAAAATTTTAATTTCAGTGCAATATAATTGGGAGAGGGGGGACCTACATATGCCTTTATATTCTAAATTAATTTTAACTATTTAAAAATATTTATTTTTATTTATTAATTTTTAAATAATCTATAGATCAATAAAACTTTCATTTAATTTTCTTATGCAAATGACAAGCATTTTCAGAATTGTTTGCCTTATAGTGGTTTAAACTTACTCAGAATACATAATTTATGTATGTTATGGCAGAGATGGGATTTCTCATTTTGATAGTTAAAACCAATCACTTGATGATACATTATATATATATGTGAGTAATTTAAGCGGGATAATGAGTTTTGACAATTTTGCATTATACCATAAATGGCTATTGCTTTGAATTTTTAAGCTCAGGGGTTTTGAAACTAATGTTAGGTCAAACAATATTTTTAGATTATGAATCTCAATTTAAATAACTTGGATACTTTTTCTTGTTATTATTCTAAGATATATGACATTCTCAGAAATACGGGCTTTTTAAAATTTCCTTTAATGTATAATTGTGAGATTTTGAAACTGAAGAAAGAAGTAGTATTTTTCTTTTAAGTTCTCTATGGGCATTGTTAAAAAAATTCTGGAATTTGGAAAACATGGGTGTGTATATTTAGCTGTCATATATATTATTAAAAAAGAGGTATCCAGAAATATTTTCATGTGAGTTAGCAATTTGCAAACAAAATACCTGTTCACTTAAATTGAACAGAAGGGAATTTGAAACCTCAGACGTTCAGTTAGTACTCTCTGAATAGTTTGAATGCCTTCTGAGGCTTAATAACATTCCAAACAGAGCAGAGATTTAAAATTTAATTTCAGTGCAGTATAATTGGGAAAGTGAAGAGCTACATATAACTAGGGCCTTTACATTCTAAATTAACTTAATTATGTAAATATATATAAATATATTAATTTTTTAATGATATGTAAAATCTTGGCTTCTACAAAATCTATTTGACAGTCTAATTGTTAGTAACAGACTAATTGTTAGAACTTTAATACTCATAATAGATGCATTTCGTGAAAAGCATATTTTTTAGCTAGGTCTTTTGGCATTAGCAATTGATGCTGTGCTTGTAAATGACTAATTACGTAGTCATAGGGTCAAAGTTCCAAATTTAATTGAAGTTAACATTTAAAGGTATAATCATTACAGTGATTTTTACAAAAATTACTAAACCTGCAAAACCAGTGATTCTTGTACAGTTGTACCAAGGTACTCATCATTAATTGGTTCCAGAAGGCACAAATACCAAATGAATTTTTCCCAGAAGGAGTAATGTAAGTTGCATTAATTGGTTTTTGAGAACTAAAAATTTCTCATTTTGTCAGGCAATTTATAAATTGATCGCAGTGGCGTAGCGAGCATAACTGGCACCCGGGGCACAATACCTTTTTGGTGCCCCCCCCCCCGAAAAACATATAGTAATATAATATATAGAATTAGTTAAAAAGATAGACCATTTGGCGAACCTCTGCAAGTGGCGCCCAGGTTATGATAGACCCCCTTTCCCCCCTCTCGCTACACCACTGATTGATCGGGTTTTCTTTTATACAAAATCTTTAAACTAGACAAACATAATTTAAAACAACAATTAGATACAATAAAATAAAATTTATCTTCACTCAACTTGTACTGAAAGAAGTTGAAAAACATGGTTGATTGCCTTATAGAATATTGGCAAAGTAGAGTAGGAGAGGGGTTATTGCATGGACAGGGAGTTTCCTTCCAATGAAACATCAGGCACTTTTGCTTCTGCCTACATTTCAAAATGTTTCTGAAGTGAGACATTGTTTGACCTATAAACAAGTCCATATTTCGGCTTTCTAGAGCTTTGTCAAGGTGATACTTTTGAACAAAATGTTGTAATTCAACCCATTTAGAACACATATCATCATGTGTGACAGGCATATGTCAAATAAAGAAGCAATTTTTTTACGGCAAAATGCAAGAAGTACCAAAGCAATTTTTGATCAGAAATGCAGTTAGTTCCAAAGCAGACAAGTATTGAGGTATGACTGTATCAATAAATATAGATTCAAGCATTGTTGTCATTTTTATTTTTGGATTTGAAGAAATGATGGAGATAATCTGTTATGTGAATCTATTAATTTTAAGATTTTTTAAAGTGATAGATTAATATACATATGTTAATCTATGCTTGAAAACTATGCAAACTTTAGATGTTATTTTCCTTTTTTTACTCCACCCAAATTTATGTTGTGCAGGAATTAAAATTTTGTATCACAGTGAAATTTTAATGATGAGGGAAACTGAGAATTATTAAGACTTTAATGCTTTAAAGGTTGTTTTGTGTGTTTCCTTTTAAAGTTTTATAATGTCTGTATCAACAGTCACATTATATTATCAACTAAAACACTTAAATATTTCTAAATAATATAGTGAATAATATTTATCTTAATTTAGTTTGATCCTTGCTACCTAATGTTATACATGGAGAAATATTCACTTTGAGTTCTTATTGTTGTTTTATGCATTGCAAATTAATCATCTGCTTCTATTTCATATGTTTGTGTGTTGTTCATACTATTCAATAATATTTCTGATGAAAAATTAGTTTTGTTTATTATACATGTGTTAATACAAGTTTTAAAATGCATTTCCTAACATAAATAACAAATAAAGTTTATTTATTTACAGATATATAGTGGGCAGAAAAAAATTAAAAGAGAAAAACCATCACCTTATTTATTATTCCATTGTCATGGTGGTGGCTTCATTGCACAGAATCCAGAATCACATGAAGTATATGTCATATATTAGTTTAAATTATTTTATCAAAATTTGTTTTCCATTGTTAATTTAGAAGTTATTTATAGGATAGGTGATATATTGTTATTTTTTAAATATATAAATATTACATATATAAATATATATTTGAAAAACCATTATGTATATTTTATCACACAAACATTTACAGAAGAGGAAATGTACCTTGATCTAGCTTCCATGGTTAATACTTGAACAGATAGATATTTTTGCATAAGAATAAAGAAAATATGAAAATATTATCTTCAGTAATTGTATCTACTTATCAAAATATGTGTTGGATCTCTGGCATCCATAAATATAGTTTATGCTAGTGCAGAGTTTTCCAAAGAGTGTTCCCCTGGGGTTCCACCAAAAAATTTAGAGGTTCTGCGAAGACAGTCTTGATGGCCAAGCCATAATTTATCTTATTACCCTCATATTTTTGTTTTAGAATCATTATTATTTGTTTTTATGAAAAATTTTTGAATGATTTTTTTTTTGTTTAATTCAATAAAATCTAAGTACGAGTTAAAACATTTGATTCATTCAATATCACATGAAATTTTGGGGGAAGAAGGGGTCTATTAATCCAAAAATTTGGAGGGTTCTGTGATTGAAAAAGTTTGGAAAATTCTGTCCTAGTGCTTCAAATCAACCTGGTGTCCTCAAAGCCATTCCATCACTTACATTAAAATCAAAATTTATTATATATATATTTATTTATTTATTTTATGTATAAATACAGTAGCTCTGAGCTAAGTAGAAAAGGAAGTATTGATTCATGTGACTAATTTGTATGTTTCATTATGTTATTATCATATCTTTATTAATGCAGTAATTAGAAATGTTAGAATAGGCATCTAGTTTTAGAAAAAAGAAATTATTTTATTTGTAGTACTTTCTTATTTTACTGTAATCCATTTCATATGCTAGTATTTGATGATCTGTTTCAGATTTATTGGAGGACTGACTCATTTGTAAAATGCAAATGCTTTGCTAGTTATACTTCAGATTAAGATTTTACTTTTCATCTTATAAACATTAGATATTTTGAAAGTTACTGTTTATTTTTAACTTATGAGTACTTTTCTATATTGTTAAAAGGACTGTTTGGTAGAACAGTTAGCATGTCTGTATGATCTACAGGAATTCTCAGTAGTTATCTGTTATTACAAAAAGCTTGTGACAAGCAATACTTAATACTCTTATCCTAAGGGTGCCCAACACAAATTGTGATAATCATTATTTATCTTTCACTATTAGTTCTTTTTGATTTGTGTAATTTTTTTCTTTTTTAAGAGTGGTTTGTGACCTTATATACCTAAATATATACATTGGACACTTATATATACAAGACATAATCCATTTTTGTGGAAGAGTAACAGAAAAATCCTAAATGATTGTTTGTACAATGTAAGAATTAAAATCCCTTGACAGATTGTCCTAATTTTTACCTGAAATTAAATTTCCAAAATATAATCTTGAAAGTGCCCTTCATTTTTATGTGTTTTAACCTTATTTTACCCTTGACTAGCTGTTAAAAACTGCTAGCTGGGTGACTAACTGTTACCCTTTAGTAGCTGTTAAAAATAATTTTATACAAGTTAACTGTCATTTCATTATAACAAATATTTATACAAGTTAACTGCCAATTTTCGGTTTCCTTATTCACTTTGATTCCTATTAATATGGCTATTCAGAGGGAGTTGGTTTTCATACAGTACTTCTGAACAGATATTATTTGTTGTGCATATAACATAGAAGAAGAATATTTAACTTGTTAAAAGTGAAGTCTCTGTTGCTATTACTGATAATCAGTTTATTAGTTTAACAAAAGTATAAAATTATTGAAAACATAGGTAGCTTGCAATTTAGTGGAATGATTTATGATGATATCACATAAGTTGTTATCAGAGGGACTAATAATATTACATGTTATTTAAGCTTCTCAATATTTTATTAATCAACATGAGCTTTTTTGTAACTAGTTAAATACAACTTTTATGTAGTCAGCATTTGGACTAATAGCTTTTAGCTGAAATCTATTCTGAGATAGATCTATCTATTCAGCTTGTAAAAGTAAGAAAATTTAAAAATGTAAAAATTACCATTCAGTATTTTTAACAATTCTTTTTCTATTTTATCAAAAGATCAGGACTTTATGTAAGTAATATTGTCTCAGATTATTAAATATTTCTTTTATAAAAGCCTAGATGTAAATTTCTTCACTATTCCTGCCTGATAGATAAGAAAGTGATGTTTCTGTGTTTTACATCTATAAAGGGATCATATACTATTTGCTTTGGTAGAATATGCTTTGACTGTTCTAGTACAGGTGATTAATCAAAATTATTTAAATGTCTATTTCAAAAGACATTATGACATGCATAGAAACCCATGTTGATATTTTCTAATGGCTTTGTGTTATTAAAAATTACTAAGTAATTTTGAATGTCAACAACAATATCTTGCATTATTTGTGCTAGTAATTTTTACATTTAAAAATTTTGAGTAAAATTAAATGAAATAAGGATTCTACAAATGCTACTCATTTTATCAATGGCTTTACCTTACCATGATTATTTTATAGTTTGAATGTGTCAAACGTTTTGAACAATTGAGATTTATTTTGAAGGGAATTAGTGTTACTTGTTATCATATCTATCCATCATCTGTTAATTTTGTTTAATTCTAAGCAATATGTTAAATATTTACTTTATTGGAGAAAGGAAGATAATTTTTTATAAAATGTTTACAGGAACCCTTAAGTAATCATTTATAAATATAACTTTAACATGTAAACTTAACTGGATTATCATTCTGTGCTTTTTGATAGTATTATGGTGAATATTTCTCATTTATTATCTGTTTGCATTGGTGAAACAGAAGCTACATTTTTATTATATTATTTAAATTTCAGATGTAGAATAGATTTATAGTAATTCATATTCTAAGATTTTACTTACAGATATGAAGTTTTAAAAAAATGAAAATAAATACTGTGTTTTACAGTACTTAAAATATTACAATTGAATTTTAATTATAGAAGTTCTTATGTGTTGTGATAAATAGTATTTTAACAATCACAAAGCTGAAAATTAAATTAGCTTTGAATGTTTTAATTCTCTTGTTAGTAAGGAATTTTATCAAAGCCACCCAAACATTTCTTATGAAACATGAATTACATGGTAGAATTAAAGTGACTGTGCCATGAATTTAAAAATAAATATGTAGCTGTAAATTTAAAGTTCAATTAATTTTGTAATTTCAATTGCCTACTGTTTATGAAAAAACCTGCTAAATTTTTCTGTGTACCTTTTAGATATATTTACGACATTGGGCTCATGATTTGAATGTGCCCATATTGTCCGTGGACTACTCTCTTGCTCCAGGTGCCCCTTTCCCAAGAGCTTTAGAAGAAGTTCTCTTTGCCTATGCTTGGGCTTTGAATAATGCAAAAAAATTAGGTAATATACATGCTATTTTTTATGAACACTAGAATTTACTATAGTATGAAACTTTGAAGTTGTGTTTTCAGCACTCATAAAATATAAATTTAATGAGCTAAGTTTTATTACAGTACCACAACTTCATCTTTTGTTTTATAGCTTCCTTTAAAATTAAATTTTCTTTAGAAATTTCAAGTGTTGTTATTTATTTTCAAAAAAATTATTCAGTACATAGCATGAAATCTAGGTTTTATAAGAAGGTAATTTCTTTGAAAGTCGTTTTCCCCCTCATGATGTAAAATATGACTAAGCTTTAGAGAAACCAACCAATTTTGCTTGAATTTTTTTTCTGCTCTGCTGTCTACTTCAATTCAGAATTACATTCAGTCATTCAGTTCTCTTTAAATATTCATAAATCATAACTAAAACACGATAGCTGGTACTCATTTTTTCTTAAATTATCTCTATTTCTGCGATATGATGTTAGGGTTAATAAATTATAAAGAAACCAATAAATTTATCTTGTGTAACTCTTACTTATGCATCTGAATTACTTATCATCAAATTATAACAAATGAACTGAAAGCTGTTAGAAAAAATTTATGATTACTAACTTCTCAGTCATTTTGAATTTTCATTTAACAACTCTATTGATTACCTATTTATTTCATTGCAGTATTTTTAAGCTCACATATGAATGTTTTTCTAGGTTGGACTGGTGAAGTAATTTGCTGTGCTGGTGATAGTGCTGGTGGTAACATTCTAATGGGAATAATATTAAAATTAATATCACTGAATATTCGATTGCCAGATGCTGTTTTGTGTGCATATACACCCTTGATCCTAGACCTCGTACCATCTCCTTCCCGCTTACTATGTTGGATAGATCCTCTCTTACCTCTTGGTTTCATGATTAGCTGTTTAGATGGTATGTTTATTTTTCATTATGTAGCAATCATACCCTTTTATGTGTCATATTATATTGCTCAATACTTATTTACAATCCTGAGATTTGTAATAAGTACTGAGCTTTGAATGTACTACATATGCCTTATATACGTACACTAGATAATAGGGAAGAAAAGCACTGTTTATCATACTGTAATCTCATGCCTTAGCTATCACTGAAAGAGTTCTTTGTCTCTTATATCAATTTGTAAATTTGAATCTGAGGGTAAGTCAGGAAATCAAAGGGTGTTTTTTAATTACAGGGAGTAATGCTGTTATTTATTTAATGGAATTGTAGAAACTGTTTACATTCTCATAAATCCTGCTAATTTGGGAACTACTCATTTTAAGGCTTTTGCTGAGCAAATTAGCCATTGTTTATAATTTCCCTGCAAACAAAATTACAAATGTTAAAAATCTTTTAGTTTTAATACATTAAGGGTTTTTTAAAGTATTATTTTCTTGCAAGTATTGCAAATTAATTTCATGTTCTTATTGCTAATTTACAGTTAACTGTGATAGACTCTGATGATAGAGAAACTATTGCTTGACTAGCTGCTAATGTATTCCTAATACTTAACATTCTATATATAAGCATGACCTTTCCAGTACCATTGTCAGCATATTTACATTCAATATACAACATTGACAAAAATTGACTGACTACTTTTTTATTATTAGCTTTTGCTGCAGTTAGTTAAATATCTGCTAATAATTATGGCTTAATTTGTTATTAATAACTTCAGAAGATAAATTTAACTTAGCTTTACCAAAATTATCTTTATCATAGGAAATTTTTTGTACAAGTTTATTGTAAAAGGTTTCCTTTGATTTACAGATAAATTCTTGTAAATAATACTTAAGATTTATTTACTGTTACTGTCATCATAAAAGAATTTAGAATGTTTTTCTGTTGATGTTTACTGGTGCACAAAACTTTTAAATTTTTGGTATTTATCCTTAGTTACTCCATTACTGATGCTTCTATATTTTGTAATTTACATTTTCTATCTTTTTTACAAGAAATTTCATACAGTACAAATACATATTTTGTTTGCAATATGAAGATGAAACATTAAATATCTATAACGGTATGTAATGATTAAATGAGGTTACTGTCTTTGAGATAACATGCAGAATTAAGTTTTAAATTTATGTAGAATCTGAGAACATCTAGTAATTATTGTTATAAGAAGAAAGAATCATATTTTTGGGTGTTCTTACTACTTTAAGATACATCTTAAATTATTTTTTTTTATCTAAGGGACAGTTTTGCCTTCAAACTGTTGTTACTTGAGTAAATTCAATCTAGCCTGTATTTACCTTAATCTTGTTATCTATAGAGAGATGGCCTTATTGTAAGTGTGATTGCCTCTTTAATGAATAAGGTTTGATCAATAGGTCTGTTTTGCTTTTGTTTTAACTACTTCAATAAATATAATATAGGTAGTAATTAGATTACTGTTTTATAAGAAGAGAGAGGGAGAGATGATAACTTTACTCTTAAAATATGTATATATTAACTTAATTACATCTTATAAAATTGTTGCCTTCGGGAAAATAAAATTCTATAACTTATGTAGTACTAGATGTTACTAGTATTCACTGCAAATGATTGAAACAGTTTTTTTTAAATATATTTTGCGGCCTGAAACAGCTTAAATATTTGCTCTAAGACACATTTGTTCTTTATATTAATAAATTGGAAATATGCATTCATCAAAAACAGAATCCAAGTTTCATATTAATCAGTATGAATGGGTTGTGCATTTGACTCTGTCAATAACACTTGAAAAACAAAACTAGTTCAGTTTTTTTATACACACAAGTATTGACATGCACATATTTATATATAAGCATCTTATTCTAATTCTGTGAGAGAATATGTGTGATTTTTAGCAACATTAATTTCACTGGATTGAAATTTGTTTTAAAACTAGCCTAATGTAGCAATTTAATTTTTCTAGGTATTATTTTCATTTTTCATTTAAGTTTTAGTTTCCTGCATTTTCTGTCATTGCATGTCAACCAGTTGTTCACCATTTATATGCATCTTTACTTATTTATATATAATTTATTTTTAGCTTATGCTGGAGACATGCAAACAGATGGTGATGAATATGATGAAAAGCCTGTTTGTGATTCATCTGCACCCAGATCTAGGAAAATATCCTCAATAAGTGAAATATTTGATTCTAGCATAATGTTCTTGAAAGAATGTGAATGGACTGAAGTTGAGGCAAATGAACCACCTGATAATGATTCTGATTTTACACATTTTAGTTCTGGTGAAAAAAGCAGTGAATATCTATCTGCCAACTGTTACATTTCTGATTTTGTGAGGCAAGTCACTAAAAGAGATCCACATTCACTGACTTGTGATAATGACATGGATGGGGACCACTCCCTGTTTGACTTTCCCAAAGATATTTTGTTTGATATTAAATCAAAGTGTCATCAGTTTGCCAAATCTGGATTAAATAGGCTATCCAATGCATTTGTTTCTACCTCTCTATATCAAAAGTATATTTTTCCATTAGTACCATTTCAGCAGAGTAATCGGTCAATTCAGAGTTCTTTTGCACAGTCAAATTCAGTATCTGTTCTACAAAAGATAAAAAAGTTAAAGATAATTTCAAAGAATCCTTATATGTCACCATTATTGGCTTCTGATGAGTGTTTAAAACGAATGCCTCCAGTCTACTTCGTGGTAAGTTTTATACAAGCATATATATATATATATAAAATTAACAAAGATGTATTTGTGATCAATCAATAGAGATAAGGCTCAAAAGCCAAAACATAAATTTAAAATAATGATGACCATTATTAGTAATGGACATTAAAACAAATTACTTTCAAGTACGGCACTGAATGCTGCACTTTTATTGAAAGAAAATCAATAAGACAAAGTTGAAAGTGGAAAACCAGCATAAGCTATATTACAACTTGCAGCCATAATCTAAAAACATGAAAAGATAAGTACAGTGATTTCCACTTATAACAATCACGTTTGTTATTACTGTTTTTGGTTCCTATAAGCGGTTGATTCTTATAGCCGAAATTAGGTTTTTGGTCAGGTACACACACATCTATATATACATGTATTAGATAATTTACCATAAAATATGTTTTAATTTATGTTAATTATCTTTTATTAAAATTATTGTTTATAATTTTAAAAATAAAACTTAATTTCTTGAGCTATAAGTAGATACACATGATTATAATAAGAGAAGAAAAAATCCAATATCTGTTACAACATACCTGCTTAACAGTTTAATATTTCAACTACAGGAAGGGTGCAAGAAAAAGTTTTCTATGGTAGTTTGACGTAATGAAGTTTTCATGAGTCTGTTTATACCTCTTTCAATACCAATAGTCTCAGATGAAGATTCACCTTCTAGCTTACGTTTCACAGTTTGATAACATGCTGAATCTACTAATGTCACGTTTGCCTAAGTGATAGTGGACACTTCGTCAGAGATTTATGTGTTTCAGGGTCCAGGAAGCCGCAACCAGGATGTTGGAGGTGGGGAAAAAGAGTCCCTGTCTTTGTTTGTCAGGGAAGAAAAGTGAAATCGGACCTGGACGGGTAGAGATGCCCCTGGGTAAAGCTAATAGGATCAGCGTTGTGCTGAAGTATTTAAGGAGAAACTATTATGTTATGTCTAACAAAGAAAGGGATGCATTTTACGACTGTATTCCATCCTATCTTATCACTCTTTCTTTAAAAAAAAAGAAAGAACTTCATGCTTTTTGAGTGTTTAAGTGAATTTTTTTGAAAAACTAAAGGAAAGCGAAGAGTGTAAGCTGATTCTTAAAACCGGTGGATTGATTATTTAAAGCGAAAATTTTAACATGGAAATAATACTTTTGTTTTTGCGATATTGATTCTTATAAACGGTTGATTCTTATAACCACTGATCACTATAGCGGTGGTTACTGTATTAAAAGGTTTTAGACAGCATCTCTTCATCAGCAGTGCTGATACTGTCTAAAAACCAGTGGATTGTTTCTGATAAGTATGATCATAAACAATCCACTGGTACTAATTTGGGAACTAAATATAGATTACCTAGTTCTTTTAATAATAAAAACATCATAAATTTCTTAAATACTGATTTGGATAAATTTATATATAAAATAGCTATTAATTATTCTATCCCAACAGAAGCCTTTAATCAATGGAAAATTAATTTACTTAAACTTGTACAGTCTCAACTTCCTAATAATAGTTATTTCTATAATAATTCCTATAAACACATAAAAGAAGCTATAAAAAACTTACAAGAATAACTTATGTATATAAAGCAGCCAATAATTCTGCAATTATTTGTAAAAAATATTTTGCTATTTGTTTAAAAAAACAGACAATAGTGATTTATTTCAGCCATTAAAAGATACTACCTGTATCATTATTAAGAAAATTATAGCTAAATATAAACTGCTAGGTATAACAGCAGAAAACTATCTCTTTCCTTATATCACTTTAGTTCCTAAATTTCATAAAATACCTGTTGCTTTTAGAGCTGTAACCTGGGGTCACAACACTTATGCTACTAAAGCAAGTGTTCTATTATTAAATTACCTCAAATTAATTTATCAAATAATAACTTCTGGTGATTGTGGTATCATTGATAATAGCTTTAGTCTTGTTAGAAAACTACAAACAATAAATAATTGTAAATCAATAGTTACTTTTGATTTTAAATATTTATTCAATAATATCAATATAAATGATTTCAACAGAGTAAATTATAAAGTTAGTACATAATGATTTTCAATACTTAAGCAAAGATTTTAATCTTACTCATTTCAATAGGCTTTTAGATTTTGTTACTAAACATAATTATATCATACACAATAATAGTATATACTTACAGACTAAAGGTGTACCACAAGGTGGAATTGCCTCTAGTATGCTTGCCAATTTATACTTATATTATTTTGAAGTTGATAATATTGATAATAGCAATTACAAAGTATATAGATATATTGATGATATAATAGTTATTAATAACAGTAGTAATAATATAGCCTTAAATTTTTACCCTCATAATCTGGAACTAATACAAAGTAGCCAAAATAATATTAATGTAAACTTTTTAGATATTAACATCAAAGTAAATTCTCATAGTAATTTTACCTTTGACTTATATGAAAAAAGATCAAATTATGAATTTAATATTGTTAAATTTCAAAATTTCCTAACTTGTTTGCATAAATCTGTTTTCAATAACATTATTGTAAATCAGCGAGTACGTATAAATAAGCTTTGTTCTAAAGACAATAGGAATAAGCATATTATAGACTTGTTAGTTGTGCTAAAATATAATCATTACCCCTATATTGGTTGTTTTAGATTTAATGAATAGCTTGTTTGGTTGCACTTAATTAGTAATAAAATATAATAAGTAATATAATAAGCTTATTTTGTAAAAATAATTATTCTAAAATAACATTAATGAATAATATTTATATTCTTAAGTAATAATAATAAATAATAATATTTTACTCTTAGTAATAATAATAATAATACAATATTAATTTTGGTTTGTATGTCCTATAACACAGTCTCCATTATAAGTCTGCATCTGTGTTTCCATTAACTCCATGGTTGCAAGGTTTGTGACGTTAGTCTCCTTGCAGTTTCCTACTCTTAACTTCAACTTTGTCTAGCACCAGGCTTGGTGTTCTTTGATTGAGTAACTTTTTATTCATTTCTTGTTTCTTATGGATTGTTCGGTGTCTAAGTATGTTTATTGGTTATATCATACTTATCAGAATCAATCCACTGGTTTTTAGACAGTATCGGCACCACTGATGAAGAGATGCTGTCTTTTAAATACTTATCTTTTCATGTTTTTAGATTCTGGCTGCAAGTTGTAATATAGCTTATGCTGGTTTTTCACTTTGTCTTGCACAGTATATATATACATATATACTGTGTACTTGTACTAGCTGTGTTCTAAGTTACTATATTATAATCTTATAGAAAATACTTTAATAATGCCTTGAAAACAGAATGATTAATATTTTATTAGCATTATAAGACAAAATAATTGCTGGTTTGATAGTGACTATATTGTAAAAGTGAAAGAATGTAGAATATTTATTTTGCCCGTGTATCTCAAAATTTCTGTCTATAAACTCTTAAAGAGAAAATATATACCAGTGGAAATATATTTAAACCAAATGAATGTAGTTTCTGTACTTTATTTTTTATTAATTTTACTAGGATTTTTAATTTTATGACAATGCTTGTAATTATCTGTGAATCAAAATATATAATGGATGGAAATAAGAAAAATATTAATCATTTTGTTTTGTATATAATGTATATTTAAATTATGGCATGCCTTTATCATATGTTTGTAGCATAACTCGAATCAGTTTCTTTGGAGGAAGAGGAGGGGGTATTCTGAGAGTGTATTTCATTACTTATTTGAAAACTGAAATTCCTCTCCTTCTCTAGAAATATTTTTAATTCATCCCCCACCCAATGGATATGCCACTTCATGTGTTGAATGTATTTTTGGTTAGCAGCACATATTAGTACAAGGATTCATGAAAGCAATTTCTAGATACATGAACACTAGGGTGGGACAAAAAAAAATTATTTTTTTATAATTAGTTTCTAATAGCGCGGAAAACTTGCGCATTAGCATCCTAATAACAGGAAAAATAATATAAAATAATATAAATTGGCTTTGAAATCATCCAAGAGCCCTAAAGTTTAGAAAAAAAGAGGAAAATCTGCACTTTTTAAAGATGTATAAAATTTTTTTAATAGTTTACTTTATTTCTAATAGTGTAAAAACTACTCTTTGTACTTACCTAAATGCATGAAAAATACTTTTGGACACATTGCCGTTCATTTGAATTCGTGCAAAAAGCCTTAAAATACCATTTATTTTTGAAAAAACCTCATATTGCAGCTCTTTGCCCATTTCAGCATGTTTTTCCTTTAAGCTAAAATGACCCAGGACTGACCACGTGGAGGTGGCTGCAAGTCGAGTCCCACCCACACCCTACCCAACCAACCAACCAATTTGGGTGTGGTTACTTATACTGAAGTTCCTTTGAATTTTGACTTCGTATCAAATTTTGGCATCAAAGACCTTGATCCTAAAGTTGTCAGAATAAATCCTTCTCGGTTTTCATGTCCGTAAACTTTTCCAGTGGCCTCTCTAACAAATTTCACACATCTCTCTACCAACTGAGTATGTTATGGAAATTTCAAATACTAAAATTTTGGCAGGGCTTTGTCTTTCAATAAAGTTGAAATGTGTTCTGTTGCCATATTTGACAACAATGGAGGTGGTGTCAGCTTACACTTTGTCAAATAAATAAGTTCAGTATAGTCTGCGGCTTGAAAATTAATTAAAGGAAGCTTGAAGGCTCTAACATGACCTACTACTGACGGCTCAGTTCTGGCTTTCAGTATCCTCTCTGTAGCCTAATTCTCGAATGTGTTGTCTCTCGTCCAATATCATCGATAACATCATATTCTCTGGATGTCAGAAGAACGAGTTTCTCTGAATGACCGGATCGATGATTTCTTTTATGTTGTCCGGGAATTGTCTTGTTGTTTGAATGACCTTTAGTATGTGCTTCAGACCGTCTTTCACAGTGTAATGCATTTTAATATCAAACTAAACAGGAGTATAGGTCTTTACAATGTAATTTACAAGTATCTTCATTTCGCTTGTCGGACTAATTTGGGAAACAAAGTGTTAATACCCAGTTAGCACAGGTTAACCATCAGGAAAGGCTGAGGGGTCCAGGATCTTAAACAGCTAATTCTGGATCACAGAGTCCAGTGATGACAGCATTAACAATGTCTAGAAGATACTGCTGATCTTTACTGAGGTCAGTTTTATTTATTGTGATGACAACTTCATATTGAATCCACACAAAATCAACAACAGGATTTTTCTCACAGCTAGGCAGTTGCTTGCTAATTGGACCACTGAATGACGCTGGCCCAGTTGTTGTCCCATCTAAATGATCAAACAAATGTTTATAAGGCAGCTCATTAAAGTGAAGCAAACAAATAAACCACTGAAGTGATCGCTGACACCTAACTTCAATGTTCTGTACACCACCACTTTTTCAACCAGTGTCTATGACTTTCTCATCACATCTGATGGCTACCACTGCACTCATACCAAAATCTTTCTTTTTCATGTAGTCGAAAATACTTTCACAATATCATTACTGGTTCCTGTTTTTGGTGTAACATGGCCAAAGTATTGGACGCCAAGCTCACTAATCACGCTAATATGTTGTTCTTTTCTTACTCTGTGGTACATTTTAGCTCCTATTTTTTCTTGTGTTAATGTATTATCTTTTCTACTGTCTAAGTACATTCCATTTACTTCTTTCAGCTGGTGCTCTTTTTCCTTTATTGCTTTTCGAATCTTCATTTTTTCCCTTCTAATCTTACTTTTGTCAATCACTCATGACATATCTGAATCAGAGATTATTCCAAGATCATGCAGAACACCAGAAGCTATTGCTTCTGTGGCCCTGTCAGAAACACTGTACCTATCACCTTAATAAGGAAGTATACGACAACTTTGAATGCATTTGCGATGTAGAAGGAAATACCAAAGTCATAGAGGAAAAACATGCTGAAATGGGCGAAGAGCTGCAATATGAGATTTTTACAAAAATAAATGGTATTTTAAGGCTTTTTGCATGAATTCGAATGAACGGCAATGTGTCCAAAAGTATTTTTCACGCATTTAGGTACAAACTACATTAACTACAAAAAGTAGTTTTTACACTATTAGAAATAAAGTAAACTATTAAAAAAGTTTTATGCATCTTTAAAAAGTGCAGATTTTTTTTTTCTAAATGTTAGGGCTGTTGCATGATTTTAAAACCAATTTATATTTTTTTTTATTATTTTTCCCGTTATTAGGATGCCAATGCGCAAGTTTTCCGCACTATTAGAAATTGATCATAAAAAAAAATTTTTTTCGCCCCCACCCTAATGAACAAGTTTTGAATTTTTTGTTTCCTTTTTTATTCATTCATGGATATTTTGTACTCCATGCATCTCTAACATAATCTTATCTGTGTTATTTTCAGCTTATTCAGTATTTCAAACATACTGTATCATGTTTAATTAATTTGTCCTCAAGAAATATATTGTAAAGGGTTGATTAAATTTGTTTGTTTTGAGAAATTTCAACAATATTTTCTTAAATATATTGGTTTTAACACCAAGCTACTAAGCTTAAAGTGACTACTATGTTCTTATATTTCATGTGTAGAAATTTGATCTTAACATTGAAAGATTTATACTCTATTACCATTATAATTACTATGTTTAAATCCAGCTACAGCTTTTTCTGTGGAGAAAAGTACTCAATACTTTGAGAGAAACAAAAATGCTTGTGTATATGGACGTTATATTATTTGATTGAAGCCTAAAAAGAAAAGGTTTGGATGACCCCACTCATGGTTTAGGATTTTATTGCCCACTTAATTCTATCATCTAATGACTTCAGTTAATATACTTCTATTACTTTCATCGTTTTAACTTTCTAATTCATGAATATTTATAGTAATCTGCAGGAAATAAAAGGTTTGACTATCTTCTTTGTGAGCATGACAGCTTTGTACACACCAAGGCAGTCCCAGTCAGTTTTCTTCATCAGGCCCAATCAGACGCCAATATTCTCCATTGGTTAATTCCAATGATCTTAAGATCTTTTTTGACACAGTCAATCCATATAGTATATGGTCTCCCTTTTCCTGTACCTTCCATTTTATAAAAGTCAGTTTTTTAACAGGGTCAGTGTCTTCATATCTATAAATATGGCTGAGCCATCTGATACAATAAGATTTAATTACCCTTATTATAGTTTGTTGCCTATATTTGAGGTGCAATTCATGCTAATGACAAATTCTCCAGATAATATTTACTCACACTGCACCATAAATTCTACATAATTTTTTCTTTTTGCTCAAAAACTAAGAGTTCATACTCATCAGATTTATTTAGGGACCAGCATTCACAGCCATAAAGAATAATGGATCTCATTAAAGTTTTGTATACATTAATTTTTGTGTTTATAGAAAACTTTGATTTTAGTTGACAGATTTCATTATAGATATACAAAATTATTATTGTTTACGAAAATTATTTTGTTAACTGTTTAAAAATGAATATTTTTTTTAAATTTTTATTTTCAGTCTCCTAATTTTGATCCCTGTTTGGATGATTCTATTACATTTGCTAAGCGACTTGGATCATTGGATAGACATGTTGTTTTGGATGTATTGGATGGCCTTCCTCATGGTTTTCTAAATTTTCTTCCATTCAGTCAAGAAGCTCATAGCGGCTCTAATCTTTGTGTTCGTCGGCTGAAAGAAGCAATGAAAATTTTATGAGATCCCATGTCTTATGAATTTTCAAATACTACAATAATTCCTTTGAATCTTTAAATTGTTTAAACCATTTTTAGTTGAGTTGAAGTATTAGGGTTTGATTACTGTGGTATGGAAATTATGGCAGTAAGTATTCTAAAGTTGTTTGGAACTGAAACATTTTTGTTACATGTATTGTTATTAGGTATAGTGTTTTGTGCTTAGAATTGCTGTAGCACTGTGCTGTAGGCATTTATTGATATACATCTTAAAAATTTTGTATTTACAAAAGCTTAACTTCCAGCTTTAACTGTTACACAACCACTGTACTTTCTGTTAAAATTTTATTGTTTTGAAAAGTTCACTGCCACATCAATCAAGTCCTGAATATTTTATCAATTTCATTTTTGGATCTGTATAGTAGTTCCTTACAGTGTTAACCCTTAACTGGTAACACCCATATTTTGTTTGTTGCAAGTTACATGCGTCTGTGAGACGTGTACGTAACAAAAATTTATTTTTGAGGCACAAATTTAATAAAACTACATATAAATTAACTAAATATGTTTTATTTGATTGTTCACATTACAATTAAAATTAAATAATACATAGTTAAAATAATACAATTAAAATTGGCATGTAAACAAAAATTACTTTTTTTCTCCAGGAGCACAAGAATTGCACACTTTTTTCGAGCACTCTAGGCAACACTGATTTTCACATTTTATACATTTGTATGTAGTTTGCCTCCTTTTTTGATAAAGATAATATCAGCATGTTTTTCTCTTGGGAAGCTTATCAGAAATCTGAGAGGCGCTGCGCGTTTCTTCAGGTTCTCCAAGAATGTCTCGTGCTATTTTTTTTAGATCATCCGGAAGGTTTAGGATGGACAACCGACGTTGCACTTGTTTTTCTAACAAGCTGTTTGCTAATGAATTTATAAAGTCAAAACGTATTATTACAGGCATCTCATCATAGCTGGCATAGATAATGCCAGAATTTACAAGACTAACTGCTATCATAGTGCAAAATATTTTCAGGGGGTCACTGTCTTGACCTTCTATTCGGTGAATAGTTCACGATAATTTTGTCTAAATTATTCACTCCTGATTTTGTTGAATAGTAAAAACTTATTATTACTGGTTTATTACTGGATTGGTCGGTAAATTTTGAGTTATGCATGGAGTATATCAAATTGTCGGCTTTATTTTGTTTTGTCATTGAAGACTCGTCACCAGAGGGGCCAGGAACAACCTCTTCTACTGAATTTCCACCGACCCTTTCATTTGCCTCATCCTTAATGTCTTGCTCATCTAATTCAGACTCAGTGTTATGTTCAGATTGTTCTATTTCATCCTCGGCATTGTAGGAATCATCAGAATCAAATTCTTCATCACTCGGCTCAACCTGTTCTTCAGGAAGAGCATCCATTGACATTATTTTTTTCTCTTAGCAGAAAATATACCTACCATGCTGAAAAAAAAACTTGAGGTATACCAAATTAAATGAGTAAATAAATATTGGCACAAAATTATGTTAAAGAATCTGTTTGTAAATATTTTTTCTGCAAACACATTTCTTGGAGATTGAGAGAAAGGAAAAAATGTATGCAATCAATGAAATATCATTTGAAAATCTTTTGAATATAATTACATTGATCTTGAATGTAATCTATCAAGAACATAAATCAATAAATTAGTTGAAAGTTTAATTCACTGGAGAAAACATTTAGTAATAATTTTTTTTTTTTTGAGATTTAGAACTTTCCAAGGTATTTAGGAGAGTAAAAATAAATATGTATAAAAATAAATTGAGAAGAACAACATGTTGAGCAAACACATTCAAACATAAAGCTTGTCATTATTGGTTAGGTACGTACCTCACACATAGTAGAAAAGAACGTTACAGGTAATATACTTCTGTAAGATGAGCACAAATGTTGACACTTCAAGTAATAGGTGTCTCTTAGACATCGTACTTTTTAGTTATGACCTTACTAAAACCACAAAACACAACTGATTGGCTTGAAACTTCACAAGCGTTGTTTAGACTACCTACCATGAGCATACACTGAAGGTTTCATTTGACAAGTAGCGCTAAAGTATGAAATACGGGAAATTAGCAAACCTAAGCATCTCTGTGACGTGTGTTACCAGTTAAGGGTTAACATCTAAGTGATATATTGTTTTATAGTTCTTGTTAATTATTAAAGTTGTTCCATTGACTTTTCTTTTAATAATTCAAATTACATTTTAATTACTTCCTAGGAACTTATGTTGTTGTGATTTATAATTATGTCCTTTTGCAGTTTCTTCAAATTCTTTTTTTTTTCTATAAATTTAATTTTTAAGTGCCTATTTTTAAGTAATGTATCTTCGTATATTTCATTTAAAGTATCCATACTAGTCTAGTAATTTTTTTGAAAATGCAACTAACATTTTAATATTTTCAAAGTTCCTAAAAATTATTGATGTATAGTTTTGATACTTTTATAGTTTATATCTATGTAACTATGTTTTTATCATGCCTGTGTTTATGTCTTTAGTTGTGTAGTATTTTTTTACTGTACTGTAATTTTTTTTATATTTCTATTTTCATAAGTATTGATATAAATGAAAATAAATGTACTTATTTAAGTTTATTCTCTTTTTTCTGCAGAAAACAGTTTATATTTTTAAATTTGAACATTGAATGTTAATTTGTGATGGAGGTATATCAGTTGAATTATACTGATTGTAAAAACATAACATTATTCTGACAAATTTTTATAAAGGAGGTTATAACTCGTGTCTGTAGAATTTGTTATTGTTTGCTATAAAATATAATTTTATCCTGAAATGATAAAATGATCTGTTGTAATATCTTCAAAATTTAAGAGTATTTGAAGGGTCCAGGGGTAAAACCACTTAACTCCAAAAACTTCATTTTGAGAAAAAGGAATTTGAAAGTTGGAGTATAGTGGTTTTTCAATGGCACACCGAAACTTTATCGCTATTTTTAACGGCTTTAAAGTGGTTCTGCCCCAGATATGAATGCACGGGGTGTTAGTACTCCTTGAAAGCTACAAGATGGCTTTGCTAACTCATTTTCGTAAAAATAGCTGTAAAGTGGTTGTTACGACTCCAAACTCCGTCTGTAACTGTTTGTCCCTATAAACGGGGATTTTGGTTTTACTCTCCTTATGGGAGGGAAATACTGTATGTGTACGTCACGTGTCAAAACGAAACTAACTTGTTGTTGTCGCGTTAGGACAGCCGATTTGCGAGGCTCTTAGAATCATGTAATGGCTCGAAATAGTCGAGTGGAAAATCTGGGCGGAATAAATGTAAAGCCGTAAATAATTATTGTAACGAAAATACTGTAATTGTGCTGTGATTGTGAATAAATGTACAGTGTTGTAAAGGATACGGAGTCGGATACGTTTAATTTATGGTACAATTTTTGGTGAAACCGGACCTGATATGAGAACCGGACTATATGGAACTGGACTAAACAGGAATAATATTTTGGATTAATTGATTTTATGGATCTTGGACCTCTTGGAAGTGGAGGTAGGTCCTTGCTTATTTTTCCCTTCTAGTTAAGTTGTTATAGGGAAGGGTTTGTTATTAGTTGTTGTATAGAAAAGAAATTGCTAAAACGAAAATGTGCAGATCGGAAACGAAACAGTATTAGATAGCGAAACTTAATCGTTAAATAGTAAATCCTTCTTATAATTAGTGTTGGGATAGACTGGTTGAATTAAATCAATTCAATTATGGATATTCAAAGGCTTAAGGAAAAACGTAAGGGGTTAAGGAAGTTATTTACTAAGCATTTGACAAAAATTAAAACTTCGATAGGAAAGGAAATAATGGCAGAATATACAAAAGAGATGAAAATTGAGGAGCTATCAAGCTTAAGGGACCAACTCATTGAAAAAATGAATGAGTTGAATAAAATTGATGATGAGGTACAGTTAATAATTAAAATCGAAGATATAGAGAATGACGTATCCGTGAGCGAAGAATATAAAGATAAATGAACCGATTCAAAATCAAAATTAGAGATGTGTTTAGGATCTTTATATGGCAGACCGGGAAGTGTAGTGCAGGTAAACCAACCTGAGTGTCAGTCTGACAGTAATTTGGAAAACAGTGCCGGTTTCAGAACCGAAACGAGAAATGTCGTTAAACTCCCTAAGCTAGATATAAGAAAGTTTTTTGGTGATTGCAGCTTTTGGCTTGATTTCTGAAATTCGTATGAAGTAGCTGTATACAATAATAGCAAAATTGAAAAGTTTACATATTTGAAACTTATTTAGGGGGTGTTGCTTTGAACGACATTTCAGGATTTTCTCTTACAGAGCAAAATTATGACGCATCGGTTCAGTTGTTGACCGAGAGGTTTGGAAGACCTGAGGTCATTATTTCGTCGCACATACATAAACTTCTATTGATTGAACCTGTAAAATCTTGTTCGAATGTAGCAGGGCTACGAAAAATGTACGACGCAATAGAAGTACAAATTTGTTCGTTGCAGTCTTTAAATGTAGCAACAGGTACTTACGGTAATTTACTGTGCCCGGTAATATTGCAGAAATTACCCGAGGAGTTGAATTTGAACTATAATAGGACCCGTAAATCAAATGAATTGTTTGATATTTCAAAATTAATCGAATACATACGGAAGGAATTGTAAATAGGAGAAGCGTCTCTAATATTAGCAAACCCAAATAATACTAATGTAAATGATCCTTATCGAAATAAGGTGAATCAAAATTATCAAAATAAACATCAGTTAACGGTTAAGAGAAATGAGTATTCTAAATCTAGACTAACAGCCGCAGTTTTAGCTACTAAGGTTGGAGACAATTTACCATCGTTTAATAAATATTCTAGTAGTAATACGAGAACTTTTACCCAATACCGGAACAACTTTCCATTTAGACAGAATACGGGAAATCAATGTATATTTTCCGCCAATTCGCACATGACGCAGGATTGTTTATTGGATGTTAATAATAGGAGAAAAGCGTTAATGGCCAAGGGATTGTGCTTTATTTGTTTCCAGAACCACTTGAGGAAATTTTGTAAAAGGGAACAGAAATGCAGAAACTGCAATTCTTTAGACCATAACTCGCTGATTTGCAGTTTTGAGAGAAATGAATTAAAAGCAAATGCGAAAGAAATCCCACCACAGGCGGCAAGTTCACTCAGCTTATTTTGTGATAAAATTTCATCGAAGCGGGCGGCACCGCACGAATCAGTCTTACTACAAACGTTCACCGCAGCTATCAAAACAAGTCCTTTAAATAAAACGTAGATGGTACATTGCATGATAGACGGTGGAAGCACCAAAACATTCGTGATTAGGGAAGTTTGTGAATTATTGGGTTTAAAGGTCATAAGTAAATAAGCACTTGTTATTTACCCTTTTGGGGGTAGTCAAGCTGAGATGAAATTTTATGATATCGTTGAACTGGAATTGTGTAATGTGAGTGATTCAAACCGGAAAATCAAAATCAACGCAGTAGTTATTGATTTGATTACATTAGGACAAATTGAAATTCCTTCTAAATGGATTCGGAATATGGCTTTGGAAAAGGGTATCGAGTTGGCAGATCAGGGTACATCCAGAAGTATACAATTTAATCGGGTCAGATTGTATTGGGGAAATTTTGGGCGAAACAAATATAAAAATTTCTAAAAGACTAGTGGCAACAGACACCATTTTTGGCTTCGTGATACAGGAAAGGGATGATGGATAAAATTATCAGGAGGTGCTTGTTAACCATTTGACCGTTGCGAATGAAGAATTGGACTATGAAAGAGTTAAGCGTTTTTGGGAACTGGAAACAATTGGGATAAGTCCAGATAAGGAAATTTCTCGATCTGATAAGGAAATTTTAGTGTGAGCAAAATACCACGTACAAAAACAAACGATATGAAACTCGGTTATTATGGAAAGAAAAGGATAAAAATTTAGAGAGTAACTATGAAAACGCGAGGTGTCGGTTGCACAGTTTGAGCAGAGTATTTGAAAGGAATCGAGAATTAGGTTTGAGATTTAGTGAAATAATTAATGAACACTTAAAAGAAGGTATTGTGGAACCAGTAACGGTAGATTTAAGAAAAACCGTCAATACAGAATACTTCATGCCACATCACGCAGTAGTGCGCGAAGAAAAGGACACTACAAAGGTCAGGATAGTTTTCGATGCGTCTTCTAAGGGTAAGGATAAATTATCCCTAAACGATTGTTTGGATAGTGGGCCCAATTTGAATCCCGACTTATTGAAAATCATTTTGAAGTTCAGATTAAATCCAGTCGCTTTTTGCGCCGACATTCAGAGCGCGTTTCTTGAAGTAGGAATTGATGAGGGGGATAGAGAAGTTTCTGTGGATTAATGGGCAAGGGCCAAATCTCCATTTCGATCCTCCAAATTTCCAAGTGTTGCAGATTGCAAGAGTGCCTTTTGGGGTAAAGTGTTCGAGTGTTCGATGGGGGAAAATAGTCGAGTGGAAAATCTGGGCGGCATAAATGAAAAGCCGTAAATAATTATTGTAACGAAAATACTGTAATTGTGCTGTGATTGTGAATAAATGTACAGTGTTGTAAAGGATACGGAGTCGGATACGTTTAATTTATGGTACAGTAGTTTTACTCCTGGACCCTTCATTTCCTTTTCTACGTTAGAATGTATATACTTCATAATTTACACCTTAACAAATGAAATTCAAATTCATTTCTCGAGTAATATTACTACATTTACATAGTTTAATATGTATTTGGAATCGATTGAGGGAATCCTTAAGTGTTCTGTATTATATTAATTACAAGGTATATAACTTTTCTCTTTGTTAACTGTATTGTGTTGTTTGCCAGTATGAGGCACTTGTCAATCAAGGCATTGACACATAATCTGCTAGAATCGTTGCTAGCTTTCAAAGAGAGCACCGTGAACCAACACCACCCCCCAGTCCCACTTCAATTTTGACCGAGCACCCCCAGAGGTGACATCAGGGGGATTGTACCTTCCCCACCCACTGACCTCATAGAGGGACTTTTCTGGTCTACGGATTTAACATATATATCAAGCCTATACATGGCGGTATTTAATGGCGCTTGTCGGAATTCAGTCCGAGCACCCTCAGTACTGAAAGCCGATGTGCTACCACTAGGCTACCCCTGACCCTTGTTAACTATATATTTATAAATGAAATTTGTATTGATTTTGAGTAACTCTAGTCAATTCTCTTTTTAAAAATGCAATTTTAATTTTTAAATTCTCCTAAAAAGTTCTTTCTGTTATAAAATATTTGCTAAAAACGGTTGTGTTAATGTGAACTGTGAAATCAACACCTCAAACTTAATTGTAAATTATTTTGCTTAACATTTTCACCTAGTAAATCATTATTTTAAGCTTGTTCTTTATCTTTGAATAACTTATCAATGTTTTTAAATTTACCAGAGAGTATTTGGCAGTTTTATAGTAGTAGGGGAACCAAATTAAAACTTTTTAGCACTATTTAATGAAATTTCTTCTGATTCAGCTCTATTAAGAGTATGAATAGTTTAAGTATTATTTTTACATTAAATTATTTTGATTCTTTATCACACATTCACGAGTCTGCCTGTACATGAGGAACGATATTTATTTGATCGTAGCAAAGATTTGCTAATTCACCATTTCCATGGGATTTTAAGCAAGTTACAGGGTGCAAATACTGAATCACATAAATACAAAAAATTTACTGACGAAAACAATAAAACCACGAGTTATGAGGTTCATTAGTGCAGACCACGACATGATCTAGTCGTGCAATGAGGGCAGAATACAGTTGTTTTAAAGGTAAAAGGCAAAAATAAATGAGATAGGGTGGCGGAGTATGACGTCGTCATAGTATTGGCCAGTAAAAAAAAATTGATTACTGCTGGGATCAGGACCCCTTGGTTTCTCTTAGGCGAGGATAAATTTTGGCATAGTCAGTGAAGATCATAAAATGTTCTATTGGTGTTGGTAACATATTCTGATTGGTTCTGCTCACCTATTTAGAAAAACAGAAGGCATAAAATTCGATTCTATGCTAGTCATTTTAATCTAAAGGAGAAAGGACAATTTGAGTGAGCAAATGTGATAGGTTGTGACGTCGTTTCAAAACTACTAAAAAAATTCCACAATTTTATAACTTATACACTGCTGGCCACTGTAAATGCAACACCCTGAAGGAAACATGCAAATAACATGAAATTTACAACATGCATTAGCGGAGGTGAGATATGCAAATGATTAGAATTTCAGCGCAGACACACATCTCGCGCGCCTGTGGCGCCACTTCAAAGCGCTATTTAAGGCTTGGAGATTTCGACGATTTCAAGTTCGGCAATTGTGTTTTTCTTGTGGGTTTTTTTTAAAAAAACGATCAATTATGCCTCGTCGAAAACAGCGATCATCTTTTGATCAAGTATCCGAGTTCTACAGAGGAAGGATAGTGGCCTACCGAGATTGTGGATTATCTTTCAGGGAAATCGGTAGTCGTGTTGGACGAAACCAAACAACTGTAATGCGGATATGTGATCGTTGGATGCAGGAGGGTACGACGGACCGGCGTGTTCGATCACATCCACCTCAGCCCACCACTTCTCGTGATGACAGGCAAATCGTGCGCATGGCAGTGACGGATCGCTCAGTCACATCACGAACCATAGCACAGCACATGCAGTCTGTAACGCATCATCCAGTGTCTGCGCGTACCATTCGATGCCGTTTACAGCAGAGTGGTCTGTCCGCAAGACGTCCATTGCTTTGTCTACCCTTGACGCAGAACCACAGACGTCTCCGCCGCCAATGGTGCGATGACAGAAGGATGTGGACGGCAGAATGGAATGAAATTGTCTTTACTGACGAGTCACGCTTCTGTCTGCAACACCACGATGGTCGCATTCGAGTCTGGAGACACCGTGAAGAGAGGATGCTGAACAGCTGCGTTATGCACCGCCACACTAGTCCTGCACGGGGTATTATGGTATGGGGCGGTATTGGATATCACTCTCGCACACCTCTAGTACGCATTGCCGGTACTTTAAACAGCCAGCGCTACATCTCCGAGGTGTTGGAGCCAGTTGTCCTTCCTTACCTTCAGGGCTTGCCCACAGCCATATTTCAACAGGATAATGCGCGACCACACGTGGCACGCATTGTCCAACGGTTCTTCGTCAATCGCCAGATTGAATTGCTTCCCTGGCCGCCTCGCTCTCCGGATCTTTCGCCGATAGAAAACATGTGGTCCATGGTTGCTCTACGATTGACCCAGATTCCATCCCTAGCTGCCACAGCAGATCAACTTTGGCAACGTGTGGAAGCTGCTTGGTCTGCTGTACCCCAAGAACTCATCCAAAGTCTCTTTGAATCAATGCCGAGGCGTGTGGCAGCGGTGATCTCCAACAATGGCGGCTACTCTGGCTACTGATTTTGGCAGGAACCACACTTCACAGAAGTCTATAAATTTAATCATTGGTCAACATGCTATTTAGAAAATAAATTTTGTTATGATATCTCTTGTCTTTCTTGGTGTTGCAATTTGGGTGGCCAGCAGTGTAGAATGATATTTTGCTACACAAAATGCAAAAGTTGTCTACTTAAATTGGATGAATTACATGGAGTCTTTTAAACTGTGCCTCAGCCTAAAATGCGAAATAGCTTAATTTCTCAACTGTTGCCCATGATTCTAGGTTTTGATGTTCATAATAATTACATTTTATCTTGCGTAAATGCAGGCGGAGGAAATCTTGTGACTATTGTTTACCTTAAGGTTATTTGGAGGGTAATCGAAATTCAGTAAAATAGATTACCTCGTATGCTGTACGTTTACGTAAACAATTTTTAATAATTGTCGTGAAGTCAACACTTTTTAAAGTAAAATTTTTAACACACTGTCTAATTGTGAATATTTCAATTAATGAGGGATATCAGTTCACTGAAATTTCTTTCCTTTTTTTTATGTCTTGAATGTGGGCTAAACTATGGAATAGAGAAACATCTCTCATTTGTTTTATTACTTTCAAAATAACTTGGTACCGAAAATGTTTTCCGAGTTGAAAATCCATCTTTCTTTATAAACGCCTTTTCGTCGCAGTTCAATCTCTTTTACTTTCCCGTTGCATTCTACGTACCATACTATGGCAAGTGCGTACCTTAGATCTTATAGATATTTTCGGTTCTGAAAATTTGAAATTGCTGAATTAAAAGCTTTTAACATGCAGCTTTTGTAAGAAAAGTTTTCGTGTCTAATCTGCATAAACTTTCACATTTCCAGCTGCTAAAACCAATTCTACACAGTCATTCAAAGTCCGTCCAACTTTGTAAGTTTTGGTCTGCACTTGCCCCGATTCACCTTATCCCTTTATTACGTAATTAACCAATTTTACTAGCTTAGAAACAGCTTGGAGCCTCAGAATCGGAGAGAGGCCAAAATACTCAAAATGGGTTTTCCAGAAAAATAAATAAAGGTGACTCAAAATTTCGACATGCCACAGGCGTCAGATCTCTTCGATTCAACGGTATAAAATGATCTTTGTTGTTGTTGTTTCCAATCCCCCTGGTGTAAGAAAGCCTACATCAAGAGACCCCAGCGCAAAAGAGAATCACAGACAATATCCTGCTCAACCGACAGCTGTCTCAAAGAGACGCCCATACATTCTATGAGGTGAGAAGGAGAAGCAGTAAGGGAACAAGGACAAACAGAAAAATACTTCTCCCCCTCCACGAATTTCATACTACGGAGGTGTCCGCTTCTAAGTCGCGCCAGGGCCGTCGGGAGAGATCTAGAACTCCTGCACTGCAGAGAGAGGCCTGGGCCATTTTCGGCATACCAGTGGTGAACAGGGGGAGTATGCCAAGATGAATTTACTCTAATTTTGTGAAGAGAATGAATTTGCGAAGGCCACAAGATGGAAGAACAGGGGTCAGGGTAATCGCATCCCTTTCTAACCAGCTCATCAGCGATCTCGTTTCCGGGCACACCGACATGAGACGGTATCCATTGGAGACACACAGAACTCCTCTGACCAAGCCTTGCCAACTTGGAAATAATACCTTGACCTGTACTATCCACGATCTCCGGCCAATTCCTTAAATACTGAAAGGAGCTTCTGCTGTCCGTCAGGATCCAAACGCTGTCCCTATCAGAACAGAGTGCATGATCGAGAGCGCTACTAATAGCGATGAGTTCCGATCTCAAGACGGAACAATGATCAGTATTTCTAACGCTACCTCTAAAATCACCCTCGGAAGTATTAAAATAGATGCCACTCCCAGATCTACCCATATTCGAACGGCTGCCATCTGTATAGATTACCAGGGCCCGGTCAGGAATAGCAGTAATGACTTCAAGAGCCATTTGCCTGACTAGTTCCGGATGATGATCATGTTTGGTAATACTAGTCAACAAATCCTCCCGGAAATCAACATGTCCGAGAGACGCACTAGGAGTGAGACAACTAAAAGGTATGGATGGCTCTACGTCAAAACTAATGAAAAATAAGCATTAACCCTGGGAAGTAACTTTTAGCACTAAAAATTATCTTGGGGTGAGTATAGTCACTATAGTAAAGTTTTCTATTTTTCTTTGATTTCCGTAGGTTATGTCTTTCTGCAGAGGCTATCTATTAAACAATGACTACAATTGCCAGAAAAAAAAAAGAATCCCCTTCGTCACACCAATGCTGTAGGAGGTCGAATTCATTTTGTGTGAGGGACATAGTACGAGAGTAGTAATAAGAATATTAGTCATGCATCCACCTGGGCATTGGTGGCGTAAAATAATGCTCCTGAAAGTGGTAGATGTTGATCCATATCGTACCCCAGCAAGAAAAGTGACACAACTCAAAAATGCAGCATTTGAGAAAAATTAACTTAAACAATACTCTACAGCAGAGCTCCGCAACCTTTTATCTTCCACGGCACAACAACGTTTTTTTTCGATAATTCCGCGGCACACCACAAGAAAAAGCTTGCAAATATTTAAATTACAATAAATACGTATATGTTTTTATTAGATAAAAAACACAACAAAATAGCTCTATGTATCAAGATAATTATAATCATTTAAGTTTTATATAAATCATTTTGAACTGTACACCAACACAAGAACAAAAATATAAAATTATAGTTTACAAGTAAAAAAAATTTCTCTTTAAATTTTTATATTAAAATTTGTTTTTTGGTCTTCACTTAAGCCTAATAAATCAAAGTTAATTTAAACATAACTAATTTATTAATGAGATATTTGAGATTGTTTTGATAAATGTGCGTTTTACATTTGCACGTTTTATATTTGGCTCTATAATAGAAAGAGCTGCAGTTCATGGTCAAGGCCCTTTAAATATGATCGTTTGTCATTTTCAATTAGAACCAGTGTCGAAAAACTTTGTTCGTATAAGTATGTCGTAGAAATGGGAGCAAAATTGCAATGGCCTTGTCAGAAATTTGTGGATATTCTTTCTTAACTGAAATCCAGAAATATGACGCTCGAGCATACATACAATGTATGGCTAACAACATGTTTTTGTTTTGTGTATAATTTCGACCCAGAAAAATTACATATTAACAAAAAGTTAGAGGAATATTTTACTTAGAAAAATTTCTATTTAATGCGGTGGTTAATTTTTTTATTATCATAATCGATAAAACCACCGCGGCACAGTCAAGATCACCTCGCGGCACACTAGTGTGCCACGGCACAGCGGTTGCGGAGCACTGCTCTACAGCTTGAACTAGCATTGCTATAAAACTGATACAACTGCCCTCACGTGAACAAATTACGAGATAGAGATGTGTCCCTTTTCATGCACGATGGGGCACTTCATACATATTTCTCAATGACATAACCTCAAAATTGCAATTTTTTGACTTGTGTCACTTTTCTTGCCGGACTGCGATATGTTGCGCCTATTTACTATGAATGAGAATAGAATGTTGCTATTCATACCCAAAGGTATTTGAGAAAAGATTGTGACAAAATTTCGGCGCAGAAATTCAGAGTGGGAAAAATGAAAGAGCACAATGTCATATTTCATAATAAGTAACCCACTTTAAAAAATTTAAATTTATGAAAAGTTAAAATGTTATAATTTTTCAAAATCGATTTAAAATGATTTAATTTTATTAAAAATTGTGATATCTCCCCATAGTTCCCGCAAAGTGGAGTTTCGGTCTACACATTAATTAGTTGAGTTAGAGGTATTCTGTCCACGAGTTCCATTTTTATAAAGTCAAAATATCGAAAGCAAAAGATTCAACCCCAATTTTCAACCCAAGTCAAATGGGTATTGATAGGCCTCGAATCTCTACCATGTGCCAGGTTAACATTTGAAGAAATGTAAAGTCAAAATTCCTTATTTGTTCCGCCCCCAGAAACTGGCCTCAAAAATATTCAATGCCACAACGCGCATCTGTAAGTATTACAACATTATTAATTATTTTATTTCCACCACTCTACATTACCTTCTTTTCATTATATGTTTCGAATATAATCAGGTCTATTTTAAAGGTTTTTCTTTTATCAATGAAACGGCGGGAGATGGAGAAGGTTTGTCATGATAAAAAGAAAACGCCCTAGATTTGTTCTTGCGTAGGTAAATTAATGACGCCGATGTTTCAATAAACTTAGTGAGTCAGGGCGCAAAACTTTGTTAAAAGTTGATTACTCGGATTTTTCACAGAATATGATTAACACCCTACGTTGATAGAAAAATAAAAATGGTGCTGTCAAGGAACTATCATATTACATCCTGTAGTCAAACAAAATTAATATGATGTCATTGCGAATATTAGACAAATAAAATCCTTAGATGTAAGCAGTTATTTTTTTTGTCATTTCAATACATAACGATGTTTAACATTGCTTGCTATTTAAACAAATCTCTTGAATTAGATGCGCAGACCCTCTCTTCTCTAAAATTTTCTGAAGTCATGCCGGTACATTAAAAATACCATATTACAGTCGAACCCCGTTATAACGAACTTCAAGGGACCAAAGGTTTTGTTCGCTTTATTCGTTCGCTTTATTCGGTGGTTCGTTATATACGAACCGTTAAGAAAAATGCTAGAGTTCACAAAATGTATAACTCAGTAGTTGCAATGTGTATTCATTAATGATGTATTTAAAAAATGATAAAATCTATTAAAAATGATCATTAATGAATTAAATCGATTACATTAAACTGACACAATACTAATTAAATTACGTACAACAGGAAAACGACGGGACCAGAATTTTCTTTGGTTATATACCGGGTTCGCTATAACGGGATTCGACTGTATTAGTTTCGTTTTCTTCATTCATTAATTTTATCCTACTCTTATTCAGTTTTAATAATTGAAAACGACAACTAATTGAGTTGTTAATTTGATTATCAGACATTCGGATAATTTTATGTTTCTGAAATATATTAAAAAAATTCTAGAGGTATTTGCAGGCTAAAAATTGCTAAATTACTCAGCATTTTTTTAAACTTTACCCTTTCGATGTTTTATTTACGTGAAAAATTTTCAAATTCCTTATGATTTTTTCAGTTTGCGTTTGGTTTAAATGAATAAGTTTTCTTTTTTTTTCCGTCCTCAAAATAAAATTATATTTTCCCTAAATTGTTTTCTCTGGAGGTCACCCACCCGCAGACATTTCACTCTGCAGGAAATGTGTGAATCGTGTCTGTTACGCAGGCAATAATTTCGAGTATTCAAAGAAAAGTTTAATAATTACACGGTATTTGATAAAAAAGATGAATAATACAGAAAATTTAGTTTCAAAATATTTTGTGTAACATCTTCCACTTTCTCCAAAATACAAATTATTATTTCATGAAGGAAAAATGAATCCATGTAACATAAAAGAGAAATTTTACAGCAAGCTCAGTTTTTGAGAGTTTTCACATTTTTACAAAATTTTTCCAACTCTCTAATAAATTGTTTAATATTTTATGTAGAAACTGTTTTTTACAATGCTTCCTCCTTTCAAATCTGTACAAATCTCTTTACATATATTTCTCTGAAAAATATCTTTAGAAAAATAAGTCAAGATGTTAATACTTCTGGCATAGTATAAGTGAGGATAGCGCGACGTGTATGAACAGTCCTCAACCCAGACTTAGCTCAAATATTAAAGTCGAAAGGAAGAAATAATTCCCCCCGTTTGCTGTGTATTATCCAGTTTGTTGTATGAAGGATATACGGAATTTTAGTCTGGAAGCTAATCGAGAGATATCATTTTAAGGCTCTCTCGCGAATGGTGCTAAAAAATACTTTTGCAATTTAGGCTGGAATTTGAGAAAAATTCGTCAAAATTCCGTATGAATCTTTTAAAACTTTATTACACAAGTACATCAAATCTATTTGTCCCTAGTGCCATATTTACACTGTCTTAACCTTTTCCTTACGGGGTGGGATAGCATATGTCACAAGTATATGGACCCAAGAATGAATATATATATTTATATATATATATATATAATCCCCTTAATGGCCGTTCTTACAAAGGGAGTATGAAATTTCCCGTTCTAAAGAGGGAATTGGAAAAATGGGCCCCGTAAGCTAAAGGTTAATGAGTCAAGAGAGATTGCAGCTTCAGAGAAAGAGCAACCTGTAAGCAGAGACTAATATAAAGAAATATAAGAGAAAAATAGCCTGAAATGAAAAAAAAAAGACGGTACGATTGCGCTAGTAACCTCTATTTGTGCCATAACCATCAGCAGTAAAACGCTTAGTGATTATTATGTTATCAAATGAAAACGGATAATTAGTCAGATATTCAGGATAATTTTCCCATTCCTATTTTGTCGTAGCATTATGGGGCTGACATCTTATTTTCAACTTGGTAAAGATACCCTCGCACAAACCGGTGTGAGTAGGGGTGATATGCTGAGAATGGTGTTGAAATGCCAGACTGGACTCTTCATAGTCCGACTCTGAATCCGGCTTTACACAGCTATAGGATAAACTAGAACAATGACTACAACTTAAAGAACAACGACCTTCTTTATCACCGTCTCTGGCGATTATTCTGGAGGAAGAATAGAAGGCCACTGCCGTTAAAACCTACCGAAATCTGGTTAAAGTAAGTTTAGACGATTTGCCTGTGTAACTGAATCCAAATGTAGTGTGCTTAATTACTATGGCACGCAAAATGAAGCTATTCCTTTCAGAGTGCCCGGTTTCTTTTGATAACATAGCGTGATCTTTTTCTGTATAAATAGTAACATTTCAGCATAGAAATTGACAAATCGTGATTACATTTTGGTCACCTGGTTTCAAAGAAAGGCAATTTTGGTGTTTCTCTTTTGCAGTCTTATTGATCCTTTTTATTTATATTTGATTTAGTAAACATGGTGTTAGTTCTACTTCACAGATATATAGCCACGCTACGGTCCAAATGAGATCAAACTTTTGATATGAGCAAAAAAACGGAAATTAGAGCAGTAGTGTGAAGCAGAACTCTTTTCTTTTTGCAGTTTTTTACCAACCTTGTTTTCTTCATATTTATGTATATAAATCTGCTGGGTTTTATTTAAAAGAAATAGTAGAGCTACCAAATAATGTGATGGTATAATTTTCATGAATTGCATCCCCTCAAATTTGGTACAGAAAAATTTTAAAGAGTATGGTAACTTTTTAAGGTTACAAATAAAATATAGCCTGCTGGATAATGAAATAAATCGGCGATATCTTTAGTCAGAAACAAAACAGATTTATTCAATTAATGTCTCCCAGCAGCAGTTGAAATGTCTAAAATATGAATGATAAAATATGAAAATAGATTTCTGCAAATGTGTTGTTACTCCGTTACAACTGTTAATTCTTAAATGAATTTTAGGAATAAAAAAATAATGCACTAGCTATTTACAGAAAACTTAAATTGAAAAAGTATTCTCTCTGTCTCTCCCTCATAAAATTAATTAATATTGCATGATAAATATTCTGAAGGATGATCTGAAATATTTTTATAGATGATCGTTAAATCAATAATCAAGATTCCGTAACACAAGTGAATTGTATAGGTTTCAAATAACTAAAAAATAGCATATGCAAAGGGCGATTATTGAGCTGGAAACAGCACTTGCAGAACATTCAGAGACAATATTAACACATCGGCATAACTATGCATTAATTAATTCAAGAGGGCGTTGAGTAATTATCAAAAGCTAATTCCTATTATTAATCTCAATTCTTCATGTTGGATCGCAGACTAAAACGGGAAGGGGGGGAGGGGTAAATATTTTAATAGTTAAAGGCTACAAACTATTGGGAAAAGAAACCACTTCAGATCTAGTGGAAAATGACAATCCAAACTTGGTCTCTAACAAAAAGTGGAGAATATAGAATTGCAGTCTTCGAGAGAAGAGTTCTCAGAAGCATCCATGGTGGTGTCAAAGAAAATGGCCTATGGCGGAGACGTTTTAATTCAGAAATCTATAGATTTTTTTAAAGAGCCCGATATTATTAAAAGTTTTAAAATTAAAAGAATGAATTAGGCCTCTCATACTGCCAGAATGGATGAAAAAAATCCAGTAAAGAAGATTTTTGTTGCAAGGCCCTTTACTAGTCGGAAAAGAAAAAGGCCAAAACTAAGATGGCTCTGTTGAATCAGATTTTAGAGTGATTGGAGTGAGGAACTGGCAGACCAGGTCTAGAAATAGGTTGTCCTGGAGGAATCTTCAACAGAAGGCCCTGACCCGCCCTGGGCTGTCGTGCCTAAGGTATGACAAGAATGCTCTCGAATGGATGTAAATTGTTTTATTGACAAAATGTATGAGAAAGGCTGTTTCGGAGAACAAATTTAGATTGGACATACCTAAAGATCAACATCGCGATTTTCTTTTAAAACAGGGTGATTTCAAGAATTAACATTACGGCAATGGAATCGGAAGGAGAGAATTATAGTATGTGATAAAGGGGGGGGGGGGGGGTAGATTAAGGTTGAAATAAGCTGCGGTGCTGATCCGTAATAAAGGGTTTTTACAAATAAAAAAATTCAGTTTCAAGAAACGCTTTATAATTCATGTTTACACGCATAAGTACATTGATGGGAGTACAGCCGAACCTCGATTTCCGTGGTTTTAACACCCGCAAACTTTTCATCTATAATTAAGAAGGTTTTCCTTCATAAGCTTTGCTGCCTAGTGCAGGAAAATTGCAGTCAATGCACATCAACTAGAAAATTTAATAAATACTAAAAATAAAGAAGGACATGCGCTTAAAAATGCTCTCAAGGGTTTTGGTCTTAGCCTCCCCTCCGTGTGTATTTCGCTCTCTAGTCCATCTCACGTTTCTTGCAAAATTTTAACCCATTTAAATTGCTTTAACGTAAAAAATTGAGCAATCCATAAACATAACGTCGAATTGTGGATCTAATTATTAATAAATTTTTAAATAAATGCGCATTTAAAAATAATTTTCAATGATATACTGAATGGACTGAACGCTCTTATTTTTCCAAACGAGTAATCGATCAAATGCTATTCACATGCTTGGTTACCTGACATGTGAAAGCGAGAGATGCAGAAAAACTGCATTTTGTGTAATATCGCTTATAATTGCCCTATGCTTTCCCCTTTCCGGTGTTTCTTGACTCCTACGTCTGAGTATTAGTGGAAAGTTTTGTCATTGATCCTCCAACGTGGTGGAAAGAAAAGTAACACATTTTCATTGGAAGGACGTCCTTGCTCCTTTTCTAGAGATAGATTTCCTCGCTCTAATCACCATAAATAAAACGCGCGCACAATACTGTGTTTACTCCTATTGTATGTATTCGAGTAGCTGACCACTGGTTGAGTGAACTATTAAGCCTGTGATCTGTATTAGGTGGATTTCGTTAAACATTGATGTCAAATCACTGTTTCACAATGAAATAAAACTGTTCTACATTCCAATCTTGATAAGGGAAGATTGGTCTTCAAATGCTTTGTTGCACTTCTTATCTACTCATGCAGAAGTTATTCAAATTCTTCATGGTCTAAAATTCGGAAGTGGCCACTTTGCCATTCCATATGTTAATTTTTTTTCTCTATATTACATTCCTGATATTCACCGTCATAGCTGTCTAGAGTTAAGCTGGCTCTGTGATGAATATCGTTGTATTAGAAATTCAGGATTGCTCAAAAGCGCCTTAATCATATAGGACTTCTCTCTCCTGAATGAAGTTATCCACTTGAAACCTAAAACTTTTAGAATAAATGAGCAAAAAAGGAAGAATATTTGGGTTTTTCCGATCTTAAGAGAGGAAAAGGAAATATTTACAAAATAATTTTGTAAAAGAAATATGCTAAGGTATGAAATAAGAAAAAAAAGTTACGTACAATTTTGACACTAAAAATTGACCCCCTATAATGTACCCTCTTCCTTTTTTCGTCTATTGTTTATTCGTCTTTAGAAATTTCAGGAGTATTGTGGAGAATTTAAGAGTATTGTGGATATTAAGTTCATGAATGGTTCTGAATATATGCTTACAAAATGAATCTATCTGACTATTAAAAACATTATCTATCATGCAAAGGGTTATCAGAAGTCCATACTAACAGGATTTCCCACATTTAATTTCAGGTATTAATGTGCCGTAATAATTTTTGAATAGACTCGATCGTTTGGCATTTTAGAAAAGATAAAAATTTACCCTCTTCATAGTTCTCTTTTGGTCTTTCTTCCGTTTACGACAGGGGCCCAGGGTTGCCCAAATTGGTCGGCAGATCTGTACTGTCCGTCCGGTGCCCAGGCCTATAAGAAACATCACCAAACAGGGGAAATCAACCTTCGGCTGAGTTTGCAGGGATTGCTACGCAGCCCTGGTCTTCAGTTTGAACAGGGCGTATAGGCAAGAGCCATCTTTGCGAAATACCCTTCCGTTTGCGACATGTAAATTTTATTCAGCCAACTTTGTTGTAGGAACGTCAATAGGCGGAAGAAGCAGTCTGATAGTCTATGACAGTATTGCGAGATCTGTTAGCAAATATTGCAAGTTATAACAAATTTTGAAAATTTCGGTGTCAGTACGAGCGCTTTCGAATATCAGACTAAGCAGTCGGTTTTTGTAGTCCTGTAGGCATTGTAGCGTAATGAAAATATAGGTTATTTTTCCCAAGACCTTACAGGGTGCACGTCACACAGCTGCATGCTTCGGAATACCAATTTCCTGTTCCCATCGAACGAACACGTGTGTGGATTCCGAGCGAATTAAAAAACGATACCAGCAAATGCCGCCAGAATTTTTAGCCTGCAAGTTAAGTCTAGGCATACTGGTTTTCTCCAGCAAGCTGTAGGGGATAACTGTTTTAAAAAACAGAAGCGTCTCCCATCTGATCGTAAAATTGTCTTTCTTAGCAATAGCTCTATGCGAGTTTGACACTGGAGTGTAATAAAGTTTCGTCGTTAATAAGGACTGTCACCAACAAATCTGCCGGCCCCCTCTCTGGGAATTTCAAGACACGCCGACAAAGAAAGGACCACGAGATATAGTCAGAGACTGGAAGATTTTCGAGAGATCCTTCATGTGACGGCCGCCGAGGCGGACGTGGTTTTTAAGCTCCTGTTTTTTTTTAGACTATCTGGGTCTCGAAGCATGCGCTGCTAAATCTTCACTTAAGTTCAACTTCATTTAATTATGCTGTTTAATGTTAATTTTCTTTGTTATTAAATCTTCGTTAAATTTCTGTTTTAAGTTTTGGCCTTATTATTTGCAATTAGGACTCTGTCTTTCTTGGTCATGAATTTAGTAATTTTAAAAGTGCCTCGGAGAAAAGCCTACCTATCTATGCTGCCACAGCATGTTGAGGGCTTTTGAAAAAATTGAAAGAAATACCCCTCTGAAAGACCTAGAGGGCCCCACCTAAGATTAGGAAATGGAATGTTAGCAGCATCTAAAGTTTGGTACTCTGTAGCCTTCACATGACTTTGAAAAAATTTAACCTAACAGAAAAAGGATGGGGACACGCTTGAATTCAGAAATTAATTCAGAAATGAGAAGGACCGTTGAAATGCAAAACAAATAAAAATATGTAATGAGGTAACGCTTTTATAAAAGCACACATCCACACACACTCAAGGACCATTCATAATGACCGCTTATGAAGCATTCATAAATGGCCGTTTTAAAGGTTCAAGTTATTTTGAGCACATAAATGTCTTCATATGTGGGTACAATAACCTGTTTCACTGTTTACTCTTTATATGAGTATATAACAAGAGGTTCATATTTTGATGTACCGCAAATTTTCTTCGTTCTTTTACCTATAGAAACAATTTCATTTACAAAAATAAATGTGTTTAAAGCAAATCTGCAATGAACAGAACAGCTTATTGTTTCCAGATTTATAATTACGCATTTTCCTTTCTCTAGATTAATCAGCCTTTGGAAGTATTTGAACCTTTCTAAACCATCGCAAAGAAAGCACGACATCTTTCTTGTTTTTATTGCATTTATTCCTTTTTCTGCAGTTTTCAGGAGTAATGAGATGGAAATGCTAGCAACCTCAGAGTAAAGGCGTTAGTACGAGTGCTCAAGCGTGCGTGTCAGAGAGATGTTAGTAGACAATTATTTTGTTAAGCATTTCACAAATTTATTATCTAGTGATGAGCATTTAGCTTATGGTATCAGTTATTTTCTCATCTAGTATGGGAGATGAAAAGAGAAGTACCTGGTTTCAATAAATTATTAATATAAACCGCAAAATAGCAATTTTCAGTTCGATTTTCTTGAAGGAGAGATGAAGCTAAATTTTAAAAAAAAAACTATTTGTATTGCAAATTTTTTTTAAAATCTATTTGCAAAAAATGCAAATCCTAAGTTTTTACCGAAGGTATAGAACCGAAAACGACTTCTTTTACTCTCCCAGAGGATTGTACAAATATGGAGGAGTAGAACGTTATACAAGACTGGAGTTTCGGAGAGGGGCAGGGGGGAAGCCAGTGGCGTAGTGAGGGGGGGCAAGGGGATCTATCATGCCCCGGGCGCCACTCGCGGAGGATCGCCAAATGGTCCCCAAGATCATGGGGGGCGCAAAAAAGGTATTGTGCCCCGGGCGCCAGTTATGCTCGCTACGCCACTGGGGGAAGTATCTGTTAGCATTGAAATTTGCTTATATTTTCTTCCTTTGTCATATCATCAGCAATCCCTGGCTACCTATTCAATTAAGTAAAATTTGCCAAAATACATAATTTCTTCTCACAATATGTACATATAGTCTGCTCTGTTAAATCAGCATTGGTGAAAGTGAAAATTGCGATGTAGACTATTTAAATGTCACTAACTTCTTCGATTTACCCTCCATTATCCGCGAATCTGCTCAACTACAGGACAAAGGTCTTTAAATATCCATGAGTAGTAAATCGACATAATTTTACTTTGAATAGTTTTACAGTTTAGAAGCATAGAAAGTTTCAGCATTGTTGTAAACAATCTAACTACTTACTTAATGAATGAATATAAGAAATTAAAGAATTTCTTTGGGTTTATTTCTGTAACTTTTTTTAAAAAAAGTATTATTAAAGTTACGTCCATGCAAAATATATTTCCTATACTAGATACCAAAAGCAATAAGTCCCCAAGAGGGATATCTCCTGATATCTCGTCACCCCTGGCTACGCTCATGTCCACGGTAACTACCTTGAGTGGCCCTCTCAGCTGGAGAAACAGTTGCGGCAAAGCGGAAAGATAATTTCTTTGCCAATGTCAAGGTAATCAGTTTTCGCGGTCAATGCCACTAACGGTTTTTTCCCCCTACGCCGGTCGTACAGATTCCCTCCAGTAATGATAGAGGAATTTTTCAGTGGGTTAGTAGGATACCGAGATCATTGGTTGCTCGAATTTTTCGGAAGATCTGGTACTGTTGTGCCAGAGCGTGCGGCTTCAACACAGGAACAAACAAAGGTGAGTCTGAGCGCTTTCACTTCTGTCATTTCACTATTTGTTATTTTCTGTTGCATGTGTCGTGCTATCAGTCAGATGGACAATTACTGATAATAATAACGTAGAATGAAAGCGAGGGATTAATTCATGCCCATATATCTTTCTTTGTTTAATGAGCTTACTTTGTTTGTGTACTTTCTCTCACTGTCTAGTACTTTCCTTTGAGCTTTCATGTGGAGAAAAAGATTTTGTAAAATATCAATCATAGGATATAATAATTTACATTGTGTTATCATGTGTTTAATGTAATCGAACACGTTCATAAAATTAACTAGTTGTTAATATGATCTGTTATTATTATTATTATTTATGTGGCGAATATAACGATGCTTCAAATTTTGGGGTAAAAAGTTTAATAAGAAATTAAGCACCAAAATTTTGATTTTTGTAATATTACGAATTAATTGTTATCATTGTTTATTTGTTGTCTAAACCAAAGCTACATTAAAGCATCTTTACACGCGGAGAAAAATTCAAAACAGTTACGAATAAACTAAAACAGCTAAGAAGAAGCTAAACGGCAATAAAACTTCCTTACATTTATAAAATAACTCAACAAGAGGGCATTTACCTTGAAATGGTACTCGCGGTTCTGGCAGAAAATTGCTATAAAGTTACAAATATTGATCTGTACGCTAAAAGTATTTATTAGAATACATTGTAAGAAACATTTTGCGAGGAAAGATAGGATCGTATTCGTATAAAATACAACTCAAATTGTAGTAAGTATTAAACAGAATATTCTTTCAATACGATCCGTTGAAGCTGGCATTTGTCATAAGAAAACGATGTTACAGGGAAAGAGAAAACATCGATGTCTCATTCTCTCTCGCGGTTTTACTTCCCCCTTAAAACTACTTTGCTGCCTTGGGAATCAAACCTGGAACCAGGCCCTGATTTTCCATTAGGCCCGGTAGACCCAGACCGTGAGGTCCCCGAATATTGGGGGACCCCCAAAATTTTTATTTTAAAAGAAAAAAATGAAAAAATTCCCAATTATTATTTTTTTTTACATTTTTTAATAGCAATTATTTTATATATCCTTTCAAATTTGATTGATGGGTTCATCATATGTATGTTACAGTGTATATAAGGGATTAATAAGTTTTTCTGGTTGCATTGTATTGGTGTTTTAATGATGAAATTAATATGTTGTATTGCTTTTTGTTATTTGATAATGTTCTAGGCTTCTACGCTTCAAATAGCCAATTCTTGGTAAAATGGTACTTTCACAAGGATTCATGATTATTTCTTTTGTTTGTCAATTTTGGAAATTTTACGCCCACATCAGTGTTAGGGGTCCCACATCCCGAGTTGTGCCTATAGTCAAGAATTTTCTAAATCGGGTCCTGCCTGGAACCATAACTTTCCGAACAGTCGAGCTGTACCATAACACCAACAAAGAATTCCCTGACTTTTCTGAACCAACCTCATAAAATTACATTGTGAACATATGCTGGGAACGATATTTTTTTGAATTTATAAGAATTTAAGTTATTTCTCACTTTAGAAAATCCTCGTAATTATTCCAAATGTCATAGTTTCAAGTCGATATTCCATATTTAGTTAATCCAAAATTGAGTAATTTTCGATCTTTGCAATCAACCTGACCTTTCGAAAAAACATCTATTGATCACATGTGATAAGTGATAGTTCAAGTTTGATCCTTAGACACTTTAATTTTTGTAGTATGGAATAAAATTTCTAAGTACACTGTCCTTAAATCAACTGGTTTAAATGACCCCTTTGTGGCATTTTAAACAGGGCTGCCCAGAGACTTTACGGGGCCTGGAGCAAACTTCTGTTGGGGGCCCCAAGAAAAATAAATAATTAAAAGATAAAAAGACTTTTTATATACCATGTTTTTAAATTTTCTGTTGAATCTAGCATGTGGGCATAAATAAAAATTATCCTATTGTAATGAAAATGTAATATGTTTGGTTCACTATTACGTTAATAGATGGCGCCTGTAGCGTAGTTACTTTTGGCTCCAGACGCTTCTCGTATTTTTACGTAATGGATTTTAAACTATGGAATAAAGATAGCTAAAAGTATTAAAATAATGCATTGTCATCGTGTTCTGAGCTATTCTAAAAGTTTCAAATGTCTAGCTAGTCGGGAAGTTAGTTAAAAATCGATTGCAGATCAGACAAACACACCCACAAACACACACACAAACAAGAAAGCAAGTTAATAAAAACATGGTAAAAATGGAAAGAGACGAAAACACACTTTCAAATTAAGTTACTCATACTTAAAATTTTCATACAAGAATAATTAACATAATTATTATATTTCATTGCACTGCTCACTTGTTATATTCTCCAATAAATGTGAGCACAAAGCACAAAGCTTTTTTGCTATCTATTTTAGTAGTTAGTACTGTCTTCAATTTATCAGAGAGAATGTAATGTTATAGCAGTTAGGACTAAACCGGTATGTTTTTCATTAAAACTAAATCGCGTATTTTTTCAGAAAACTATTTTGGAGTAACAGAAATCTAGTAAATCGAATATTTATATATATATATATATATATATATATATATATATATATATATATATATATATTGGGGCCCATTTTTACAGAAGATTATTTTGAATTTTGAAGTACGGTACAAGTTTCAGAATTTTCTTTTGGATGAAATCTAATAAATTAAATTTTTTCATTTTTGGGGGCCCCCTCCTGCAGTTAGGGGGCAAAGTGCCCCAGTTGCCCCCCTCTCTGGGCGGCCCTGATTTTAAAAGTATTAGAAACAAGCCTTGATTACCGCCTAAGTTTGGGTTTCAAGTTCTATATTTTAGGGGCTCTTAGAATTATATTATAATCAGAATTTTAACATTCTATGTAATTTTTTTTTTCAATCTCTAGAAAATTAAGCTTCTTTCACTTATAAATGGGTAAATGGATTGTTTCAAACATGTGTCTGCATATAAATATTTTAAATAATTTTTTGAAATTAAACTTATCAACGAATAAATGCCGATAATGTAAATTTGGTCATAATTTAAAATTATCTGCCAGTTAGAAAACTGCTTCCTTTTATGCACATAAAAATTCGTATATCCAGACAACACAATACTTTTGTCCTTGCCGCATAAAACAGGGGTTCTGAACCTTTTTATGTCTATGTTCCCAACGCCCCCAGGCCTAAAACCAGTGGCGTAGCGAGCACAACTGGTACCCGGGCCACGATACCTTTTTGGCGCCCCTCCCCAGAAAAACATACAGTAATTATATTATATAGACCAGGGGTTCCCAACCTTTTTATAGTACCGTACCTGTACGTTGTAAACAATTTGATGACATACCGGTAGACCAAAAATTTTGAAATGGGGAATAAAATGCAATGGAGAACATTTGTAATAAAGACAATTAACTTGGGATATATTTTTATTGCTAAACATATACATAAAATATAATAATCACTTTAAAAAATATATAATTATTGAGAAGGTTGGGCCTGTTTATTATTAACTAAAGAAGTAATATCGGGCTCAATGTTTGTCAGTTTAAGGCGAAGATCTGATTCAATGTCCAGCAAAGCTCTATATTTGGTTTTCATCGCAGTCACTGCAGAAAATCCTTTTTCACATAAATATGTGGTCGCGAATGGCATTAAAAATTTTACTGCTTGCCAAGAAACTTCTCAGACACAGTTATAATTCGCAAACGCAGTTATAGACACAGTTATAATTCGCAAGCGAGTGCCAAATTTTTATGGGGCGGTCATAGATAATACATTCAGGTGTAGACGGCATCATTTGAGATTAGGTAAATCCCAATAAAGTATTACAACACAAACAATGGATAAGAAATTCCAAACTAAAATATTAAAACGTATGGATTATTAGTTATTATAGTCATTTCTTTTCTTTTTTTGTAATACAGATTTTTAATAGATTTTTGTTTTGAATTGTAAAATCATTCGCGTACCAGTAGCTGCTTGTCCGCGTACCGGTACTGGTACGCGTACCCAAGTTTGGGAACCCCTGATATAGACCCTATATTGACGCCCTTCTGCGAGTGGCACCCGGGGCATGATAGACCCCCTCGCCCCTCCCTCGCTACGCCACTGCCTAAAACATGCCTACATAAATTTTAAAATATTAAAACGTGTAGAAAGATCAACATGCGAAAGTTCAGAACAACTAAGGTGCAATGCGCTAGCTACTAGTTTATGGTTTGGTTTGGATTGGAGCGCTAAGTCAGTTTTTGCTAGACGAGGGCTAATTAGACCGTGACCAAACTGCTTAAAGCCGATTCCGAACAGCTACAAACGCCCATGCCTAGAGTGGGACTCGAACCCACAGACTCTGGCCGAATGCCAGCGCTCTAGCCATTCAACCATCGTCTAGCTACTAGTTTATGGACGCGCTGCAGGCGTGGCCCAGACCAGGGCTGGGAGATATCTCTCCGAAGAAAGTATCCTTTTTGCTCCGACCCGACTATCTCTAATCCGAATAGAAATATTAAGGGTCAAACGATTTCTATCTGAACCGGAACAAAACAAAAATAAAAGATCTCTCGGACAAAGTTCTTTTTCGGATTGAATCCATAGGATAGAAATTTATTTTGATCCTTCTGAATTTATCCGGCTCGAAGCGAAAAAATTTCGCTCCTTGAAATTTTACTCCGATTAAAAAGAAACAAAATTTTTTTACAGAAATCATTCTAAAATGTGATTTAAGGTTCCCGTCACTTTATTTATGTTATCTAAGGTGTTTATTTTAACGTGTACTACCCAGTTTCCCAGAAGAAGTAAAAAAGACAGAATCATGATGGAATTCAATGCTATTCTCTTTTTGCATTCAAAATGAAAAATAAATACCTTGTGGTGAAGAAATATATAGGATTTCTTACAAAAGAAATCAATGCCTTCTATGGATGAAATTATATGTATATATTCGTAATGGAAAAAAAAACTATATTTTGGACACGAATAAAGATTTATGTAGTGAATTTAACACGCGTTATTTCCATTTCAACTCTAATAAAGTTTTGAAAAAACAATGTTGGGAAAAGAATCCTTCTAACTCTAAACAAATTACGCAAACCAGTTGAATCTATAGACTTGATTTTAGTCTTGTTCGATTCAGAATGAAAAAAAAAAAAAAAAATACACAAAAACAGGTACCCAATTCCATAGGCGTAGCGTGCTTCTAACTTTTGAGGGGGCACAAATTAAATTCAGTTAGGGCCCTCCTCAGCGCATTGACTGTCGGACGGTCTTCAAAATATGAAATACTAGCTGAAAACCCACACTTCGCTACGGAGTACATTCAAATTAAATACAACGGTCAATTTATACAATTCATGTAACCATATATATATATATACACTGCTGGCCACCCAAATTGCAACACCAAGAAAGACAAGAGATATCACAACAAAATTTATTTTGTAGATAACATGTTGACCAAATATCAAATGATTAAATTTATAGACTTCTGTGAAGTGTGGTTCCTGCCAAAATCAGTAGCCAGAGTAGCCGCCATTGTTGGAGATCACCGCTGCCACACGCCTCGGCATTGATTCAAAGAGACTTTGGATGAGTTCTTGGGGTACAGCAGACCAAGCAGCTTCCACGCGTTGCCAAAGTTGATCTGCTGTGGCAGCTGGGGATGGAATCTGGGTCAATCGTAGAGCAACCATGGACCACATGTTTTCTATCGACGAAAGATCCGGAGAGCGAGGCGGCCAGGGAAGCAATTCAATCTGGCGATTGACGAAGAACCGTTGGACAATGCGTGCCACGTGTGGTCGCGCATTATCCTGTTGAAATATGGCTGTGGGCAAGCCCTGAAGGTAAGGAAGGACTACTGGCTCCAACACCTCGGAGATGTAGCGCTGGCTGTTTAAAGTACCGGCAATGCGTACTAGAGCTGTGCGAGAGTGATATCCAATACCGCCCCATACCATAATACCCGGTGCAGAACCAGTGTGGCGGTGCATAACGCAGCTGTTCAGCATCCTCTCTTCACGGAGTCTCCAGACTCGAATGCGACCATCGGGGTGTTGCAGACAGAAGCGTGACTCGTCAGTAAAGACAATTTCATTCCATTCTGCCGTCCACATCCTTCTGTCATCGCACCATTGGCGGCGGAGACGTCTGTGGTTCTGCGTCAAGGGTAGACAAAGCAATGGACGTCTTGCGGACAGACCACTCTGCTGTAAACGGCGTCGAATGGTACGCGCAGACACTGGATGATGCGTTACAGACTGCATGTGCTGTGCTATGGTTCGTGATGTGACTGAGCGATCCGTCACTGCCATGCGCACAATTTGCCTGTCATCACGTGAAGTGGTGGGCTGAGGTGGATGTGATCGAACACGCCGGTCCGTCGTACCCTCCTGCATCCAACGATCACATATCCGCATTACAGTTGTTTGGTTTCGTCCAACACGGCTACCGATTTCCCTGAAAGATAATCCACAATCTCGGTAGGCCACTATCCTTCCTCTGTCGAACTCGGATACTTGATCAAAAGATGATCGCTGTTTTCGCCGAGGCATAATTGATCGTTTTTTTTTAAAAAACCACAAGAAAAACACAATTGCCGAACTTGAAATCGTCGAAATCTCCAAGCCTTAAATAGCGCTTTGAAGTGGCGCCACAGGCGCGCGTGATGTGCGTCTGCGCTGAAATTCTAATCATTTGCATATCTCACCTCCGCTAATGCATGTTGTAAATTTCATGTTATTTGCATGTTTCCTTCAGGGTGTTGCATTTACAGTGGCCAGCAGTGTGTGTATATATATATATATATATATATTTATAAAAAAAATCGTAAGGGATATTTTTATAGACAAAATAATGTAGAAGAAAATATTCAAATTAAATGTAATAGGACATACTAAAGAATATAGTACAGTTAATATAGTACAGTTTGAGGAGCATTATTTGTTACTTTTATTGTATTTCAATATTTTTTTGGATATGTCCAATCGTCTGCCGCATTAGCAAGAAAAAAATATTTTTTGGTCTATTTAGTTGTTATGCACGTGACGATAAATTTTATTTAAAGTACCAGAAAAAGAAATCACGTGATCACCATTTAATAAATTAAATTCTAAAAATTAATCTTTAAAAATTTACCAAAAATCAGAAAATGGAGGTAAAGATTCGAAAAAGATCTCATTTTAAAGGAATTTTTACTATCTTTCTCGTGATATAAATTTTATAACCCTCAAATTATTATTTTAAATGCAAACTTAAAAAAGTTACTAAAACAGTTTAAAAATTTAATTTAAAAAATCTAAGAAGAATGTTTCAAAAATCTTTCTTAGTGCACCCCTACACTATAAGAAGAATCTCCATGCAAAATTTCAGCCCTTTAGGTCCAGCGGTTTTGGTCTGTGCGTTGTATGTCAGTCAGTCAGTCAGTCAGTTACGGAACTGTTTTATACATATATGTAGATTATGATTTTTTGAAATTGAATAACAATAGAATTGATGTTTGAGTAGTATTCAAAAGTTATACAATGAGAAAAATGAATATAATATAAATAAAATGAGAAAAATAATATACCATCGAATTTTTGTTACGGATCATATCATTGTTAAAACTATGTTAAGGCTAAAGACATAATCGGAATCATCAGTTTCACAGTTTGAAAAAGAGGGAAAGAGCCAACTTTCTTCCAAGTTTTCTACAATTTTTCGATTTTAACAGAACTTCTATTAACGTCTTAATTTATTTCAAGTTAAGTTGGGGGGGGCACGTGCCCCCCGTACCCCCCCCCCGACTTAACTTGATAGGAACCCCCCAACTTAACCCCAACTTAACTCGGATAGGAAACGTCCCCTATTACTTGAAACATAATTTATTCAAGCTCATTTATATCTAAATTATTGAAAACAAATATACGAATATCTGTATTATAGTTTTTGAATTTATAAATTTCAAAATTAAAACTTAAGAGCTGATAAAAATTATATTAATCCTCCTTTAGACCAGTGTTTCTCAACTTTTTTCGAGTCCCCCACAATGGTTTTTACGCATCCTACTCTCCTCCCTCCCCTCCTCACCCTGCCTGTTTTCATTAGAATAGAAACGTCTTTTAAAGCAAAGAAAATAAACCAAAATGCCTTTTCCAGAATTTAATACCAACCAAATGTTTAATTTAACAAAAATGAATTATGTAAGAAACGGAGAACGTTAAGAAACATTTATCCCTCAGTCAAAGGTGTGTAAGAGCAAGAACAGAGCAGAACAGAACCTCAAGAAAAATAATGCACCTACCGTATGAATACAGATTTATACAGGGCGTCTCAAAAAACCTTGAGACATTTTTAAAATTTATACAAAAAAAGTACACGAGGTAGGAACTAGAAATTCACATACGTGTTACTTTATATATTAGAGTTTTTTAGTATAGTCAATGAAGTTCAATATGTTAAATTTTTGTGGCAGGGAGAACATCTTGTTGGTAATCAATCTCGGCCTGTGCGTTCCAGAACGGATTCCGTAACCCATGAAATTGCAGCAAATTTTTGAGTTCTTCAACACTTCAACCAATTATCAATGACACTTCCGCTGCCAGAAACTTTTTATACCAATCTAAGATGTTGTTAAGACTTGGAGGATTTTTTCCAAATTTCGTTGCACTTGCGTAACAGATTCCATTTTGATGCCAGCCAACACATATTGCTTTCTCTGATGGAGTAGTCATTTTACAACTTTCGCTTTCACGGAACAACTAACACCCCTTGTTTAACTTTTTTGACACAGAAAAAAACTCTAATATATACGGTAACACGTCTGAGAATTTCCAGTTCTTACCTTGTGTAGTTTTTTTTTTATAAAATTTTTAAAATGTGTCAAGATTTTATGGGACACCCTACTTAACAATAAAAATAGAAAAACTCTAGCCTAAATATATTTTTTTTTCTGATGGAGAGACTACACAATAGTCATGCCAAAAGAAGTGGCACACGGACTGAAGCCACAAACTGACTTTTCGAATTTGTGTACTCTACGTAATAAGTAACCGCAATTTTCATTTACCACCATAAAAGGTGGTATACATCTAACGTTCTGAGTTTGCCCTTTGAATGAGATTTTTTCCTTTAAAAGACATCACTACTGTACAGTTTCATGATAAATCAATACTGACAAATTGTTTGTCTGAAATACGCGAAAAAGTTATTCTTGTTGAATAAAACCGTGGCAACGCCCCAGAAAATACTTCACGACCGACAGGTTGGGAACCCTGCTTTAGACCGTTGGTTTTGAACCTTTCCAGTATCATGGACCCTTTTGATAATCTAGTGGACCCCTCCTTCTGATAATCGTATAACGTGGAGACTCAAAATTTAGATGAATCAGCTTTGCGAAATTGCACAAAAGCGCATACAACGCATCTAAAACAGCTACTGGTGAACACAGAATTGCAGTACAAACAATATACTGGAAAATATCGCTAATCAGTCACTTAATCATTTAATTACGGATAAAGTTTACTCTAAACTTTTAGAGAGAGAACTGTCACAGTTACACTTTACAAAACATTTTATCGAATGACTACTGCACAGTTGTACATTTGATTGAATTCAAATTCAAAGTCTACCACGCGGATCTGTTAACTTTCAAATTTAACGCATGCGTCAATTTTAGTTTCAAATAAAGTCTTTAAAATTTGTGTTTTGCGGCATGAGCGAATTTCTGGACTAAATGGAGCGAATTTCTGGAATCTGCCTCCAAGTCGGCGGCTCCCCAGGGACCACAGTTTAAGAAACCATGCTTTAGACCAGTGGTGAACAAACATTTTTCGACCGCGACCCATTTACTTCAAATAAAAAAAATCACGCGACCCCCAGTGAAAATATTTTGGTACTAGCATTTTATTTTTTTATTTTTTAACTAGGAAAATGTTAGCAAAAGAATAGAAAAACAAAATTAGCAAATTTCGAAAAACTATTTCAAAAATCAATGAACTGTAGATTTTGGGTGTATATTTACTTTATATAATAACAACTTTAAAAAATGCTTTCCTACCATCTACATTTGTTTTTTGCCAAATCTCATGTGACTAACACCTCCTATTTAAGTATATATTTGTATTTTATTTAGGTAAAATCTAACAAAAATTCAAATCAGAAAAGAACATAATTTTAAAATTATAATCACCATATCATTGAAAATTATAAACTTCATTTATCTATATAAAACTGAACTAGAAAAAAATTATTGAAGCACTTATTTTAGGATCAACCTTTATTTGATGTAAAATTCTCTTTGCCACTGTTGAGCTCAGTAGCCATTTTCGGCCTCTTCCTACTTTGATTTCTAATGTGCCATACTTTTCAAATCTTTAAACGTCTTTTTGAATGCAATTCGCACGTCGGTCAACTATTTTAGTATTTTTCACAAAGATTTGCCCTTATTAGACAGATTAATGTCTAATTTTCTCTCCCCTACCGTTGTTTCCTTTCGACTCCCCATTTTTATCTAATTAACAGTTGACATATACTAATTTTGGAATACAAATGCATTTTTATGGAAATACTGTACTGTAAATACAGTCGAACCTCCATATATCGAAGTAGCAAAATGTCGGAAAAAAATTCGATATATAGAAATTTCGATATATAGAATTGATCTTAGTTTTATCATAATTCTCCTAAAACATTAAAATTAAAGCTAATTTTCGTATACGTAACTCCATTTCCAATTTATATGCGAATCACATTAAATGAAAGTTAATAACTAAAAAATGAATTAATGTGAAAGATTTATTGAGTACTATATTATACCTTTAAAAAAAGCAATAATCCAGACAGTGGTTACAGTGATCACAGTACATTCTTTAAAAAAAAACTACGAATATCTTGCTGAACAGCCAGTTTTGCGGAAAGTTCATCAAAGAAATGCTCGCATTTATTGAGTCCATTAAAAACTTCATCAAGGATATTTTCCACGAATTGAAGTCCTCGAAGTATTGTTTCAAACGCCAAAAATTGGGAGATTTTATTCTAAAGTGGAATAAAATCTCCCAATATGTCTTGAAAAAAATTTCGATATATAGAGATTTTTTCGATATATAGAAACAGTTTTTCTATGTAATGAACATGGAGATTTGCTAAGAGTTCGATATATAGAAAATTTCGATATAGGGAAGTTCGATATATGGAGGTTCGACTGTATTTACAGTATAATATTTGTTATAATTAAACTTAGTTGAAACAAGCAATTTAAAAGGTGTACTCTCAATTTTGTGTCTCTCAGTTCTTGTTGTTCCACTTTCAAGACCTCATTTATTTTAATAAATAAAACTATTTCTTAATTTTTAGGACGTTTAATACCAAAATATTTGTCCTTTTGTGGCACTAAATTAGAAAAACACGCCTCTTAATTTGTGCTTAAATTTGACACAGTCTGAAATTCAGATAAAAAACAAGTATACCCTCAATTTCTAGAGTCACTGTATATGCATCGTTATTTTGAAAGTCATGTATTATCCAAAAACAAATTCCAAAGAAAAAAATATGAAAAACAAAACATTGATTGGTGTATTTTTAAAGAATCAAAAGTTGTGTAACACAACGTTACTCATAGCAGAGAATGTTTTCAAGGTCGTGTTTGATAACATGCGATCGAGCATAAGAAGAAAAGCTTCATTTCACTTTACGGAGATCAGGTATCATAGGAAAAGAGGAACAGGTGAGGATATGGACCTCGCAGAAACCCGCTTTTATAGAGGCCGGTCTGACCAAATGACGACCTGGCCGATGCCAAAGCCCTCAATATTCTCATTTTGTAGCTTTTTTTCAAAAGAGGGGACGGAACTGCAGCCAATCAGAGCGTTAATAAGCAGTATTATAGTGATCCGCCATGCCGCAAGCGCTTTTCAAAATAAATTAGTCAGCAATGCATGTACAATGAAATACTTTGCTTTTGAAATGCTTAAGTGACTGCGCGCGTGTGTTATATTCTTCTCCCTGAACTGTTATACTTAAATATCAAGAACTGACGATACTGATACAAAATATAAAAACATCATTAGTTAATAGATGACGAGATTTCTGTTTGTTTGTTTATTTAGTTAGTTAAAGAGAAAGACAGGACCTTAAAACTATTATCGAACCGTAGGTTGGTTGGTTGTTGGAGCCTACGGTTGGTTGTTGGACGCTATGGTCAACTTTTTGTTACGCAAGATTATCGAAGCGTAAAATAATAATTTTTTTTGTTTGTTTTTCGATTAGTAAAAGTTTGACCTAAATACTATTTTCAACATTCCATATTGATGAAAAATCTCAAGCTTGCAAACCGATCATTTTTTTTTCTTCCGAGCTGTAGAAACAACAATAAAAATTGACAGAATACGTATGCTTAACTTCGCAGTTAGACTAAAGTTTAATCGTTCCATTGAATAATCAATTAATCCCACCTGCACGTATTGTTCTACGTAACACGACGCAATCCAATAGGAAACTGTCCATCCACAATATTACGAGAATGTAAGAAGGGTGGGGATGTCCTGGGAGCCAGAAAGTAATGAGGGAGAATGCATAAGAAACAGTTTCCAAGGAACAAACCACTTGACAACTGAGTCGTCCATATGGTTTATTAGTTAATGTCTTGAGCTCCCACACGGTGAGCTTTGGTTCAAATCCCGAGTAAGGCTTGGATGTTCGCGTGTTGTCTCCTCATATGAAGCAGGGGTACCTCACCTAAACGGTGCTCCCATAATAAAGTCGTCAACAAAATTTCGTGGTATATTGTGCAAATGTCTCACGACAAGTGCCTCCGCATTAGAAAACAAATAAACAAACTTAACAGTTGAAATCTAAAAATCATTCAGACTTAAGGTGTCTACACATGTACCGATCTACCTGAACAGGCTTGCCTGTCCGGCTTACTTGAACGTGTGGACGACAGATCTGTGAGTCATTCTGTCATCCACACGTTCAACAACATCCTGGGCCAGGCTTACTTTTCCTCGTTTTCTGAAATGGTTTCGTTCTGGATGATTTTTTTCTCTTAAAACAATCGTGCGATATAAATATAAAATGTGAATTGGACGGTAACTCGAGAAAAGTTACATTTCTATGGCATATTAAATCTTTAGGCCAGAAAGTTCATGCGGGAGATTTATATGGATGGGAGGAGACTATGAGCCTCCCAAACGTCGCCCCTGGGGATACTCGGTGAAAATAGTGGTGTCACCCGGCAAAAAGAGCCTACAACCCTTGTGGTGCCCAATAGTCGTGTGCAAAACAGGAGCCGCATCTTTTCGCTCTGCAGCATTCAACGGACCTGATTAGGATTTATCCCGCTAGGGGGCATTTGTAACAACAATAACAACATGTTCATACCCTTAGATAAAAGTAAAAGCTGGCCAATTTCCAAGACCTAGATCTTTGTGTGTTTTGAATTTAGTGTCACTTTGATAAAAATTCTCTGTATGTTTACTTTACCTGGAGTTTTTAGAAAATTTCTAGGTTTTTTCACGTTAATTTATTAAACGGTACTCACAGTTACGATCAAAGAATATTGCCGCTTAATATGCGTAGTAATAACAATAGTATTATTTGAATAATAGTATAGTAGTTAGGATTATATTATGAAGGTTCATAACGCAGTATCAAAAAATGACTACTAACATCAGCCTTTGCTTCACAAAACGCTATAAGTATGGATCAAGGGTGATTACATGTGGCAGTTACGCATTTTTGTGGACGGGGCCGAGTCCGAACTCAGTAAACTGTATCCACTAAAAAAACTTTTAAAAAGTAAAAAACGCCAAGCTTCAAAACAAAAGTTATGACTTAAAAGTGGTGTGATACCAGATATCCAAGCTTATTAAGTTCTGATACTTAATTTCCTAGTCACAATTTTTTCATATCTAAGTGAAGTGGTTAAGCATGACTTGTTGATAGAAACCCTTCTTCCCTAGACCAAACTCATCATAACCAGTTTCTGAAAATTTAAGTTTTAAATATTTATACATGCCAGGCTTGTCGGCCGTCTTTTCGTATTTGGAATAAATAAATTTTGTCTGTTGAAACGTCGAAAGCATGTTATTTAGTTGTATAAATTATTCATGTTAGTTATTTATGCAAAATATGTGTGTCCTATTATTTGCTTACTTTTAAAATGAATGTAGCAGCAACTTTAAGATGGTCACGAATTATTCTATAAATTTGAAATTTCTTTTCACGTTACATTTGGGCAACGTAACTCCAAAGCATGCTATTCATGTTTTTTGTTGTTTAATGCAAAATTGTTCCTTTGGGGAATTAAAACATTATTTATTATTTTTCTTTCTAGCTAACGGTTTGTTTTGTTTGACATCATGTATTAACTTCAAATAGAAGACTGATTAAAATGACTAATATCTCATTAAAAATCTGTTAAGAAATATAATTGAGTCCCAGTACTTAATAAAATTGGATATAACACCATTTTTTGTCGTACCTTTTGTTGGAATGATGCTATAAACATACTGTCTAACAGAGCACCAAAGTGCGCAGTTAAAATCTGAAATTCGAATTCCTCGTTACAGTGCGCAGTTAAAATCTGAAATTGATGTTTCAAATTCACATGAACTATTTTTTTTTTGCTTTCTGTCATTTTAATGATTTTATTTTTAAGATGGCCGCCAAGCCTGACATGTATAAATATTTAAAACTTAAATTTTCAGAAACAGGTTATGATGAGTTTGGTATAGGGAAGAAGGGTTTCTATCAAGTCATGCTTAACCACTTCACTTAGATGTGAAAAATTCGTGATTAGGAAATTAAGTACCAGCTTGGATATTTGATATCACGCCATTTTTTAGTCATAACTTTTATTTTGAAGCTTGGCGTTTTTTTTTACTTTTTAAAAGTTTTTTTAGTGGATATCAGTTATTTTTTTGAAATAGGTAAATAACCATTCACAAACTGGGCTTTTGCCGGAAAACAATTGCCTGATACCTGAAGTCTCATCATCAGTTACAAATGTGTCACTTTGTTTACTTAATTTGAGCACTTTTTGTTTTTTCGAATCTCTGTAAAAGGCTTAGTTGTTTTTTCGTTTAAATTGTAATTTGGATGGCATTTTCCTATTCTAGTCAATCTTTATAAACACAATGGATAAATATCGTACTAAACACTATTTATACATCATTAATCATTTGCTATATGTAAATTTTGTATACGTATATTGTATTGAGGAATTAATATTTCTCTATTTTGCAAACCCACGTGGTTGTAGAAAAAAGTAAAATATGAATAATAATTAATCCTTATTATTTGAATTCAATTCTTAGTATTTTCTATGGACATATAAAACAAACAAACAAATACGGACATACATATACAAAATAAATAAAAATTTTATACACTTACTTAAGATTTCACTTCCTTAAGAATCCAACATGTACGCTGATAATTGCCAATTATTTTTTTTTTTTATTTTTTTTTTTTTTTGGGGGGGGGGGGGGGTAATGTCCCTGGGGGATGACGACATGACACCCCAGTCCGGTGTTCATATGAATACAAGGAAATAAAAACAGACAAATCACACAATCATAGAAGAATTTTATTAACAAACGATGACACCGGCGATGGATTGCAGCTCCTCTTTCTAGACTTCCTTTTGCAGACGGAAGACTGACCGGTTCCCCAGAATACAACCAAGTCTTATGCGAGAATCGAACCCGCGCCCCCAGAGTAGCAGGCTGATGCCTTAACCACTTAGCCACTGGGTGACAATCGCAAGTCTTCTATGATTAAACGGTTGGGAAAATAGCGTTGTTGCTGAATAATGGTTGCCATTTTGGCATACTATCGCCCTGAGATGCTAATTTTACAGTTTTATGCTCATTAAAGATATAAATATTCATTTTTTCAAACTGAAACATATAAAAGATTTTAAGTTAGCGAATAACTTATCGAAAGAAACAAGCCTCAATCGAATCTGTTCAATATTAAACTCTATAGGACTTCTTAAAATGTTGAAGAAATAATTCTTGGCGAAAACTCAATTCTATCAAAATCCCTAACTTTACGGAAAATTAAAAATTCTGTATCTCGGTTAATTTTTAACTTTGAAAGTCCATTTTTTTTATCTCAATTTAAAGAACTTTTTGTTATAATTTTGTACGATGCTCGGTTCATTCAGAATTTTATAATTTACGCACACTGCTTTAACATGGGAAGTATAGGAGAGAGAGGTGCAGAGTATATAAGCAGTAAGAGGTCTGACGAATTTTTGTACTTGGCGCGTTTATTCACTTGGCGTCTATTTTATTTTTTTTAGCTTGGCGTTGCAGGTCGACCGCCCTGCTTGATTGTCTACGTACCAGCTGGGCTTTGAATTTTCGGTCCGAATAGATCTCCGAAAAAAAAAAAAGTCAACCATTGAGTAATGCGATTTTTTTTCTCAAATCCACCCATTTTTAGTCACGTATAATTCATGCCCAAAGGGCAAGATACCAGTCTAAACGTCGGTTTGTAAACCCTGAAATTACATAACTCCATAAGTTTTGCTACCTCTAAAGTTAACTACAGGGTTGGCAATTTAATTCCGTTATGTTCCAAAAGAAAATTTTTTGTCTTATATACCCATAAAAACTATAATACACAAACATGTAGGGGTAAATTGTAAGTCGACGATAAATCGGATGCAAAAATTGCGGAGTACTTGTGAGGCTCATTCGCAAAGATCATGCCATGACTTAGTAGTAGAATGGTACTGCATAATCGTCCGGAAAGCGAAGTATCTCGTGTTAGACTCTTAGGCCAGCCAGCAGCATTACATAGAATGTCTCCCACCTATCAATTTTTCCATATCTTAACAAATCTTAAATTTCGTCCCTAATCGAGTGGTCTCTTTAATGGCATCCAAACAAACCCAGTTATTACAGTCACAGTTCAGTGACCTCTTGTCTCCCTCAAAAGGTGAAGGATATTAAGCACATTAATAATGATCATATCATGGCTTATAATGGTATAGCATAGCATACTTTTCTGGAAAACGTGGAGTTTAGGGTTCAGTTCCTAAGCTAGTTATTTGTATTTTAAGCGAAAGAAATATTGATAAAAGTGAGAAAATGCAGAGCGGTATTTAGTATCTCAACAGAGTCAGTGTCTTCCAGTATTAATAAACGATTTAAACAGTACTCACGACTGGAATAAAACCATCTAAATTTTCTAAATGGCTCCAAAAAGATAAGCAGAAAAAAAAATCGTTAATTTTTTTTCAAGTAGATATAAATTACTGTAATATTAAAATTGTAACAGAAGTATATTTTTACATTTTTTAAAATCATATTCATAATTTAAAGATGACTAGATCTGAAGTAAGAGATTTCACAGGCATTTGTTGTGATATACTATCCCCGTACTTATCATCTTTTTTAAACACTCTTCTGTTGGTTTTTTTTTTTTTTTTTTCCCGAAGCCCGTATTGCTACGTAATAAATTTGATGGATGTTAAGCAAAGTTTTATGCCGATATTTATAGATATTTAACAGTTAAAAACTTGCATCAAAGGTAAAAGAAGAATTTCTTGTAAATAAAAATGAAAAAATAATTGTTGCCCTTAGAAGTGCACATTCATCGTATCCTTTGACACTAGACTTTTGATTATATGAAATTAATCATCCTAGTCATTTACTCAAATTTTCATACTGATAATTTTTTTATCGGAGATCACGATCCTTTAATAACAATTAATATTTCCTGTTCTTATCTTACTACACATTATCCTAAAAATAATCAGTTTACTTTCATTGCTTTGTTAATTGTATTCTTATTTCTTTAAATTTAAACGATTTCTTTTTATATTACAGACAACATGATACTCAATGTGATCCTCCTCAAAGTTTTATTAGTCGCCTTTCAAATACTCAACAGCGAAGCTTTTGAACCAATTGTAACAGAACAGGAAGTATCCACACTTGGACCAGGTGGACTTATTGTTCAACTTATAACTGAACCAGAGAGTCTCATCAGATTGTTTGAAGCTTTAAATCTATCTTTTCAAATGCTTCGTCATTGGGGTAGAACGGGAACAGCTTTACTACAACTGCCTTTCAATAGAGATATCTTAAATCCTGAATATGATTACGTAGGTCTAGACCCTTGGAAGAGGCCTTATTACGCTCGAATGCTTACCAGGTTTCCTGCAGAAGCTCCACGGTACCTCAGAATGCCTTCAAAAAGGAGTGATGAGATCAGTTTCAAAATGTTTGAAAGAAGTGAGGATGAAACCAAATTCACTTACTCCAATACACCGTATCAACGATGACTTTAAAACGCATTTTAACGCATTGTTGACCTGTACCGAGTAAACTCGTGTTTTTACACGCAAATGTTGAAAACAATTTAGGATAAAGATAAGTCATACTGGAGAAATTGTTTTATCAACTGATGATTGCTTTACTCGAAAACTACCTTTACTCAAGTAAAGGTATGAACTGAATGAATTTCAGGCAAATCCTCGCATTTTATCATTTATATTGTGAATCTCACATCCCTGCATAAAGAAAACAGAATTCAGAAAATAAAAATGGCCATACTTTATTCCAAAATGTCAGTCTTGGCCGGTGACTTGCATATATATTTAAATAAAATTGCCGGTCAACAATGCGTTAAGTTCGCAAAATTCTCAAGATATAGGTTCTCAAAATAGGATCTGAAGTTTATGTGATGTATTCTAATATCTTATATGTGAGAAAAGGCAGAAACATAAGTTAGCAAATTCCATGCTTATAAGTGCAAAGGTTCTGCCAGTTCACTTTCAACATGCATAATACAAGCACTGTTGATGTCTTAAAACAGTTTTTGTTAATACATATCGTCAGAAAATATTCTTGACTGCGTAGTGCTTAACACACAGTTCCTGCCATTAATTTGAAAAGCAGTTTCAACCCGCGGGCAGCATATTCTCTCAATTCTCTCTTTCAATGAGTGTTGAGCTTTGTGTAGATAACAATATGCCCGAAGAAATATTATCGAAATTACTAAATTTTTTATGGTAACTTTCAACTTTTAGAACGTTGAAGGGGAATTTTTCCGATTTCTGATAATTGGTACTGGAAAAATAAACAAAGACACAATCACAAGAAGACAATAAGAATTTTTGTGTGCACTATATACCAAAGACTTCATAGTCACGAAGTATTTCAGAAGATTTTCGTACCTCCCTCCTATTTATCTCTCATATGTGTTTCAAGTTAATTCAAATACGTATTTCTTTTTTTCAGTATTCTCCAGAAACATAAAAGTTCTGTTCCTTTCACATGTGGCTACATGGTTTCAACATTACAAGATTTAACTGCCAGCATATTGTACACATAGCGTACGTTTAATAAACTAACCATCTGTTTAGTATTTATAAATGGGCATCACTTTTCATAATTATCGTGACAATAGTAAAACCCTTGCACATATACACACACGACTGATTTATATTTTAATCCTTTGAAGTTTCTGACAACTTAGATAACATAGCTCTGAGAAAAGTAAATTTCGCAATGGATGAAAACTAAAGTGAAAATAACTTTTTATCGTGCTACAATTTTAGACCTTTCATCTTTAATTTATAACTGAGTTGCAACCTGATAACAATAACTATTCTTTCTAATAAACACGATCAGTATGAGAAAAGGGCTCGGATTCGAATCAGGGGTACTAAGACAAGAACGTTCCTGTTCTGTTCCCTCATGCAGAGTAGTGCTGGTTAACCTATAAGGTGCTCCTGTGATACAGTAGATAACAAAACCGTGGCATGTATGAGCCAATGTTCTCTAAATGGAGAGGAAAAAAGTACAGGGTATCCGAGCTAAAGGTATCCAAAAGTCATGACTTATTTTTACGGTACTACCCATTAGAATTTTTAAAAAAATTATTTAAATAGAAAGAACTTCTCACAAAGTTTTAATATAAATCATAGACTTTGATCATAGTATCATAGATTTCGATGTGTGCACCCTTTGTAGCACAACAAACGTCTAAATGGTAATTCAGATCTCTGCAAGTGTTTCGTAGCATATCAGGAGTTATTACACGAATTGCTTGAATGATACGCTTCTTCAACTCATCCACAGTTTAAATTTTTTGTTTATATACAACGGATTTAATGAATCCCCAAGCAAAAAAGTCTAATAACGCCCGATATGCTACGAAACACTTGGGGAGAAATGGATTACCATTTAGACGTCAGACGTGCTACAAAAGGTGCACAAATCGAAATCTATGATAGAAATCTATGATTGATATCAAAACTTGGTGAGATGTTCTTTCTATTTAAATAATTTTTTTCAAATTCTAATGGGTGGTTTCGTAAAAATAAGTCATGACTTTTGGATACCTTTAGCCAGGACACCCTGTATAAATATGACATGGAAAAGCTTTTAGCCTTTCATATGGATAAAAAGATCATTACTTTTCCCTACAGACTGAAAAGTTTTAAATTCGAATACGCCTAACTGAAATATGAGTGGTCGAAGAACACTTCTCGTAAAATTATATTTTATTTATTTATTTATTTTTTGTAATTAACCTTTACGTAATATTTTAAAAACTAATAATATCAACATTTCTTACTTTTAATGGTTATATATTAGACATGAAATATACAATAAAATATCATAATACATGGTTGTTTATTTTTTTCAAAATGCGGAAGCAGTTGTCGCTAGACATTCGCCCGGATGTGAATTACCGGGCAGACAACGTCTTGCAGACCAGTAGTGGTCAGCATCGAATGCTGACCTAACTCACACCGCAAGACTGCTGGCCATTCATTTAAGAGGGCACCATATAGACGGCCAGCACTACCCCCTACAAGCCGGTCCCGTCATTTAGAACCGAGTCAATAGACGAGACCGGAACACTTGACCCCGCTCCTCCAGAGGTAAATTTGAGAACTTGGAGGACATTGCGGCCACGACAGATTTTGTGTGCACCAGCCGCCATTAGTGTACACGGCGATGGATTTTCAGCGACGGCCATCGAACTAGAGACGTTTAGATCACTGGCCCGCTGCCCTTGCCAACTGGGTCATAGCGCCCTGAATACAAGAAAGTACAATACGTGATGCAATGCACCTATAAGACATTAAAATTACTTAAAGTTTAAAAAACATGGTTATATAGTGTAATAGAGTATTTTGTTTTACAAATTTCAATATTTATATATGTATTATAAATGGGCCATCAAACTTTTAAAAAAAACTTTTAATAATTTATTTATATATATATATATATATATATATATATATATATATATATATATAATAAATTAAATATTATGCCCTCCATTCTATCATTTAAATTCCCTTTCCTAAATCTAATACGCAGTAATCTTAATTTATCGCTTAATTTATACCCTTAGCAACAGAACTTCCCATAAATCGTATGCCTATGAATTTCTACGTGTACATCTCTGGATTCAGAGGCATGGGTTCACATCGCGAGACCCAACTTTCGCTGACCCTTCAAAATATAGTCACATGTACCTCGCCTCTCGCGCGTAAGGTTGAAAGGTGATATTCGCTTCCGAGTCGTCTCCTGAAATGGACGGATGTACTTCTGTCGCTCCAATAAACGATTCGGCCAGACTGCAATAAAAATTTTATTCCTTTCAGGCTGAGTCTAGCTCCAGCCATGTAAATATGAGCTAGTTTTAATTTTCAGATTATATTTAAGAACGTGATGTAATGGGTATATTACATATATATATATATATATATACACACACATACAGTAACCACCGCTTATAGTGATCAGTGGTTATAAGAATCAACCGTTTATAAGAATCAATATCGCGAAAACAAAAACAAAAGTATTATTTCCATGTTAAAATTTTCGCTTTAAAGAATCAATCCACCGGTTTTAAGAATCAGTTTACACTATTCGCTTACCTTTCATTTTTCAAAAAAAGCCACTTAAACCCTCAAAAGGCACGAAGTTTTTTTTAAAAGAAAGCTTGATAAGATGGGATGGAATATAGTCGTAAAATTCATCCCTTTCTTTGTTAGACATAACATAATAGTTTCTCCTTAAACGCTTTAGCACTACACTGTCCTATTAGCTTGACCCGGGGGCATCTTTACCCGTCCGGGTCCGAATTCACTTTTCTCCACTGACAAACAAAAATAGGGACTCTTTTTGCCCACCTCCGACATCCTGGTTCCAGCTTAATGGATCCTGAAACACAAATCTTCAGCGAAGTGTCCACTATCACTTACGCAAACGTGACATTAGTAGATTCAGCACGTTATCAAAGCGCGAAACGTAAGCTAAAAAGTGAATCTTCGACTGAGACTATTAGTATTAAAAGAGGTATAAACAGCCTCCTGAAAACTTCATTGCGTCAAACTACCATAGAAAACTTTTTCTTGCTCCCTTCCTGTAGTTGAAATGTTAAAACTGTTAAGCAGGTATGTGGAAACAAATATTGGATTTTTTCTTCTCTTACTATAATCACGTGTATCTACTTATAGGTCTAAAAATTAAGTTGTAATTTTAAAATTATAAAAAATAATTTTAATAAAAGACAATTAACGTAAATTAATGTTATTTTATGGTAAATTATCTAACATATGTATATATAGGTGTGTGTGTGCCTGTCCAAAAACCTAAATTTCGGCTATAAGAATCAACCGCTTATAAGAATCAAAAACAGTAATAACAAACGTGATTCTTATAAGCGGAAATCACTGTATATATATATATATATGTGTGTGTGTGTGTGTGTGCGCGTGTGTATATATATATATATATATATATATATATATATATACACAGTTGGCTCTCTGTTTAACGACTTTCAAGGGACCGTGGAAAATCGTCCTTAAGTAGAGAACGCCCTTAAAACTGCTCCATGCGCATCAATTTTTGTCTCAGACAGAATTTGTGAAAACCTAACATTTCCCATGACGTCGGAGGGGCCGAGACTGGGAAATATCGTCTTTAAATAGAGATCGTCGTTAAGTAGAGCGTCGTTAAACAGAGAGCCAACTGTGTGTGTGTGTGTGTGTGTGTATATATATATATATATATATACACACTCATGGACAAAAAAATTAGCGCACCAAGAAGGAGTCGTTAAAATGTAACGAAATTTTACATACGTAATGACTACTTTGATATAAGTAAATGATAAGAAAATCAAAGAAAAAGGATAATTTATTTCAGAGAAAAAGGCAAAAGAACGGAGGAGTTAATACTCCGTTGGATCCCCTCTAGCGCGAATGCACGATGCGATACGATCGGGCATTGAGTCATACAAGTTCTGTATGATGTCTTGAGACATTTCGTTCCATATTTGCTGTAACCTTGCCTCTAGTTCGTTCAAACTCGTGGGATGCCCAACTCGTCGTCCCAAATGATCCCAGATATGCTCGATTGGAGACAAATCTGGGGATCGGGCAGGCCAAGGAAGGGTAGTAACAGTGCGGAGACAGTCTTGTGACACCCTTGCCGTATGAGGCCGAGCATTGTCTTGTTGAAAAATGGCTCCTGGGAGCCGTTGCATGAGTGGCAACACATGTGGTTGCAGGATTTCATGAACATACCGCTGGGCTGTTATGGTGCCACGGAACAATACTAGGGGTGACCGTGTATTGTAGGCAATGGCACCCCATACCATTACACCAGCTGTGGGAGCGATGTGTCGCTGTACAGCAAAGGCAGGATTGAAGCGTTCACCACGGGCTCTCCACACACGAACACGATTGTCATCACTGCCGAGAATGAATCTGGATTCGTCGCTAAATACGACCTGGTTCCACTCCTCTGCAGTCCAGTTTCCTCGTGCGCGGCAAAACTCCAAACGGAGGCGTCGATGGGTGGGCGTCAAGGGCAGCACACGTAATGGGCGCCGCGATACCAACTGTCCTTCAGCCAGGCGCCTTCGTATGGTTCGAGAAGACACAGAGGCCCCTAGTGAAGGTGCTACCTGTGCCTGGATGGCGGCCGATGAAGCAGTTGGCTGTACGCGTGCATTTCTTACGATGTGGCGGTCTTCTCGACGACTGGTCTGTCGAGGGCGTCCTGAGCCTGGTCTTCGTATACATGACATCTCTTGGGTCCACTGGTCTCAACACCTCCTCACAACACAATCAGAGCGGCCTAATTGACGAGCTACTCGCCTAGCTGACCACCCAGCTTCCATCATCCCGACGATTCTCCCCCTCTCAAACTGCGACAACTGCTTATATTGTCTTCGAACACGGTGTAATGGCATGCCTATCTCAGCTCTTCCTTTGTAAATGATTCAGCACACTCAAACAAGCTTTGGTTACCTGTTTTATACTCCACAGAGTACGATGTTCAACGCCCTCTACCGGCTATACGTAATGCGCAATAACGCTGCATTTCTAATCATTTGCATATCTCCCCGACATGTACCTTCATAGCAAGTTTCGTTACGATCCCGCATTTATTTCTAGGTGCGCTAATTTTTTTGTCAATGAGTGTGTGTGTGTGTGTGTGTATATATATATATATATATATATATATATATGTGTGTGTGTGTGTGTGTGTGTGTGTGTGTGCGATTTAATTTAAAATGACGAATAATCAAATCCGCAAAAATCGAGGTTCTACTGCAATCGCATATTTTCTTCGCTTCACGAAATCAGACTATATTAATATGACAAGTATGAAAAATTTCCCTAAACATATATTAAAATAAAATCGGAAAATAAGTGTCTAATTAAATATATAATCAGACCTTATAAACATAAGATGTATCATAGAGAACAGCTCAATTCTCAGTAAGCAAATTTATTTTTTTTTAATTGCAAAAGAATGTAAAAAAAATAGACCAGTCAAGGTATGCCGCTATTTACTATTCGGGCTGTTGGGGGAGAGGTCGACGACCCGAAATATCGACAAGAAAGTTTTCCCGAAATAAAGACTTACCCAAAATATCTTTGGGATGTAAAGAAGAAAAATAAAATATTTCATCACGAAAGTTAAGCGATTCAATGCAAAATAAATAAAAAACATGTCAAAGAATATTATGTTCTTTGCGCACGTAACCAGATGAAGGAAGGAGTGCCCAGGCACCACTTATCCCGCACTATGAGCATTAGGGCGGAGCGTAAAAAAAAAGTTTTCCATTTTGCTTTTGCCCTAGTGCGGAAAAGTTGGGTACTGGTGGGTAGGTCACGTATGCAAAGTTTTGGGGAAAACAAAAAATATCTTCCGTCTCCATTTCGGCCGTGATTTTTAGTAGATTTTTACCATACGGTTAAAAATGTGTATTTCCATTATTTTTGTATGCAGCTTTTCGCTTTTTCTGAAATAAAATTCAGAAAAAACCCCAGAACTCACCACGGGGAGGTGGCTGCATTGCGAGTTCCACCTGTGCCCACCCATACACCCAACCATATCGGCACTTAACTCCTTTGCCCTTGCAGTTATTCCAGTTTTACTCGGTACTCGCATTTGGTTTCAAATGATAGCATACTTTTGTCGACTCTGCTCGGGTTCTAACTAAACCGTCACGCTTATTTTCTCCACACACAGACGCAGAAACCTCTGTTACTAGTTTCACGAAACGTTCAACACTTTGGGTGTGGCAAGGAAATTTTAGGCTTCCCAGGTGTTGAGCTACAGACTCTCCACTGGAAATCAAATTTCTCAAATCATCTTCTGTCAGTTGGGAGTTCCGTCAAATTACATTTCTGCCAATAAATAAGGTCTATATATAAAACTGCCTCGAAGTTGAGTGACGAAATGTTGTAGTGTCCGATTCCTTCCTTTATTTCCTTTCGTGCTTGTAAAATCCTACGTAGTCCCAGTTCTCGAATGTACTGTCTGTCGTCTGTGATCATTGACAAGATTATTGCTTCCAGGTGGCCGAAATAGCCATTTCTCTGGGTAATGGGATCGACCACAGTCTTTAAATCGTTGTTAAGATAGCGTGAGACGTTTATTGTCTTCTACAAATTTCGTGGACTATACGTGGAATATGGATTTAATTTGACTGTAAACCACATAGGTGGGTACACTTTTATGATGAACTCTGCCAGAGTTTGAAGTTGGTTTGAAGGCTCTGACGAGCTAATGTATAAACGCTTTATTCGATTTGCAGTTGTTAGCCAACGTGCATGAGACATTTTCCCAGGGTGCTTTTGTGACAAACTTGATGAACAGTTTCTATTTGTGACAGCTTGACAAATATCCCAAACCTATCGCTTGTGTGTGCTAAGATCCTTTATGTCGATTTTCGGAAATTCGCTCGATATGTCTACAAATCTCACAACTGGGAAGTTTTTACAATTTGCCAATGCTTTCCCAGAAGGACCAGAAAATGCATTAGGGCCACTCGTTCCACCATCCAAATGCTGCACTTAATGTCGAGTGGCAACTCATTTGCATGTAACTGGCAGATAAACCAGTGCAAGGGTTTCCCAATGGCTTCCCCAGAAAGGCGAATCACGCTGATTTTATAGCCAGAATTAACGACTGTTCCATCGCACCCTATTTCTACTAGTTGATGAATGTCAATATTCTTATTCTCCATGAATTGCAGCATCATTTGAGAAATACTCAAAGCTGATGATGAGGTTAGTGTTATGTGTCCAAGGTACTTGCTTCCAGGTTCCTTAATCATTGTAAAGTGTTATTCCAGGACTGTTTTCTGGTACATCTTTCCCCTCATGCTCTCTTGCATTAGAGTTTTGTCCTTCCTTCCGTCAAAATAAAGTCCCTTCAGTAGTTCTTGCTGTCTTTCATTTCTTTGCTGGTATTTTTTCTGAATTTTTTCCCTCTCTCTTCCTATTTTATGTCTATCAATTACATTTAAAGTGTCTGCTTCGGTAATCATCTCCAAATCTTCCAAATCAGCGTTTGCAATGACAGTTCCAGCCCGATCTGAAACTCCGATTCTGTCCCAAGCTATAGCTACTGCTGGGTATCGGCTTGATCGTAACGCCTTTTTCCCTTCAGATTGAGTCATCCTGGATGTGGATGGGGAAGGCTTCAAATAATTTGTGTCACTATCGGAGTTATGTGGATCCACGTCAGAATCTGGATCAGGAAATATGATCCTAGATGAAGTAACAGATGGCGAAACGTTTATTTTAAGACTGTTTCTGTCTATTTTAAGACTGTTACTGTTTCTGTCTCTTTCTGCTTCCTATCGGCTCGTTTCCTCAGCTTTCAGTGTCTTTTAAGTCAACTGCTTCTATGGACATTTGCCTAAGTTCCCGTTGGTCTATAAGAAAAGTTCTTTCCATTTCAGGGATCCTTTTATGCTTTGGGCAAGAACATTTGTAAAAGAAACACACTTACATGAAGAAATATTGAACGATTTCTATGAGTCTTTCACGAAGGTTTTAAGCTTCGTTTCTAAAGTTGTTGTTGACAATGTTTTCATGCCAAAATATTTCTTTACCTTTCTGCACGCAGTGTGTCAGCTGCTGCCTTTTTGTATTAAGTTTCGAACTACCTATGTATTTTATTTAAGAACAAAATGACGAGTTACATACAAAACAATGGAAATACACATTTTTAACTGTATTGTAAAAATCTGCAAGGGCAAAGGAGTTAAGTGCCGATATGGTTGGGTGTATGGGTGGGCACAGGTGGAACTCGCAATGCAGCCACCTCCCCGTGGTGAGTTCTGGGGTTTTTTCTGAATTTTATTTCAGAAAAAGCGAAAAGCTGCATACAAAAATAATGGAAATACACATTTTTAACCGTATGGTAAAAATCTACTAAAAATCACGGCCGAAATGGAGACGGAAGATATTTTTTGTTTTCCCCAAAACTTTGCATACGTGACCTACCCACCAGTACCCAACTTTTCCACACTAAGGCAAAAACGAAATCGAAAACTTTTTTTTTACGCTCCGCCCTAATGAGCATATATCTAAAAATCTAGATTTAATTTTTCTTTTTTAATTATGAAAGTTGTCTTTGTTTTATATATTGGTTAAAGGTCTATTTAATAGCCAAATGAATTTACACATTCATATTAAAAGTAAAAGGTAAGAAAGGCTAATTTAATTTCGCATTCGATCTTTACAGAAACCGAACACAACGCTGAAAGAAAAATTGATAAATAAATAAAAATTAGACTATACATAGTAGCGAAGCAGTCTTACCATATATTAGTTTTAAAGAGTAATTAAGATGAAACTACTTCATTTCGAACAAATTTTCCAGTAGCGCCCTCTTTTGGTGAAATCATTGCAAAATTAGCGGGAAAATAAAACTATACTTCGCTACAACACTGCTAGGAATACGCAAGACTATTTCCAAAACTGAAATAAACGCAATTAAGATGGAAAAAGAAAATCAAGTGAAAATTACCGTCCACATACACATTTTATATATTCACAAATAACAGTTAATTGCGCAAAATGTATTGTGAAAAATCTACAGTCGAACCCCGTTATAGCGAACCCGGTATATAATGAACGAAAATTTTGGTCCCGTCGTTTTCCTATCATACGTAATTTAATTAGTATTGTGTCAGTTTTATGTAATCGATTTTAGTCGATTTAATTCATTATCATTTTTAATAGATTTTATCATTTTTTAATACATCATTATTGAATACACATTGCAATTAATGAGTTGTGCATTTTGTTAACTCTAGCATTTTTCTTAACGTTTCGGATATAGCGAACCACCGGATAAAGCGAACAAAACCTTTGGTCCCTTGAGGTTTGTTATAACGGGGTTCGACTGTATTTAGAATGTGAATAAAGCGCACAATAAATAAAAATTTTTACTACTAATAAAAACGAGCTTAAAATGAACGTATTGCTCTTTCATTACGTAAGCATAACCTATTATAGATAATAGTGTTGGCTTGAAGAAGTTTGAAATGTGAAGTATTTTTTTAACTAATGATATAATATGCTTTATTGTTACCTTTGGAGTAAAACCATATAAATGGAACCCAGTGGCGTAGCGAGAGGGGGGCAAGGGGGTCTATCATACCCCGGGCGCCACTCGCCAAATGTTCCCCACGACCTTTGGACCATTTGGTCCCCAAGACCATGGGGAAGCCAAAAAGGTATCGTGCTCCGGGCGCCAGTTATGCTCGCTACGCTACTGATGGAACCTGTAATTCTGAGAGAAGATTCAAACAAGCAAAGTAAGGGAAAGATTATTCCATTTTTACTAGAAACTAGCTGAAGAAACATTAAATCCAATGAAAGTGCAGTTCCTCACCAGTTTGTAAAATAGAAACCTGCTGGGGTGCTGCATTATTAGTCCCAGGTAAGAGAGAAGAATGTATGCTTTGTTAAATGTTCAACTGACCATTGACCAAAAAAATTTCCAGAAGAGAAAAGGTATCACATCTCACTGATAACAAATGAGGTGTATTTAAGAACGTAAGAATTCCTCACAGCAACCAACTTTTTCTGTAAATATTATACGAGCCACTTATGTAAAATTATGACACTGAAGATTAATGAAAAATTACTCCCAGAGCCTGACTAAGGCAGGGGCATACGGGGCAGTTGCCCCGGGCCCCTACATCAGAGGGGGGGCCCCAAATAGAATAGAAAGTTTAGTATTAAGTATTAAGTTCTTCATTACTGAAGTAGTGAAGCAGAGGGGGGCCCCCAAAGAAGTTTTTGCCCCGGGCCCCAATTAGGCTAAGTCGGGCCCTGATTACTCCCAGTGAAAAACAGTATTACAGCAAAATTGTTTTTCCACAAATACAGTTGTGGATTATAAAAGGAATAAGATTTTTGACAGAAGTTCATAGATGTGAATATATCCCTGTAAATATTAATTTTATAGATAAGAAAGTACCAGTATCATTTTGATGCTGGGTTTACATAAGTTAGACTTCTCCATTTCAACCCCCAAAATATAGGGGGTTCTTGTATGGAACACCCTCTAATTCTCTGGGGAAATGAGAGGAAAATTCCCAAACCAGATGCAATGAAAAAAATTTCCCAACACAATAAAACACAGCATTAAGATATAAAATTTTTTTTATTTAATATTGAAACAAAATTAAAGTAGCATAAATGAAGAAATAAAATATGTCAATAAAAAGGACATAGTACTGTTGTCTGGAAAGTAGATGAAGCATGAACTAAACAAAAAGGAGACACAAGAGTACAAAATATTGACCACTTTGTTTTATCACAAACTTTAGTACACCTATTATAAAAATATAGTATATATTTTTAAGTATCATAACATTAGCACATCTAAAATAATTTATGAAATTTATTTACTTAGAATTTATTTATAAAATATTCTTGAAAAGCATAAGCAAATGATAAAAACAGCCTAAAATAGTAACACAAATTATAGTATGAAGATGTATCAGCTTTTACATGACAGACTGGGCTTTTATGCACTAAGCTCTTTCAGACAAATACTATTTCAGGGGTCGCAAAATATAAAATATTTCTAAAATCAAAGTTATAACAGAAAAAAATACAAATTTTATAGCACACAGTTTAAAATGAAAACTCAAATATAATAATAAATATTAAGTCTTTGGTTCTTTACCTGAAACAGGGGAACTCAATGTTGAAATTAATTTGAAAGAAATTTGCTTAGGTATTTGGTTACGATAAAGATAAATTCTCAGAGATCCATAAATATTGCACTAATTCTAAGAGAAACATACACTCTTTATATGAAAAGTAAACAATACTGAAAAGGCTTTGACACAAATTTGGTATCCATACATAAGTGGCACATTTTGCAGTTATGAGATCTATTTTATGCCTGTATAAAATTATATTAAAAAATATAAAAACTATATCAAAACAAATTTACAAGAAAATTAGTTCATGTAGAGTACAAAATTGTCTGTACATATATACACATCTGTGAATACAATAATCATTGAAGCAAGTATACAAGTGCTAACTGAACAAGTCCAGAGGCAAAATGGGGGGTGGGGTCAGGTATGAAGTCAGGCGGGAATGTTTAAAAGCTATAGATTAAAAGCAAATAGTTCTGCACAACTTTCTGCAAGCTTCCCCTATTGCTTTTGGATTTATCTTCTTCAGCTGGACACACCTTTTACAGATTTTATCTATATATATATATATATATATGACAGGCAGTGTGTTTTGCTACTGTGTAAATTCGATTTGATGCAGTCAATACGTATATTAAAATAAATGGGCGAGTGGCGAGGCCATTAAGGAAGTAATCTAATTCGTGATAAATCCAGCTTTATTGAACTTCATAAGTTGACCACTCTCCAGGTTGATTACCACGCTTCGCCATTTTGATAACTTATTCGGCATGCAGCCGCGAGCTTACGCTCTCAACGAAATTCGCCTCCAATCTGGCGCGAAAAACCCCATTCCCTCCGAGCGCCTGCTGTACGTGCATGTGCAGACATAAACCTTTGGTCATCTGGAGTCTTAAAATCGCCGATCTTGTAATTTTGACTTCACACCCAACCTTTACATCTCTAAAAATAAATCTTCCAGCCTAGAATTATTCGTTTTGCGCTCAAGTCACCTCTAAAAGATGATTTTCCCCACAGCAAAATACGCGCACTTTGTAAATGAAATATTAGATTCTTATTATTTTAAGCCCCCTTTTCCCGTACTTCTCAACTATATTTTGACAGTTCAGTTATGTTTTGATATATATATATATATATATATATATATATATATATATATATATATATATATATATACATACATACATACAAGGGATGTTCCGAAAGTAAGTTTCATCAATTTTTTTGAAAGAGAAGATGGTACACAAGGTGAAACAAACAATCACCATAAGAATCCACACCCTTTGCTGGTTCAATGACAGAAGAAACATCAGAGGAGGGGGAATGATGCATACATAGAGCGCTAAAGAAGAGAGAGTAGCAGCAGACTGGCATGCCCGATGTTATTTGAGTACAAATCACGATGGCAGACAGACATACACTGACAATGTGGTCGCCAATGGAAGTGCGACATGGGCACACTACTTTATCCCAGAAACCAAGGCCGCCTCAATGACATGGAAGCATTCCAGTCACCATTGAGGAAAAAAATTTAAAGTGTCACCCTCCACAGCAAAGGTTATGGTCACAATGTTCAGGAATGCGAAAGGTGTGATTCTCCTTGATTTCCTCCATCAAAGGACCATCAATGCAGCCCACTACTGCTACACCCTCACCATACTCACGTCCACCATTCGACAAAAGAGACCAGGGCTCTTGAGTAAAGGTGTAGTGCTCTTGGACGACAATGCAAAACCACAAACAGCAAGGCTCACACAAGATCAGATTCGTCACTTCGGATGGGAGAGATTGGATAACCCGGCCTACAGCCCCGATCTTGCTCCATCGGACTTTTGCCTGTTCCCTGCATTAAAAGCCACACTATTGGGAAGTCAATGCTGAGGTGGAGCAGGCTGTGTAACAATTCCTTGCATCGCAGGGCACAGATTTTTACTAGAGTGGTTCCTCCAAACTGATTGTACACTATGACAAATGTCTCAATGTCTGTGGTGACTAAGTCAAAAAATAGTGCAAGGTGCACAGTTCATGATGCCATGGTGTAATTTTTTTGGCAGTCAAGTCTCCATGTGAAAAAAAATGACGAAACTTACTTTCGGAACAACCCTCGTGTGTATATAAATAAATAAATAAATATATATATATATATATATATATATATATATATATATATATATATATATATATATATATATATATACATATGTATATATATATATATGTGTGTGTGTGTGTGTGTTGGTTGTATACATATACTTCAATCTTAAGTAATTAGCAGGAAGAGAGTTTTCAATTTGAGAGATATAAGATTTACTTTTGGACCCTGTTTCAAAATTTGACAGAAAGTATTGTATCTGAAGACTGCAACTCATATTTAATGATAAAAACAATCATTATGTTTATGTACAAATCTACACATTTGTGTACAAATCAAATTTATCAATGCAACCCACTATTTAGTAGAATAATTTGCCTCATTTGACCAGTTTAAAAGAAATAAAGGCTGCACTAATATAATGTGGTGGATCTATAAAATGTATCCCTATACATCATAATCAGCTTTGTCAGAACACATCAACACCATTTTACATTCTGATAAACACAAACGGGTTTATCTAGAAAAATATTTGCTATTTGTTCCTCAGTAAAAGTTTCTCAAAACACCATCATATTGGTGTTAGGTGTTATCTGATCACACAACTATAGATACTACTATAAGAGATGGGAGTGTGTTCCAAAAGATCTAAAATATGATAATTAGTGAAAGAAATTACTCCAGTAATTTAAAGAAAGATTATATTACCTGCAAAATACAGTATTTAAGGTGCTAAGGGTTTCCACAAGTGGCAATTAATGATTAACTGTCCACTTATAAAAATTTTTAAAATAATGGGCAATGTATACAAACTTATTTTCTCTTTAAAAATATCTATTTCACATAATTGAATTAAATTATTGCAACTTTGGAGCAGCATTATAAAGAGAGAACAAAAAATTACTAGTTATTGTGACATTAAAAATATATCAACATTCATTAATGGAAAAAGCCTTTAGCTCATATAAATGAAATGATCATGACATATGTGATAGAAATATTCAAACAATTTAATAATTTCAGAACATAAATAAATTTTACAAACAAGAATTTCAAAAATTCTTTACTCATTTTACACATTATACATTTTCTATTTAGTTATTTAGTAATTTAAAGTTCATGTATACTTCTAAATCTGTCAGTAAACACATGATAAATATACAAACATCTAATAGTGATAAAAACAGAATTTTTTTTTTTAAACTTCAAAAATTTAGAGGTAAGTCTATAAAATATAGAAATTTATATTTGCACATAAAAATAAGTCTGAGGCAAAAGAAAATTCATATTCAATTTTAAAACAATGCTATAAAAAGAAGAGGCAATATTTACAATATGGAATGGGAGTTTAGTTAATACCCAGATAATATCAAATGTTTATCACAGTAAATTTGGATAATTAGAATAGTTTTATCTAGCTTTAAAATTTTTATCAATAGAAGCTCCTTATTTCATAACTGATTTTTGATTACTAATCTTATACATTAAATCATTTACAAAATTATTCCGAAGAACAAGCATGAAAAACTTTAAATTCTGCCATTTTATCAAATTATATAACTTTTAAGCTCTAAAACCTCTCGATATTTCTTTCATAAAACCACCTATAAAAAATTCCATAAGCCAAGAGGAATGATGTATAGGGTAACTAGCTTATACAACAAATTTAGTGTATACTAATACTGACAACAAGGGGAATATTAACACTCTCCCCCCCATTTTCTACTGACATTCAGTAGAAATTATGTTAAATGCAACAGTTAGAGTAAAGATTTGATGCACAAAGTTTTATTGCAAACTTAAAAACTCTAAACTATATCTACATGAATAAATGATAGTTCCAAATAATTCACTGGAACAATTCTGGAAAAGATGTAGAGTAAAATTCTGAATTCAGAATTTGTAGTTTCATAATGTGGAGTATAATATTTTAAGAATACTTATATAAGAATTACTTATTAAGGTTCTCTTTTTAAATCAATTAAATTATTTCTAGAAATATTGAAAGTAACTTATAAACAGGAAAATTTCTAGACAAAAGCTCTTAAAAAAATGTAAATTAACAGAGAATGCATTATAATCACTTTCTCTCTTTTTCCTTTTTTTTAAAAAAAAAACCTTATTCTGTCTCTAATAACAAATATTTATTTGAATATTTGATTTTAAAAAAGCTCCTACAGTACATGGATTCTTGAACTTTGTAAGTGGATAATCAATTATCCAATAATTAATTTTTATATTTTTAAAAATTTACTTATTTTCAAGGTATGCAGATACACAGGACATTACTTAAAAAACCAGGGGTTTGCAATTAATTGCAAAAATATATATATAAATCCTGAACAAATAAGATTCAAGACAAAACTGGTAGCACATTGTACACCCATCTTACAAAATATGAATGAATCGGAATGACTAAAATATCACCAAATACTTTCTAGGAAAAATCTATAAAACAAATAACAGACAAAAATTGTCTAGGGTAATGACAAAGCAATCAGTGTGAATTCATTAAATTTATACAGAAAGTGTACATATCACTGCAGGAATCTCAAATTTTCAAATATATATATATATATATATATATATATATATATATATATTTATTTATTCATTTATTTTGATATGATATGAACCCTAACATTGTTAGTAACAGATCTACAACACAAATATCCAAAAAATAAAGAAAATGTCATATCTGAACTGAAGTAGCTTCAGAAATTTTACTGCCATCAAAAATTAAATTGACAATGAGTTATTAATATGAATGCCCTTTAAATGAAGCATGATATGATTTCCTTAGACTATAAACAATATTACAATATAAAAATATAAAAATGAAAAAATTGCACACTTTTCCTAACTTGAATCTAAGAGCATGAGATTATGTTAAGGTTAAGTTCATAAAGCCTTAAATAATACTTCAACTAGAAATTTACATAAATATATTTAGGATATTGACAGTGGACGGCTTAAGAGAGAATTCTAGATTGAAAAGGGGGTTAAAAGAAGCACAATATGTTTAATTGAAAATGAAACATTTTTCAAATTTTATTTTCAATAAGCTTAACCCTTTCGCGACGGCAGTTCCGATCACGCGCTTTCCTCTGAGGCCGGAAGTTTTTCTCGTGAGCGTACCCTCCAGGCCGGCGGACTTTTAAGAGCTAAGCCTAAAGTTACGAAAAATTCCGAAATAGTAACATTTACAAACAAATATATTTATTTAAGCTATATATGGGTTACTTACACATTCTTTTATTATTTTTCCACTAAAAAATTTTTGTTATACAGTTTAAAATATTTTTCGCTGGGACATAATGTCGAAATCCTACTCTCCCTTTCCACAGTAAGATACTTTCATCAACTGATATATTCCTATCAGGAATATATCCAGAATATGTCAATAATATATCAAGAACTCTGAAAGTTTTGAATGATTAAATCTAAAAAAGGTTTAAATTTTTCAATCTTTTTGGCATTAGTAGAAGTGAAATGCAAGTATCGAAGAATTTCGATGCGTTGGTCCCGACTCATAACCTTACTGAAAAAAGGTTTTGCAATCATTGGATTCGTTGAGTAGTACATCTTAATTTTTGGTTTTTTCACGATACCCATTAAAATTGTCAAAGCAAATTAAACAAACATTTCTTCTTTAGTTACAGGCAAAAATACTTCGAGGATAAACTCTGTTCACTTTCCGGATTTATGAACCTCTCATACGCATTAATTTGGTTAGTATAATATAATACGCATTAATTTAGTTATTAAATCCATTACAGTTTCATCAAAAAAACATCTGAAATAATACAATTCATTTGATACAGCATCATCGACTTTTATTCCGCATGCCGCTGTGAATGTTAGTAGAGTTAAATCCCTTACGGGAGAAGACCACAAAGAAGTACCGTCCCGCGATATACTCAGAATAGAAATGTCTGATATATCTTCATAATCACTCTGATCTCCGTGTTCCAAATAAACAGATTCACCCGACGAGATTTTTGTATCACTGTCACTACTTTCATTTTCAGACACATTTCTTATCAATTCAGAAATTTCGTCTTCTGTTAAATATTTTCTCCTTTTCTCCATATTAAATCATCAAAGGAAAGAAATCTCACTGCAACAGAATCTGATTCTGACTCGAAACCCATATACCCAATGCTACAATCCCACCGCAAAAGAAAAATAAACAAAGATATCTCGTAAACAAAGACCAAGTGCAAAGTTAAATTGCCCTACCCGCTGACAGCCAAACGCAATACATCCATTCCTCCGTTTGTTTACATAAAACGATAGACCGCATGTGATTCATACTAGTCTTGTTTTCGAATGGAAGGTCCCAACTACGTGTACTCCAAATTTCATAGACATGCGGTGCCATCTTGTGCCCCAAAAATTAACTAATAAAACGTTCCGAACTGCTGACACGTATAGGTGACGATCGGCCAGAAACGCGGATAGCTGCTGTCACGTATAGGTGACGATCGGCCAGAAACGCGGATAGCTGCTGTCACGTATACGTGACGTTCGCCGCGAAAGGGTTAAAATGTAACAGTCTGGAAAAAAACTGTATTTAACCTTATTTTATAATACAATAAATAACTTTAAGAAGTTTAAATTCTTTCTTATTTAAAAAAAACCCAAAAAATCAAATGATTTCTATAACTTTTAAGTACAGATATTATATAGATTTTTTATTAAAAACACTGTGAAAGTTAGAAGCATATACATGTCAGACATTAATAAATATCAAGCTGACAAAGCAAGATAAACCATCTGAGAAAAATAAAATAATGAGATTATATATATTAAAGTATTCATTGAAGCTCCTAATTTGCTAAAAGATTCTATCAAATGACACTCACAAAATCCTATTGTATAATAAGGGAAACATAAGGTTCTTTAAAAAGGCTTTGTGAAATGTTCATTTTAAGTATCACAATATTTTATAAAATTTTTTTTACAAATAAATGTAACACTCAACATGCAAGTGAATACATATATGTATATGAAAAATATGTAAAAAGCATAATGGCATAAAAATGCAATTTCTTGACTTCAGAGTCACAAAGTTTGATATCAAAAATAAAACATTTACTAACAGATCACTGGACTAGGAACAACAGTGTCATAATGTACATCACCTCCACTGAGCTAACTGAGCACTGATTTGAGCCAGTAAGGTTTTGCAGAGGTAAATGGCAAAGAGCTAGAAAATAAATGAATTATATATAAAATACACTCTAGTTTTTATTATACAGCTTAACTATAATACTAAGATATGTAAATAAAAGATATCCACTGAGAAACAATGTTATACCATTTTTAAAAAAATGAGAACATAAATTTAAAATTTACCATGTAACACTAAAAATTAATGTATATTAGCCTGAAGATGCATAACATTTTATTAAATGACCAGCAAACAAAAATAATTACAAGTCTACAAAATAAAAATAAATTTATTTCTAGCACAATAACGTTTAAACCCTGGATTGACATTTTAAACACTAGAAAGATGAGAATTTTTTTTCTTACTAAAAAAGACTGAACACCATCATTTTGATGGTTAAAGATAAAATCAAGAATTTAAAATATTTAATGTTTTTTTTTAAATGGTTAAATACTTTAAACTTTTTCATACCTATATATAATAAATTAGTAAATATTTAGATATATTTTTATGAAGGTATGCCGAGCTGACAACCTGGTATGGTTTATCCGTAAAAATATATGCATAGTTTGTGCAATCCTCATTTTTCAACACCAATATTTCCAAAGAGCCAATATTTCTGTTATTTGCAAAAGGGGGAAGAGACAAAAAGTAACTAACATTTTTCTGGTATTATTTTAAAGATTTCTGCTTGTTTTCTATATTGCTGTCAGATTGACAGATTTCAGTCTTAGTAGGTATACAACACATTTTCTCCCCCTCTTTACTATCGAATATAATTTTGTAAATGGTTGTGCATATTTAGTGTAAAATTAGAAAAAGTCATAAAATTTCAGAAGCCTGAGGACATAAATACAGACGTAGCACTCAACAGTATGTCCAAAACTGTCAAAGTGACGGCAGCCATCTTTCTAGTGTTAATGATAGGTATCCGACAGGTTGTACTGGGAAACACTCAGACAGACAAATGATTAAAATGGAAGATCATCTTTAATTATTAACTTTGGTTTTCAATAATGAATAATCACTTATATGACAGAGATTATGAATAAATATATATCTGTGTGTGTGTGTTTAACCACTGCCTTATTAAATAGGACAGAATTAAGATTATTTCCAACCTTATGACAGAATTTTTTCTGAATACTGGAAAAAAAGTTTCTAAAGCAAGACTGAAGTTCTGTAAGATTTTTGGTTAAATAATTGTATTTTTCAAAATGGGTGCTTTGTGTGGAAATGGGGATCCAATGTGTGGAGATGATTTATGTAATATTTCGAAAAGATTATTTATTCATTCATAGCAATATCCGAGATTCTGTAAAATTTTTGTCATTTTCCAGTCTCACAGGTTAGTAATTATGAACCTGTAATTGGTCCATCTACTACAACAGATGAGATGATTATTTAAGATAAGAGAACTACTTTCGGTCATTCACGTTTTGTTTGGTTTGGATGGTCAGCTTTTGCTACATGAGGGCCCATTAGACGGGACCTACTGCTTAAAAGTCAATTCCAAATGGCTATAAATGTCCATGCCAAGAGCGGAACTCAAACACACAGACTCTCGTACCAAATGCCAACACCCTAGCCATTCAGTCATCAGCAGTAATTAAGGGATATAAACAAATTTCCTAAATTTTTAGCACTACTTTCATCTGACTATACCCCACAAAATATAATTTTTAATTCAAAAAGATATCTTAAAACGATGATACAAGTATTTCAGTAACATGCAAGAGTTTTCATATTATCTAAAAATAAAAAATAGCATATTGTAAGCAAAGCTATTTACTGATTTTCCTATCATCCCTTCAAAGAAACTGGGTTTGCTTTTCCTTCACTAGAAAACCAGAACCAGTTCTATACTTCGTTAGTTCCTCATTAAATATGGTGAGAATGTCCAGTGTTATGATGGGTTGTTTTGTTTTTGGAATTAGGACTGGTCATGAAATTATGTTATTTCATGAGTGCTTAATGAAATTTGATAACTGTCAGACATGACACTCTGACTGCAGTCTGTCTCAGATCTTTTTCAGCTAAGCCCCAAAGTTTCAAGTGATATAAAGAAACCAGGATCCCCCTGGGCTGATGTAATACACTGCCTCCAGATGAGACAGAGAAATTAAGTGTGAGGACAGCGATTGATCGACAGCTATGAGAGAAAGAAAGAAGGGAGCTGGAGACCTCTCTTAAGGGAGATGGCATGTCCACGGTTCTACTGCCGATCATGGGAACAGAGACATCTAGAGCCAGAGAAAGATTACCCTTTGTGAAAAGGCACAAAGTGAGATAGCCTGAGAGAGAGAACCTGACAGCCTTGACAAACATAGAGGAGAAAGCAGATCAATATGAGAGGAGCTTGCATGATACTGCTCAAAGTAACTTATAATGTATATAAGCTTGTAGATAAATTAATGTTCATAATGTGAAAAGAAGAAACTCCTTTAACCTGCACTGTTTTGCTTTTAAAAATTAGAGGAATGGTGGAAAGGACCTAGGATCACGACAATAACTCTCAAAATTAACCTTTATGTGTTTCATTATTATAGCTGACAATTTAAGCAATTTTAAATTAAACCTCTGAACACTTTAAATACATGCATATATATCTTTAGCAAGATAAAGGGAAAGATTTTTGCACATTGGACTGATAGACTATGTCACTGAAGGTCAAAAAGGTTCCATGAAGTGAAGGCACTTCGAAATTATGGTTGTTGATCATCCTTCTGATGTGTTGCTATGTGACTGAATGACTCATAATCATACAGTGCACCACTCTAAGTTTTAATCAGTAAACTTCAATTTTACAAAATTACTAAAAAACCATACTGGCACATCTATATTTACACACACACACACACATATATTTGTGTAAGAATGCATGTGTGGGTGTATGTATATTTATATAAAAGAGAGAAAGCAAGTTTTTCAGGGGCCAGTGTATCAATGATTTTTCTTTTTTTGGAAAGAACTATATATATATATATATATACAGTGGACGCTCATTAATTCAAACTCAAAGGTTCTCAGAAAAAAGTTTGAATTATCGGAAGATCGAATTATTCGATGATAAGAGAAAATATATAAAAGTATCACTGAAGAAGAAAAATCTCCTAGTATGTATAACTCCAGAAAATATATTATACTATGTTATCTAAAATTAAACATATTAAAAAGCAATACAGGCTTACCTTAAACATAAAATGATGCAAAAGATAAGCAGTAGAAAGTAAACTTTATATAAAAATATGAATTGCACTTTTGGGAAAAATTTTAAAATGGATGTTTGGTTTTGTTTATGATGCCTACTTTGATCAGTCAGCCCCTCGATTTGAAGTAAACATTTCAATTCATTTTCAGATGAAGGTTCCATCTGAATAAATGCTTTCAGAGTTTTAATAGAGTTCATTATGGCTTGATCATTAGGACGCTTAACAGTCTCTGCATTCTCTTCTGATTTCGATAATGTCTCTTCTATTTCACCTTCTAGGATAGTTTTTATTATGTCATCGTCGCTCAGTTTTCCACAGACTTCCACGTCTTCATCTACCCTTACATAATCAGAAAAAGTAACATCATCACAGTTAAATTTTTTGAATTCAGGAAAATCTGTATCAATATCGTCACATTCTTCAATATGATTGTTCTCTTCAGCGTGCATGAATTTAGCATGACTAAAGTAATTACTAATTGTACTTTCTTTAACAACATCCCATGCAGCATATAGATCATTTATAGCTGTCAGCAGAGTAATGTTGTAATTTTCACCACAATCAAAATAAAAAAATATTTGTTTTAAGAGTCTCTTACAATAATTTATTTTAAGATTCTGGATGATTCCTTGATCCATTGGTTGTAGCTTCGCAGTTGTGTTTGGCAGCAAATATTCAACCTGTATGGAACTCAGTTCTGGAAAGTTATTGAAGCAGGTTGCAGTTATCCACAAATAAGAGAATTTTATGCTTTTGCCCCGAAAACTGCTTATCTATTCCTTTTAACCAGTTACTGAAGATGTCTTGTGTCATCCATGCTTTTATATTGGATACATAATCAACTGGCAGTGTTTTAATTCTTTTAAGGCTTCATGGATTCTTGGACTTTCCAATCACTAAAAATTTAAGAGTTTCACTCCCATCCATTTTAGCGTACACTAAAGCTGTAATCCTCTCTTTACTGCTTTTACCTCCTATGCAAAAATCCCCTTTAAAATGTAATGTCTTGTTTGGCAAGAGTTTATTTAAAAAATACAGTTTCGTCCACATTAAAAATATCTTTCAGCAGGTAAGTAAAGAAAAGCCCTGGAAGTTTCCTACCGAAATTAGTGCATACGTCTTTGTTTACATCAGAGCTTTGGTCACATACAGTTTGATAAGAAATATTGTGCCTTGACTTAAATCGAGAATACCATCCATCACTGCATTTAAAATCTTCAATATCCGTTTGACTTGCCAATTCATCAGCCTTTGTCTACACTAGGGGTTCATTTATCGGAAAATTTCAAGATCTAAAATTCTGGAACCATAGCAGTAGAGCTTTTTCTAGATCTTCTTAAGATGCATTTCCTTCCTTTCGCAAATTTTGAATTTTCCCATGAATCTAACATTGTTTTTCAAATAAGTTGACAAGGTTTTTTTTTAATTCCATAGTCAGCTGCTAACTTTGTTTTACATTCACCATTCCCTACTTTCTTTAAAATTTCTACCTTTGTTGTTAAAATTTCTACCTGTTGTCTTTGTCCCAAACCAAAGTTAAGGTTTTGTACTTTCCCTCTGTAGACATCCTGAATTTTTATACATTCACACCACAGACTGAGGAAGAAAAACTAGATCACATAAACTTGTCTGCACTGCATAACTGACATTTATGCCTGTGTTTACTGCAGGCATAACTGACGCAGCTAACTAGAATCTATAGTAAAGACTGGTTTTTCTGAAATTCTAAGAAAATGATACAAATAATGGAAAATCGCTTTGTAAGATAAGCATTGATAAGAAGGACAATAACCACTAACGTTTAGCGGAAAGGCAATAGTCTAGGAATGCAGGCATGTGCCTCTTTACACAGAAAAAAAAAATACAGATGATTTTGACAAAGAAATTAAATACAGCATGTATTTTCTCAATTAAACGAGGAAAAAGAAATTTTTTGTCAAATTTTTAGTTCGAATTAACCGAAGTGATAAAAATTTAGTTTGAATTAATGAGATTTTTTAACATTAATTAAAATACAAGTTTTTTGGGGCCTTTGGATTAGTTCAAATTAACCAAAAGTTCGATTTAATGAGCGTCCATTGTATATATACAGAGGCTGTTCACACATTTTTTAGATGATGTGTATTGTATTCACAAAACTAAATTACATAAAATTCTTGTGTTTTAAATGTTCTATTTGACATCCCTTATTCTGAACTATCTTTCGACACCACAATTTCCAGGATAATAATGCCTTTTGAAGTGTCAGAAGAGGTATTCTATCCCATTCCTACTGAACAGCTTTCCAGAGTCCAGTAAGGGTTTTGGGATGATGTTTGGATAATGCAGATTTTAAAAGTCCAAAAGCACAAAAATCCATAGGTGATACATCGGGAGATTTAGTAGAGATATCAGTGAAGGGTATGGCCTTTATAACAGTTTTTTGTTCCATTTCTTTTAGGAAATTTACAGTGGATTTTGATGTGTGACTGCTAGCTTTGTCCTGATGGAGTCTCACAGATTGATGGCACTGGGGGTAAAGCAATGGTATTTCATTCAGAAAAATTAGCGATAAAATATGTTCCTGATAGTATTTGGAGTTAATCTTGACATTTTTTCCACTCTCTTTATTTTTAACTTGCCATTATAAGAAAAACCAGCAACAATCATGAATCCCTTAGAAAAACTTCCTTTCGATTCTTTGAACCATGTACTTAAATTTTTTTTTCCCTTTTATGATAATAAATGGCTCTTTTTTTGTTGCAATCATTTAAATACACTCATGATTCATCTATTGTGACAATTGTTTTCCATTTTTCTTTGGATAAGTGTTTCTCGTATAGAATTCTGCAGCGTGTCCTGCGTTCAGTGATATGATTAGGAAGAAGACGATGCACATTGCGTTTTTTCGCTTTCTTAAGATTTAAATCAACGTTTATCATTTTGTTTACAGTGGACACCGAGCATTTTAATGATTTTGCAACTGTCCTTTGACCAGAGGGATTTTCTTTTAACATTAAACAACGTGCCTTTGCAATAGTCGAAGATGTCCGTTTTTTCCTTGGATACTTGTTTGGAATTTTTGTCCCACTTGAGGCTCCAATTTGACGTTTTTTCTCCTTTCTTGTTGACGATATTACCTATCGACGCTTTAGATATCACAAAACCATGACTCTCACATCATTTTTGGATAACCAAGTATGCATATTTCTCTTCGGAAAGAGCATAAATGTAGCCTTCGAACCACTGCTTTGTTAAAAATGCCATTTTGAATAAAAACAAAACTTTCAAGCCACAGACGATAATTTTGACTTTTAAAAACAGTACAGTTGCAATTATTTCTTTTGCAGCAAACAATTTTTTATTACCGCTTACCAAAATCGTCTAAAAAATGTGCGAACAGCCTCTGTATATATACATATCCTTTAAAGCATAAATTAAACAAGTTCAAACTAATTAAAAAGTATCGCCTATTTTTTCCTCATAATCAGAACCTAATTTGACTGGACACATTTATAAGATAAACATTTATAAGATTATAGAACATTTTAACTTGTCATATGATAAAACCAAAAGAACTATATTATTGGGGTTATGTATTTTATATGCATGCAAAATATACCTCTAACATTGCAAATAATGATACTGATAGTATGATACAATACATGCATAAGCGCATGATATATTACATGCTACAACAATATTGACCTGAGGGTACAAAATATAAAACTCAGACAAACAATGGCACAGTTAAGTTTATAAGTAATACAAACATTGAGATTAGTTATTGAAAGTTGTAATGAAATCATATAAGCAAATTTCTATACTTTATTCTAGCAAAAAAGCATTATTTATAACTCCCTTTAAAAAAACTAATATCTTTATACACTGATATTTTAAAGGCCCATTACTACTTGGAGTTCTGGACCAGAAATAATAGTAAGCATATTTGTACAAAATCATTTGTCCAATGGTTATTAATGTACACAGTTATGAAGAAATTTTGAGAACAAGATTTAAGCTGTTTATGAACTAATTCCATGTTGGGGGACATTTGAGATATCCAAGTCAAATCTCTGTGATTCCAACTCACAAGTCTTATTATAAGAAATTTTAATTACAATACCCCAGTTAAGTTCTAATTGAAGCAGAAAAGTTCTAATTTTAGCTAAATGTTATATTGTGTATGTTTTCCCGCAGTGATGAAGTAGTGGTATAGCAATTATTGTAAATAAATGATTAAACAAATTTAAATATGAAGTGCTCTCCTGCAGTAAAATAAATTAACGTTTCTTATGTATTATGACCCCTTAGGCAACTATATGAACAGATATACAATGTACTGTGACAAAAATAAGAACGTAAAGGTAAATTAAAACATGTCATAATAAAAAACTTACAGATACAAAAATAAAATGAGTAAAGTATAACAGAGTACCTTGAATTAAATTTAGGATAAGTTGATGTTTGCCAACTCAAAAAACATTAGAGTAAAATAAGAAGAGCTTTTATTAACTATATTCTTACCTGAATAAATGCAACACAAAGAAAGATTCCAGCAACTAGGTATAAATTACGCATTATATATTCTTTAACTGCTTCAATACAACCTCGTGAAAAAATAAATTCAGCAGCATTTGTTACTGACTACAAAATTAAAGTAATTAGCATTAAAAACATGCCTGTGACACAAAGTAAATATAAAAGCCATTAAGTAAAGCATTTTAAATTAGTTAAGGCAACTTCATTCAAAGTTAAATAAAAACAAAGAAATTTGCATTTTATCTCTTTGAATATCTGATGCTTATGAACAATTCTAGTTCACTTTAAGTAATGTTACAGATACAGTTCAACAAAAAGACTAGTTTGCAATTAGTAATTAATAAAAAACAAAATCTAAATTTATCGTATACAGTACTAATTACTTGCTATGAGCACACATGCACAAGCACACGTACAGAGAGAGAAAGAGCCTCATTTTCATTTTCAGATCAATTCAAGTATATGATTACTGTGTTTGTGTGTGCATAAAAAATATTTCCATTCAGAATATTACTTCAGTTCTCTTCAAGCTCAAATCTAATTGGAATGTTTGGTGAATGCCAGAATATTATGGCCAAGTTTCAATCAAAATGTTAAATGTTATCACATGTCTTAAATACACTAAGGACTATTCTCACTCAATGCATTGTGCTCAGCAGTATCTTTGTGGATGCAACAAGTTCCGATAGAAGACATTAGCAAATGGACCAGTTTTTTTGCCCACTTTGTTGAAAAAGACAAACATCCAACACACAATGATTCATTTTGCAGGTTATCTTTACCACCATCACACACATGCACATACAAACAAACAAAAAGTTGAAGAAAAATTGAAATTCAACATAATTAAAAATATATTTTCATTTAATTTATTAAAAACAATTTCTACAGTTTACTTATAGTCACTGAACAGTTTCTTTTTTACAATATTTTGGGATATTTGGATTATATCTGTTTTCAATTTTTCCATTTATATTTGTACAACTAGCATGAAAAACTTGAATTTCAGTGAGTTTAGTTGTATTTTCATTTTATAATCTTTCCTGATTTCTTCCAAAAAAATACAATCAGAATAACTAAATTCAGGGTTTCACATTTTAAATCATGTCATGATTACTTAGACAATGATAAGGTCAAGTTATCTAAAAGAACACAAATTGCAGTAATGATAAAAAATGTTATAATTTTAGTGAGCTGCTGGAGTAAAACTTCAACAAATAAAGAGATATATGAAGCCAAATAAAATCTGTTCAAATTTTATACATGTAAGAATCATCATGTACAAGCAGACCCCACCTATGACTATTTTAGGTGTCAAGCACTTGCCCTCTCATTTACCACACATTTCATTCTATCATTACATGACATCCATTCAGAATAAAGACCCATTCAGAATTAAAATATATCAAATTTTAACAGTGCTGTAATTGCAATTACAGGAGTTACTACAGATTATACAACAGGTTTAATAAATTTTGTAGTCTCCTCTCCCTCAAACTACAATGAAAACAGATAATGTGTCTGATATTACAACATAACATTAAAACAAAAAACTAAAATTAGTCTTTAAATGAGCTTTAGAAAGGTAAAGTTACTTCAAATCTTCCAGTAAATTGTTTCAGATATTTAACAAGGATTTTCTCCCAAGTTTTGCTGGATTTTTAAAATAATGTTCCCAAACATTTTATAATACCTCAGTCCATTTTGGTAAATACGAGAATTTCAGCAAAAAATAGTTTAAATGTTAGATAACTGCCCTTGAAACCAGATTAAGATAGAAATCAAAAATGAAAAGTAAATTTTTTTAAAAATCTATTTTAATATAAATGTTATGACAGCAAAAAGTTTTTAGCCCAAAAATAAAAAGTTTCACAACACTAATTCCACCACTATTGGCAACACACATAAAGTAAAATACCAAAAATAAAGGTAGACTAAGAGCAGGGTTTAATAACCTGAAATCTGCAGAAGCATCTGGGCCAACTTACTTGAACGAAATGGAAATATTAAGATTCTTGACCCCCTAGGACACCTGAGCAACTACGAGTATATGCAAATCACAAAAACTAATACAACTTAAGGCTGCTATGTACTAAGAAAAAAATCGTATTTCCCTTTTCCTCTTCTTGCAGACTCTTGTGGTGGGAGGAGTCCAGTTGACAGTTCGAGAATTCCACCCCCTTAGGATTGACATTTTGAGGGATTGTAATGGCACTCTCTCTATAGGGGGGTTAAGCACTGCCCCCAAATTTATTATTTAAAATATATTTTTGTCAACTATTTACAGGTACATAAATGCTGATAATCAAATAAAATTGATATTGTCAGATAGCCTGAACTTTTCTGCAAAGCGCTACAGGATTCATTTTATAAATTTTGTCCAACGAAGGAATTTATGAGCATTTAAAACACACTATACCAGGTTTTTCCCCGAATAATTTAAATTTAAAAATATTAATTGCATTTTATAAAAAACGAAAAATGTACACAAATGTAAAATTTCTTTCTCTATGAAGGAGCACAATTAAAAAAAAAAAATCTTTGAATCCAAGTCGGCAATCCGTGGACAAATTTTCTCCATAGGTTAACACTGGGGTGAGCAAATCCAATGGGGTTAGTACATCGCAGCCTTAACTCATTAGTCTGGCACAAAAGTGCTGATTTCACAATGTCTTCTGTAAACATTAAATGCAACATACATACAAAAAGAATCTGAAAAAATAGTAAAAATAGCTTTGAGTCACTGAGACCAGTCCATAAATCATTAAAACAGTACACTTCCAGTACAGAAAATCAGAATATGTTCAAGAGTCTCCTGAATGGACAAATATCAGTAGCTGCAAGGTTGAAGAGGTGCAATTACAACATGGCTGATTCTAGCTTTAGCAACTAAAGTGACAATCCATCTGGGAGAACCCTTTCAAAATACAAAAGGTTATTAGATTCTTTCGGAAAATTAAAAAAGATGCCTATGACAACCAGTGTTCCTCCAAGAATCAAACCAGTTGGCATTAGCCTCCCTTTGCATCCTGCTAATGTACTTGGGATACGTACATGCAGAAAGAGGAATCAGGCCCAGGTTTGGGGATAACTTAGCCAATGTGCCAGCAACTCCATTGCCATGAATACCATAATGATCAGAGACCCATTGTAAGGTAATATCTTGAAACCTCAAATATTACCTTACAATGGATCACTAATCAAATCACAAAAACTAACCCTAAGTAAAAAGAGGCAACCAAACCCTAGCACAGAACTAAAATTAGGGAAGATTGACAGGTTCTATTGCAAGGTTACATGGTAATATCTAATGTCACTGCACTGAAATATCAATTTAAAGCATTAAGTGACAAAAAAATCCTAATTAGTAACTTTGAGCACTGAAAATCATAAAAATTTACTATCCCATGTTTACATTCTAAACATTCTAAATCAATTTCAAATTTCTTCTCCATGTTTTCCATGACCTACAGGAATTTTGTCTGGTGGTACACACAAGCTCTTGCAAAGCTTTGAGACACAAAATTTTTAGCCAAAAGATATGGTAGATTATTTACAATAGAAGTACTAAACATATGTGTGTGTGTGTGTAATTTTTAAATTTTTTTCCAAGTTACAAAAGTGTGCTTCCTCTCTGATGATTAGCAAAAAGATTTTAAACTAAGCAGAATAAAGAAATATACTCACCGATGCATTCTGCATTTGATAACCACACATTACATTAATCAATCCACTCTGCAATTGAGAAACACAAAATTATTTTTTAACATATTACACATATACATGTATGCATATATGTGGGTGTACGTGAGGAAATTTGATTTTGTGCATTATTTTATGTACTTATTCAACAAATAATAAGTGACATTTTAGTTAAATTAACTTTCCATATTGGCATGCATTCACCAGTAATGTCATGTATCATAAATTATGCTGCTATTAGAAGATTATCATTTTCTAATCACACAATGTTATTTCTCACACAGCACATATTCAAAATCATGTAAATTTAATTAAAATATATCTGAAAAGATATTAAAAGAGTAAAATATTAACAAAAATATTCCTTAATATAATATAATGTTTCAAAGTAAACAGATATAACACTAAGAAACAAATGACTACAAAGACAAGAGAATAAGCAAGTAATTTCAAATGGCATTAAATACTTTTTAAATTAATGATGTTTAATCTACAAATGCCAACAACAACATTAAGAATCAAGGCCCAATTCAGCCAATATCAGTGTGGATGCTCTCAATAATCATTAAAACAGAGGAACCTTGGTTCTCGTCATTAATTGGCCTCCAGAAGGCATAACAAGTACCAAATGAAATTTTCCAATAAGAAGTAATGTAAATTTAATTAATTTGTTGCTGAAAACCAGAAATTTCACATTTTACTGGGCAATTTACAAATTGATGGGGTTTTTTTTAAAACAAAATCTTTAAACTAAACAGATGTAATTTAAAACAATAATTAGACAAATTCAGATAAAAATTTTCTTGACTCAACCTGTATTGAAAGGAGTTGATGGCCTAATGGGATAGTAGCAAGTAGAGGAGAAGAGGGGTTATTGCTTGGAAGGGAGAGATCTCCTTCCAGTACGATATAAGACCCTTGCACAGAGATTCTTTCTCTTTTCTGTCTCTTAACACCACCGATCCATATTGTCCACTCAGATATAGGGAGTTTCACTCGAAGCATATCAAGAGCAACTTGCTTCTGCCTACATTTCAAAATGTTTCTGAAGTAAGACACTGTTTGATCATTATGCAAGTCCACATTTCTGCTTGCTAGAGCTTTGTCAGGGTGGTACTTTAGAACAAAATTATGTAATTCAACTTATTTTGGTCTTTCTTTTCCTCTGGAGAGACAGGATACGGAGGCGCCATCTTGTTTCATACATGTTTTAGCATGTGTGGCAAATACCAAAGCCTTTTTTTCACATATGTGACAAGTATGGAGCAAACATTAACACCAGAGCAATTTTCTTCACATTGAAATGCAATGAGTACTGAATTCCACAAGTACTGAGATATGACTGTGTATATATATATATATATATATATATATATATATATACTAGCTGTACCCGTCCCGGCGTTGCTCGGGTAATGTAATTACCAATTTTTTAGTACCTTAACCCTTTGTTAATGGGCGTCGATGTCATCCTTTTCCTCACCACGATACATTATTTTACCCATATAAATTTAATCCTTTCTGGCACATTTTGGCAAAATTTTTGACATAGGATTACTAATCGAATATCACTGCAATAGTAATCAATTTCCTTGAAAGCGAATATATCACATCCTCCACATGCTGAAATTCTTTGAAATCTTCATAGATTTTTTCCACAAATACACCACAAATTATATGATATTAACTAAGTGCTGGCCAAAAAAATTACGGCATTACTAAATGTGATTTTTTAATCGATTATCACTGCAATAGTAATCGATTTCCTTTAACCACCGAATCCCTCATAGAAAACAAACGCCCCAACACATCACGTGCATAACGTCGAAAAACTGGTTTTTCTCCTATTTTACCTTCGTCCGGAAATGAAGAACGAAATCTCCAAAATGAGATTTCTCGCAAGAGTTTCCGAATCATAAAATAAATTATTAAAAAATAACTACAATTTGTAAATTAATTTTGGTTCTGGCTTTCGAAACTGTGATGTCTAGGGTCTCTGAGATAAAAATTTCGTAAAAATGTAACGACATTTACGTATCGATTCGACAATTTGGAAAAAAGGGTCACGGACAAAATCGCGTTTTTTTCCGGAAAACGGGTGCGTACAGGCGATCGAAAAAAAATCACAATTAATCGATAAATTAAGACAGACAATTTTAATTGTGATTTCCGTATAGTGTCATCTTTTCCGTATAGGCTCGTCCGAAAAAAAAAATTCTTGGACGGATACGTTAGGATTTACGGGGCTTTTACTCGTCCGGGAGCTCCAAATCGCGACTAAATATTTAATTACAGAAAATCTAATTAAAAAATCGAAAAAAGGGCTTCGAGGTGCATAATGAGACCTCGGGAGGCATCTTCGTGTCGAATCTCAAGACTGTCCGACCTACCGTCTTTGCGCTGCGCCGCGAGCAGACAAAAACTCGGTCACACACACACAGACTTTGCCTTTTATATATAAAGATATATATATTTATACAAATGCCATTTTTTAAAAATTCTTCCAAGGCAAGGAATTATATATAAAAAACTTACTTCAGGTTTTTTGCAGCATGAAAAGGGCACAGCACATCTCTCTGGACTTTGGTTCTGTAGCGTGCAGTTAAAATACATATTTTTTGACCAGTCCTTATATCCTTCATCTGTAACCCCACAACACTGAAACTAGATTTAAATGTTATATGATTAGACAATGAAATGAATTTCACAATCATAAGCACATATTAAAATAATATCTAATATTTAAGTAATGTCAATAGCTCTGGGATAAAAAGGGAAATTAACTAACTTCCTTTACATTCATAAAATATTTTACCAGGACCAGTTTTGTTAGGGGAAACTGAAAACACTTAATTCTCAAAGAAAGACTAGTGAGTATAGAGACTGAAAGTGTTTGTTAACTCATATTGTTTACTGAGAAAGCAATTTATATTTACTTCAGGAACTCTCTAAAATGTAACATTAGCCTTTTTTAGTAAAGAACTACTATTTATCATAATTATGATTTCACAGATACTTACAATTCATATCAACATATTATTGATACAAAAATAATATTGGATGATATGCCACTAGTATCCATATAAATAATTATATGAAATATGCATCCAGGGTACATCATAATGCTCTGTAGTCTGTAACTATTTCACTACATATAACATAGACAATGCATCACAGGTTGATTTGCTTGAACTTAAGAACTACATTCAGATTAGTATACATTCTCAAAGACAAAATACTACTCTCATATCATCATTGTTTTTAATAGCTACTAATTTTAAAAACCCAGTCTCGTATATATAAGGAATAAACGAATGGAGGCAATGTAGCCATATAAGACTGTTCCACATCTTATTTAGCAATATTATACATTTTTATGAAATACATAGATAAAAATATTAAAGATATGCAATTACAGAAAGTAGAAAGCATGTGTTTTAATTAAATAATTCAGTATGATATAAATTTACTTCAGGCTATCCGCATATTCATATTTTCATTAATGCAGAATAAAAATTATTTATTTTTGTCATTTTTAAACCAGAGATTAGCATGGTAACTTTAATTACATCATAAAAGGAGAAAAAATTGTTTTAAGAGTTTTGAAGGAATAATTGATGGTTTTGATTAACAGTCAAAGTGGATATTAGTGGATTAAACCTTTTCTGATATAATTAACATTTTCTAAAGTAGTATCCTTATGAATTATTACATGAAATACCAATCTAGAGTACTTAATAAGGCTATGCATTCTATAACTATTTTACAACACATAACATATATAATGATAATTTATTAATAGATTTCACCACAGGGAGGTATTCTAGAACTCAAAGACTACAATCAGTTTTTAACACACACATATAAGTACGAAAGAAATGCTGTTTCTTATTTTGATTTATGCAAAATAAAATTTACTATTTTTTTTCTCTTTTTACATGAAAGAATAATTTGTTAATTTTAATTTTTGCACCATTACATGGAAGCAATTTTTTTCCCTGGGTTTTGGAAAGATAATTAATCATTTTAAAAGTCAGAATAAATACCAATGGTTGTTAAAGCCATTTTTTGGATAAATTCCCATTTTCATACTAAAGCTGTATATAATTAATTTTGGAAATTCCTCCAAGCATCTGTATGATAAATAGCAGAGAAAACATTATTTAGGAATTTACATAACAAGATCTAAAATCACCAGTCAGAACTAAGAGATATTTTCTATAAAGAACAGAACAGCTAGTCTTAAAACTACTCATAAAGGATCAGTAACACAAGGAAGTTTTGAGAAGTGTCTGATAAAATTTAGAAGTTTTAAAGGTCTTCAAAACTTATTTGATAATAAAAAAGAATTTTATGGGCATTTTAAGAACCAAGAGAGCCCTATTGCATGAATAATTTTTTAAGGTAGGGTAAAAGTCTGGAAATACATTCAAGTCTTTAATAAGCTATCTATTAAAAAGTGATGTGTAAAAATGTAACAAGTATTTTTTTTTCATAAAAAAATGGAGCATGCAAAACTTTTTTTTACACTGATTGCATTTTTGATGAAGGTGATTGTGTTGTTAGAATTGCAGTAATTAGAATTGCAGTTACTTCGGCCATTGACAAATAATGCTAATGCGTAGTGACAACAAATATTCATACTGGCCCTTAGTATGTCACAAGGTACAAGTTTCTAGGATACAATTTTTCTTCAGAAAAAAAAACTGAATGCTCCCGGCTTATAATATTCTTCAACAATGTTATTATAAAGAGGTTGAAGATTTTATATAAATACCCTTTAGTACATCATTTATTTATAAGTTTTACATGAATCTTCATATTTTTGATTAAGTCTATAGACAAATATAAAATTTTACCATATATATAGATAACAACTTTTTATTTCTTTACTTAAAAAGTAATATTCTTCATTCAAAATCAAAGCTCCTTTAATAAAATAAAAGAATATAGGTAAGATATTAATTGCACTTATAAAAACTTTCTCTGGCTATTCATTTTTCAGATTTTCATAATTCAACCTCAATAATTTTTATTTTATTTTATCTTCTTATGTAATAACATTCCCTATAAATACCAGTCAGGATTACAAATGAACATACATAATTTGTATCACACTTAGCTGCAGATGCTAAATATGGTGAATATGTACATTTAATCTTGCAGTTAAATGGACTGATAGCGGAATTTCTATTTTTCAGGCAGTTAAACAAGAGGGAAGAACAACTTTAATTCATGAATTTTGATAGAAATAAAAATATGACACAGAATGTTATAATATTGACCAATTATTAGTTATACCCAACTATTTTTATGCATTAGATACATTGCTCAGAAATCCATATAAAAATACTAGCTGAAAACCTGTACTTCACTACGGAGTACATTCAAATTAAATACAACGGTCAATGTATGCAATTCATACCAAATATATATATATATATATTATATGATAAATACGACAATTAATGTATACAATTGATGTAAAATATATATATATATATATATATATATTTATAAGAAAATCGTAAAGGATAATTTTATAGACAAAATAATGTAGAAGAAAATATTCAAATTATATCTAATATAAAGAATACTAAAGAAAATATTACAGTTAATATAGTACAGTTTGTAGAACATTTCTTTTACTGTACTTTAATATTTTTTTGGATAATGTCCAATCGTCTGCCACATTAGCAAGGAAAAAAAATATTTTTTGTTTATTTAGTTGTTATGCACGTAACAATAAATTTATTTAAAGTACCAGAAAAAGAAATCACATGATCAGCATGTAATAAATTAAATTCTAAAAATTAATCTTTAAAAATTCACCAAAAATCAGGAAATGGAGGTAAAGATTCAAAAAAAAATTCATTTTAAAGGAATTTTTATGATCTTTCTCATGATATAAATTTTATAACCCTCAAAGTATTATTTTAAATGCAAACGTAAAGAAAGTTAAAAAAACAGCTTAAAAATTTAATTTTAAAAAATCTACGAAGAATTTTTGAAAAATCTTTCTTAGTGCACCCCTACACTATAAGAAGAATCGCCATGCAAAATTTCAGCCCTTTAGGTCCAGCGGTTTGGTCTGTGCGTTGTATGTCAGTCAGTGAATGAGTCAGTTACGGAACTGTTTTATATATAGAGATATATGTTTCCTTTAGTAAAATGGGGGATACCTTCCGTGTTACCCGAAAGTTCTAAAAGAGAGGCACAATGCTAATATTTAAAAACTTAATATGTCATTAATGTTCCTAGATATACATACCTAAATTTCATTTTTCGATCAATACTAAGCTTGATCATATTTGAGAAGGTGGCAGGATAGATGCTCAAACACCTTAATGACTGTAGTATACATCTTTCATTTTTACTTCTCAATATATTTTCAATATTAAATGAACTGACAGGGAAATTTCTATTGTTAAAGGAAATTTTTAAAAAATGAAGTAAAAATTAATGGGTGGTTTGAAAGCAAATTAAAACTCAATTTCTGAAATGAATAAAAGCACATAGAGGATAAGACTATATATATATATATATATATATATATACTAAAAAGAGATAACTTTGTTATCTCTCTTTGAATAACACAAAGCTTTGATTCTTACCTCAGTTTGGAAAGCATCAATGACATTCTGCAAGTTTACATCATCTCTATATTTAGCAATAGGTTCTTTGGATAGTCCTTCTTTCACAGTATCAATAAACTGATTTGGAAAAACAAAAGCAAATATTGCTGCAGCCATCTCACCCACAAAAAGAAGCAACAACGTAAAGGAATACTGAAAAAATTAGGATGAAATTAAAAATATATTTGAGTTATATATATGATATGAGACTCACTGAATATTACATTATAATATCTTTTAAAAATTTTACCAGGGCTTGTGGCAGCCCTGTGGTACAGCACGCTTGTTTTTGGTGCTGAGGGTGCTTGGATCGAATCCAGGTGTTGCGCCACTAAAAAGCTTCCGTTTGTGATGTCCCTTCATAGGGGGTAATACTAATCCGCCTATATGGTGCCCCCATAATAAAATGACTCGCAAATTACAGTGTACTATGGTGGTAAGGATATTGTCCAAGAAACCATCTGCCGCATTGGGGGAGAAAAAAAATTTCACCATTTTATATAGTCATTCCAACCTTACAGTTTTTACATTGTTCCTGTCTTTGTTTTACAATAGGTAAAAATTAGTGACAAGAACTTTGGGCACTGGCTACTTCATGAATGAAGAACTTGCTTTTGACCTGAAAATCTGTAGTCAAATAGATTTCCTATCTCTAAAACTGAGGGTTAAACTGAAAACTGAAATTTGAATTAGTCATTATATATCGCATTAGCTTAGAAAATTTAAGATAATTTTAATTACACCTGCATAAATAACTCTCCCATCTCAATTTTATACTATTTCATTTAATTGATGTTAATATTTAAAACAATAAGATAATTTATAATAGGATATAAGGGTTATAATATAAGGGTTATAAGTTCCCATTGTACTGGGTTAACAGATCTCATGAAGTTCATATTCCATTTTGTAACCTTCAAACTTGTTTCATATATGTGAGGCAGTATTTAAATCATTGTTTCAATACCTAAATGGTCATAGGTAGAGCAATAAGCAAACAAATAAAAGGTGATATGTAAAGTGAAAGGAAGTCAAATGGTTAGAATGAGAAGGCATACAAAAGAACAAACATCTTATACTGCTTCAGAGAGAACGTGATTTTAGCTAATAGGAAGGTTCTAGTGGCCATGGAATATAAACTACAGTTCTGGCTGATTTTGAGTCATATTTGACTAAATCCTTTAAGAAAAACAAGGTTATTTTTTTAAAATAATGTACCTGTTTATTGTATGTAGCTGTTTATGCTATGTAGTTTATTGTATGTATTAAATGTAGCTGACAGAAATAGGTGAATATTGATCCTTTCACTCTTGGCAAGACAAATCATGATCTAATGTTACTCTACAATCTATCCAAATGCTTCAGTAAAAAATTTGATCTCACAGGCATGGCATACAGAACCTTACAAACCCCAAATCCCAAGAATGCATTGCAATGACTTATAAATCATTTTTTTCAGTTTTAAGGACAACTTACAACTAGAAAGACAAAATTTCCTCAAAACATTTATTAGACCTGTCTTAATTTATGGCTCTGAGGCCTGGATATTAACGAATAATGCAGAAAATTGATTTGCAAGTTTTGAAAGGGAAATTTGTTGAGGAATTAAGGAAAACAATGAAGTTTTAACTAAGGAAATTAAAAAGTTGACAAATAACAAGACCCAGAGTACGCTAGTGTGAGATGGTGAAACAAGATTTTAAGACCACCAAGGAAAGAAACTAGTATTCAGGGTGGAAATTTGGGTATCCTGGATTAATTCTCAGTAAAGTTCTTTGTCACATCTTTCGTTGTCATGCCAAACATCAAAAAGATAATGACGTATACAGTACCATTAAAACCTATTATCTTCATAATAGAGAAATATTTATAGAAGCATTAATATATTCTCACTATTAACCAAAAATTACAGTAAACATAGTGTGTAAAGCAGAAAAGAATGATTCTATTAAAAAAATAATTAGGGGAAAAGCTACATGACATCTGGTTAGACATCGTACATAAAGCAAACACACAATTTTCAAGAGTGTGTCCAATGACTGAACACAGTTAACTCTTCAATACTCGCGCAGTTGACATATGTCACCTACCTGCTTTCATCTTCCATAATGGCAGCCATCGGAAGGTTGGAAGTCTCCCCTTTTCGTTCTACCTTCAAATGAGCCTTCCCTCTTGCCCCCTCTCTTTTCACTTTAGTTAGTCTCTAACTGTTCTTCAATTAAATCGCATCAAAGTTCACTGGTTGACACCTGTCCCCCCACACGACCATCTACGTAACTTTTCAAGGAAAGTTAATTTGTTTTAGTCTCCGTAAAATTTAGATTTTAGATCCTTTTTTTATGATTAAAAATCTAATAAGAGAGAATCAATCTCTAATAGGTTTTTTACATCAAACTTTTTTAATGACATTTTTGAATGTGATTAAAAAAAAGTTTGTTAGAAATGTCAGAACAAGGCAGGAAAACATTATAACACATCTTCCAGGGACTAAAGACATTTTTCTCCAGAAAAAATATTAGATTTGTTTATTGATGAACATGTCTATAAAATAATAGCAAACTGCACAAATATTTAGATTGATTCTATCTAATGTAAATTTGAAAGGGATTGCGATGCCAGAAACACCAAGGAGGTAGAAGTCAGGACCTTATTTGGTCTTTTGATAGACACTTATAAAAGTTCCAGGACAAATATCGATAAGTTATGGGATAACTCGAATGGTAATGGGCAAAGAATCATGCTACCTAACAATGAGCAGAAACAGGTTTGCATTTCCTCTCAGGTGCCTTCGTTTTGATGACATTTGGGATAGGTCATCTCGACGAGAATTTGATCCCATAAGGAATGTATTTGAAATAGTGCACCTCAAGAGGAAAAGAAGGTGCCAGAGGACGCTGTTCAGTGGCGCACCCAGGATTTAATCTTGGGGGGGGGGGGGACAAGTTGAACGGATTAAAAATATTTATAATGCAACTTCAATATTCATAATGCAATTTCTATTTCTTTGGGGGTGGACAGGGCCCCTTCGCACACCCCCTGGGTGTGCCACTGATGCTGTTACGCTTGTGGACAACAGAGAGACAGAACAACGTGAAAGTGGTGCGAGAAATGCAGAAAGTGGATATGTAATGACCATTTGAAAAATGTATGTGCAGAATGTTTTAATTTTTTTATATTTTGAATGTATGGTTGATTTGTAATATATAATGTTTCTTTTTCTAAAATTTTAATTGTGTTTTATTTGTAGTATATACTCCCAAAAAACTATAGAAATAATTAGGTTGCAAAAAAGTTAAATACATATGGATAAAACACCGACATAAGGGTGAGTGACACTTGTCACCCACACGACTGTTCGTGTTACAGCTAGTGACACGAGTACTGAAGGGTTAAGCAACACAAATTGTGAAATTAATTTCAAAATGATTTGTAAACTATGAATACATAAACAAAAAAGGCAATGCACAAGAACAAAACAATTTCCTCCCTTATGACAAACAGAATAAAAGATACTATTTTATTTACTCATATCTTGATTATTCGTGATAAGTAATAAACATAGTTTTCCTAAAGATTACTTCTAAAAACAGCACATTTTTTAGCTTTTTAATTTGTACTCCACATGCACCTCTGTAACCAAGAGCAGTTCATTATTCAGGGCCAGAAAAGCCAGTACCATAGATAATTCAAAAATTTTCCATTAAAACAAAATCAATCCAATTTCATTATATATAAACATCTTAATTTATTTAGTTTAAATTAAAAATCTAAATTTTTTTTGTTTTCTTATCTACTCCCCTCTAGTTATTTTGGTTAAAAAATAACTGTACAAAAGACTCGAAAAAAATCCTTTTACACAGCTTTCCACTGATAGTCATAAATCACCCTGCATGAAGGCAATGGTGACCATTTCAGTGCTTGAACTAGAATGGCATTTTTCACCACTGAACAGCTTCCTGGGAAAATCATATTTGGTTATTTAAAATAAATTTCATGTAAACACTTTCTTTAATTTGGCATATATGATGCCAGTTTGACTGGGTCCATGATAAAGGAAATGTTATGCTTCTTATACATCTCCAATGTGTTCAGTAGCCATGGATCTATGTTTTGCCTTTGTCATGCACTCTTCAACATGGCACAGCTAAGACATATACTAAAGGATAAAGAATCATAAGCGATAATCACTCTAAATACTTACTGGTAATTAACAAGATGTCATCAATCTAGAGCACAACAGAAAATTTAGATTGCTTAAAGAAGACGACTTGCCAAATCCCTACATGTGCCTTTACATTTTCATGCGATCTAAAATTTCCATCACAGTTTGTGGAAGATGATAGTTTTTTTTTATCTTGTGGACTGGACAGACTACACCTCATTTCAGGTACCAGTAAAAAATTTGCAGTTATTCTGCTTTTGTAATTCTTTTCCCTCCAGTATACTTATCAGTTAAGCCATGCTGACGGTCCCATAACAAAGATGAAACGTGAAACCTAAGTAAATGGCTGCAGAGTACATCTTTACATTAATAAACTCACTTTTTAGGATCTTTTTATTACAATCTTTTAGAAACATTTTATTTTAAATATGCGATTCCTACTACTCATATACAGAGGTTCGAGGATTTCATATTTGAAAGCTGGTTAGCCAAGAGGTCTTAATTTTACATAAACTTGCAATGTTGAGTATTTGTATGCCCGAGTTACTTTGCTGTTATGTAAAATTAAGACCTGAGTTACTTTGCTTTACCTCTAAAATTTGGCATTTATGTTTTTCATAATGTGTTCCTAAACCTTTTAGAATTTTAAAATAAATTAAATGGAAATCTGTTACAAATACTATTTTAAAGACTGAGCTAAAAGAGAAGCTTCTCATTAAACATCTAGGATATTACATCTCAGATTTTATCCATTCCAAAACTTCATTCTTATGAAATAAGATTAAAATACAAAACCATATGTGCAGATATATAACAAAACTCTGTGGCTCTTCAAACTAAAGGTAGAAAAAGAAGACTGCTCTGTATCTAATGTTTTTTTTCTTTTGTGGTAAAAGCTTACATTATTAGGATCAAAAATACTTTGAGAAAGAGTTATAAAGCATAATATGAATACTTGGAGTCCCAGACAAAAATGAAATTGGAGTAGCAAGGTTTGTGCATCATCATATAAAAGATCACAATCTCTATGAAAATTAAGGTAAGCAATTTTTATCTAATTGACTAACCTCGAAAATTTAGAAAATACATTCAGAATAGACTCATTTTTATGTTTCAAAAAGTGTTTGAAACAGCAGTAAAAAAAAATTTGATTTTTCATTAATTCTAATTATATTGCAAAAGCAAATATAAATATCCAAATAACTGGAGAGGGATTAACATGTCAATTAAAATCAAACTTTTAAATATATACTTCCCACCTTAACTGCTACAAAACAAAGAACATTTATTAATTACACATTAAAATCAATGTATCTATGTTTTAGAAATTTAGGAGATTTATTATATATTTTCAGGCCCTATCACAAGAATCTTAAGCCACCATTACCTCTAACATATAAACAAAAGGTTTGGAGGAAAATTGATAACATACTAAGGTTACAAATAAAAATTTCTAGAAAAGAAATTAATCAAAAAATTTTCAATCTGATAATCAAAAAAAAAAATATTACTAAATAATGAAACAAAGTTTTCAGAAAGTACTTCTGTGTTAAAAATTACTTTAAAAATAATTAAAACAGAGAAATGAAAATATATAGCTATCATATTAATGAAACTTACAAATTTTAACAGACATCTGTTTTCACGTAGGGCACCAAGACAACCAGCAAAACTGATTACAAATACAACTCCTCCCATTACCATAACAGCAATAGATACATTTACAAAAAGCTCAAAGGCACTGTTAACTTCTGGTAAACCTTTATAATTGTATTCCTCTAGAAATGACCATCCTCCAATACCAACCACAGCTCCTCCAACAAGCTAAACAAAGAGAAAGAAAATTAATACATGCAGTAATAACCAAGAAGGATTACAGTACATAAGTTTCTTTAAAAAAAAAACAAGAGGATAATTCAGTATGCTTAATACATATGTTCCCAGCAATGACTTCTAATGCTGACATTAACACAGGGAATTTCAAGCTTAATTTTCTCCACCTACCCTTAATTTATAGATTTTTAGTTTCCTTTATATAAGTTTTAATTTGATTCATTTATCGGTATCATTACAGAAATGTTTGTGACATTTCGTGATTATGAGAATACGCGAGACAATCAATAACATTCAAGCCTACTCATATAGGAGACAGTAAGTATCACATACAAATGTCTGTTAAGAGAAATGTGTAAAAATCATACAAAACAGAATGTAAAAGTTAAATGTATTTGTTAGAAGTACACATTAAGATTTATTGTTTTCAGAATCAAATGTAAACTTTAACAGTTATTAAATACACTCCGGATATAATTCTTTATTCAAATAAAAGAGAAATACGGTATTTTTAGAGCTACCAATAACAGTTCAACATAGCAAAAATTAAGTCATGAACCGGTAAATTAAAAAAATATTTCTAAGTCAAAGAATTTATATAAATTACCCAGAACACAAAGTTAAAAAAGAACAAAGAATATTTCGTGAAAGGACTGATGTATTCTTCAGTACGTCTATTCCTTTCTCGCACCATCACGAAATCTGAAAACATAAACACCTAACATTACACCTACTAGAGCAACCGGATTTCCGGTATTTGATCACAGTCTATACAGCATGTAACTGTCAAGAGTTTCATTGGTGCTGAAACATAACGTGCGTCAGTGTAACGTCCTCTCAGAAGTTGTTTTGGGGAACAAAGTAACTCTAGCGACTCGTGTTAAAAAATTAGAAACTGCATTTGATAACTTTTTCTCTTACCTAAGAAAAATCTCGTACTTCCTTTGATTAGCCTAAGTTACTCTCAGTGGCGTAGCGTGGGGTGGGCAAGGGGGTCTATCATGCCCCGGACGCCACTCGAACAGGGGCGCCAAATGGTCCTTTTCACTCATTCTATATACTATATGCTTTTCGGAAAGGGGGGCGCCAAAAAGGTATCGTGCCCCAGGCGCAAGTTATGCTCGCTAGGTCACTGGTTACTCTTTGTGATTACTGAGAAAAAAATACCTCTTACTCATCAATAATTTTTCTGTCCCAACACTGACTAATTTTCGGAAATATGAAATCCATCCTCAGGTGGAAGAACAATGATCTAGGAACACCATTAAAACAATTTCTTAAACTTCTCAGACTCCTCGAGGCGTACGTACAGTTAAATTTCTTTCGAGTGTAAAGCCCCGAATGCGCAGACCCTCGAGATTATGGTAAAATCATTGTCTCTATTCGCGCCGAAAACAATTTTTCGGCTTTGTATATGCCAAATATAGAACTAGAAACAACATTTAAACATTTTCTTAAACGTTTTGTTGTCTTCAAGGTGTGCATGCACAGCCAAACTATTCAAAATTTATTCAAAGCCTGTACAATCAGCAATTTACATAACCCAAGAATGCTCTCAAAAACGTTACTTCTCGGTAGCCGTTTTAACTTCTGTGTATAGAGGGTTACAAAGTCTATACCTGTAACTAGGCTTCAAAGACATGCACCAATAATGTCCGAGATTTGAGTATTTGGAAAATCGTCGCGGTTTTGCATCCCTCGCGATGGCTTGAAGACAGTGACGTAGCGTGCATAACTGGCGCCCGGGGTACGATAACTTTTTGGCACCCCGCCCGTCTCCCCTCAAGAAAAAAATTGAAATTTTCCGGAAAATCTTCTTTGTCTTGGGGATCATAGGGTGCCCCTCTGCGAGTGGCGCCCGGGGCATGATAGACCCCCTTGTCCCCCCCCCCCTCGCTACGCCCCTGCTTGTTGGTTGCATAAGGAAGGCAAAGTAACGTAACCTGTTTAGTACTGTTTATACAACTGGAAAGATGCATATTATCTTGGCTAAAGCATCTTGACCGAAGTATCCGGGTTACCAGTTTGGTTACGCGTATTGTACCTTGTTCTTAAACTCTTAAACTGCGTGGCGCATATACTGCTAGACATCGGTGAAAAACCATGTGGAAGTCTCATTTGGTAGAGGTTGTAATCCACAATACTCCAGTAAAATAATCTCAAAAGGTTTTTGTAACAAACAACAAATTCGGTTTATTGACGTGGTTAAGAAAAATTTCAGAGCGAAATTCCACCAACGAGGGCGAGCGTACTGCCAGACTATGTGAACTGCCAGAACTGCTGTTGCCACAGTCTTTTTCCCTATTCGTATTTTCGCGCGCATCTGCTTATGCGCAGTGTTCGAGAAGTAGACAACAGCACATGTATCCATACGCCGACGTTCGCTACCGCTGACATCTAGTGGCATTGAAAATAAAGTGTTCCCCGCAACCAGAAAGAAATGGATTACTGCACTTCAAGTGGTTAAACTTAAGTTTTATTTTAGAAAAAAACAGTTTAACAAACTTTTAGAATGCTAAATCGAGGTATGGCTGCAAAAAAGATTAAATTTGCTAAGAAGCGGGAAAAAGCTAAGCTTCTACAAAAGATTTTGCCTTCTACTGCCATCAGGTAACATAGGGCATTGACGTCATCCGGGCCACGCTCTCGGACGCCGATCTTGAAAAATCATAGCAGCGGTAAGCTAACGTGATTATCAGACGAAAAAGTTTGAAAATCAGGGATGACAGGTTAAGGAATGTGCATCTAGGATCCATGATCTTTGTCAAAACTAAAAATGATCAGAGTAAACTCTGCCATTTTACTAGATGGAAGTTTAGGGATAGAAACTAAGAAAAATATTAAACACACAAAATATTTTTTACCGTGGCAAGCTACATATTAGTTTTCTGATTTTAAATTTTTTTTCAGCATGCCAGCACTTTTTTTTGGTCAAAGACAAGACACACGGAAAGTGAAGAGAATGGTACGAGATCTCTTTCGATAGCTTGCATTGGTGGGTCATAGTCGAAGAGTTCCATAACAAGTTCGTTGTCAATGCTCTAGAAAAAAGTTGTGCATAGTTTATAGAGATAATTTGGAATGGTGAGGAGTTTCATTTCATTGTAAAGATCGGTACTGCAAAAATACCAAGGTGTTTGTGTAATTGCTCTGACAGTAAATGCCTTCTACTGACCTTCAGGCCTTCAGGAAGAGTAGTAGGAACTACAATACATGGGCTGGGCCCTCTACTGTAGGATGATATAGCAATGCATAAAACTTCAGTTATCAGGTAAAAACGAAAGTAAGAAGGAAAATAGAAAGTGGGGAAAGCAAAAAAGCTTCGATAGTTCAAGTAAAATTAACACATGAGGGGGGGGATTAAAAATTTTAGACGGAGCGAAGCTCCAAGGAAGAACATGGTCACGTGGACCAAAGGGAAATGACTAGCAATAAAGAGGGAAGATGGGGAAGTGAAACTGGTCAGATCCAAGAGCGGTTTGAGGAATGAATCAGAAAGCGAGAAGACGAACAAAAACAGGACAAACAATTAAAAGTTACGAGCAAGAATGGCACTGGGCTGTTTCTTGTTAGCTGGGTCAGCAGGGTCGTAATTCGAGAGATTTTTAATGAGATCATTTGGTAAATTTTTATGAAAGTTAATAGTAAGATTTTGAAGATAATTTTGAATAGTGGGGAAATTTATATCCCTATAAATGTCAACATTGCGAAAATACCATGGGGAGTTAGTGATTTGCTGAATAGTCATGTTTTGAGCATCAGCCAGAATTTTAATGTTGGAATCCACTGCATACGACTAAACTGGCCCAGCTTACGTAAGGAAGGGTCTTAAGAATGATTTATAAATGAGCATTTTGTTCCTAAAGTTCAATTTACTATTCCGGGCAATTCAGGGGTAAAGTTGTCTTTTAGCATTACGAAATTTATTACGATTATGAATGATATGGTGTTTCCAAGTGAGTTTTTTATCAACCCTAGGTATTTAACAGTGTTTGACCACGGGAAAATGGTGGAATCAATTTTAATATTGCAGTTAGAATAGAATCTGTCGACTTTAAGTGTAAACATAACGGCAATGCACTTATCTCAGTTAATTTTTATTTTCCATTTAACGAGCCAGGAATTAATGAGAACAACGTGGTCATCAATAGCTTTGACTACATATTTAGTATTATGATTACAGGCAAAAATAGCTGTGTCGTCTGCAGAGATAGCAATTTCGGTCATTTATACTGCGGAATGTCGTTAATGTAGATATTAAACAGGGTGGGACCAATAAGAGAACCTTGGGGAACCTCAGTAAAAATGGGATAGGGGTCGGAGAAAGTATTATTGATTTTTACTTGAAAGGCACGATTACTAAGGTAGGAGGAAATAATTTTAATAAGCTGGCAGGGGGAAGTTGAAGTTAATAAGCTTATGGAGGAGACCATCAATCCACATTCCGTCGAAAACGCGCGCTAGATCCAGAAACAGGGAAGCGGCGGACATTTCATTAATTTCGGCTTGGGTTAGGATATCCGTGATTCGGTAGACCTAATGTGGAGCAGAAATGCCTTCTATTCCAGAGGTAATTTGGTCTTTAGAAGAGGAGTTCCTAGGTCTTGTCGACTTCATTTCCTGCAGCAAGGTATGAATATAAAGGTTCGTCTGCTCAGGGGAAAAAATTAAGTTAAGAAAAATATTAATTAAGGAAATAAAAATTTTAAGAGGATTTAAGAGTAATAACTGGTAGAATTTAGTTGAGAGAATAAAAATATAAAATAAGTATTTAAAATATTAAGATATTAAAACTTATCAATGTTAGCTCCTGAGAAGACACGCCCGTGGGCGTTTACGGTTAACACGAAGGGAATAATGGTAGTCAGGAAACTCAGCAATTATCTCATTACGAAGATTAGGAATTTCATTATAATTTTTTTTTGAAATTTTACGTGCCTGTTGTGAAAACGACAAAATACAAAGTCCCTACGAATAGTATTGTTTGAGAGATATCGGAAAGCTCGGCAAATTCATCTGAGAGTTTTGTTCTGGACAGCTTCCAGTTTATCTATGTATGTCTCTGCAGCAGAAAATCACCATATAGGACAATGGACCGTACAGTTTGCTTGAAGAGGAGAACTGTGTTTTTCATGGAAAGATGGGGGCCGTAAATTAAACTACGGACTTACATTACGACAGCATTCCATTTCTTGACTATGCTCGAGATGTGGTGATTCCGTGTTAATTTATGGTCCAGAGTCACGCCTAGATAGTTGCCAGTGTTTTCCTATTCAAGCGGGGAGTTATGAAGATAAAGACGTGGTTGATTTCGATAGCTATTAGTGAAGTAGATCGCGTGACACTTCGAGGGATTGACTTTAATTCTCCAGTGCGTAAACCAATGCTGTAAAGTGTCTATGTGACACTGAATTTGAATAGAGAGGTAGTTGATAGTATGAGAAGTAGAAAGGATAACAGTATATTTCGTATATAAGGCCAGAAGAATATTGTCTCCTCTTGGAATATCATTTACGTAGAGGTTGACCAGGGTAGGACCGAGGATCGAACCCTGTAAGATTTCCGACGTAATATTATTATTCCGGACAATTCGCTGTGAATGCGGACGACGAAATTTCGACTACGGTGGTAGTTATTAGTTAAATTAATAAGACAGTCTGGCAAGTGAATTTGAATAAGTTTAAAAATGAGTCCCGGATGCCAAACTTTGTCAAACGCGCATTTGATGTCGAGAAATAGAGCAGTGGTAGGTCTCCGATCTCTGAATCTCGTCACGGGCAAATTCGACGACCCCGAGAAGCTGTTGCGTCGTACTGTGCTGAGACCTAAAGCCAAACTGCTCTGGTATGATAATATCATGCTGGTCGAGGTGATAATTTATTCTGTTAAGAATAACGCGCTCCGTGACTTTACTCAGGGAACACAGCAAACTGATTTGACGATAGCTCTGGGGGTTATTACGATCACCACCTGGCTTGGGGATAGGGCTAACTACTACAGTCTTCCAACACTTGGGGAAATAATTAAATTTAAGAATAGAGTTTAAGATTACGGAGTAGTACATTAAGGTATTGGTTAGAAGATTTTTAATAATACAGTTATTAATGTTGTCGCAGCCAGGAGCTTTCTTGACTTTAAGCTTTTGAATAATATCAGAAATTTCGAAGACGGTAGTTGGGAGAGTAGAATTGGTAGGAGGGAGGGGGGGGGGTAGAAAGAAAATTTTGAGCTGTGCTGAGTACAAAGCGATAGTTGTTCTTGTCAACCAGATCATAGTTAGGGAAGAATTGATTTCTTTTAAGTTTCAGCGATTGTATTAGCTTTGTCTGAGTCAGTAAGCGCAACTCCACGGGGGCCATGAATGGGCGGAAATTGAACTTGATGCGATTTGAGACACCTAACGAACTTCCAGATGGAGTTATCCTCAGTAGAGAGACTTTGATTTTAGCCCAGTTTGATTGTCAGAAAATTGGAATATCACGCCGAACGTGAGCTCTCAGGAAGTGAAATTTTTTTCTGTGAAGGGGGAGACGGGTAAATTGATAAAGTTTAAGAACTGCGTTACGCTCTTTTATTAAATTTACAATATTAGCCAGTAACTTGTGCTAACGCGGTTTTTTTCAAAGCATGGGTAGAATTAACCTTTGCGTTGAGAATGGCTTTAGTTAAAGTGTTGGTCGCACGTTCTATATATCCTCAGTGCTGCGAATGATGGAGAAGAAAGGGTGAAGTATTTTAGAATATCCTGTAACTGCTTCCAGTTAGTGTGAGTGTGTATGTGTGTGGGGGGGATTTTGAATATTGACCTGTTGATGAAAGGTAATTAAAATGGACAGGTGGTCGAAAGTTTCGATGGTGAAGGGGTAGGGAATGTTTTTAGTGAGTGCCAGGTCGATGGTGCTTGAGCCCGTGTTAAAGAAATGGGTAGGGGGGGGGGGAGAAGTTTAACGATAGAATTATCAGTGACGAATTTTTGAAGGGCTCGGCCAGAAGTATTTAGGTTACGACAGTTCATCTGTACATACTGTACAGATGAAGCGTATTGTGCTCGTTAAAGTCACCAGCCACAATACGGTAATTACAGGAGTTAAACATTTTAAAAAATCAGAGTTAAGAGAGTTCTTTCTGGGGAGATTGTAGAGAGAGGAAATTAAAATTTTGATGGATCTATCAGGGAGAAACATAATGGAAGTATTCTCAACATTGGTAGTAACAATATTATTAATTTTAAAATGTTCTGAGCCCCTTCGGACATAAATAGCAGTGCCACCACCGGGATTTCTACTATAATTAGGGAGGGAGACGGTCATTTCTGTAAAGAGTAAACGCCAAGGTGGAGTAAAGCGAGTTTCTTGAATTAAGGCGACGTCTATATTGGAATTTTCCATAAACTGCCTGAATTCATTAATTTTACCAGATAAACCGTTAGCATTCCAGAACAAAAGTCGCAGTGAAGGAAAAGAAGAGGAGCTACTATGTATGTTATGTATGACACGGAAATCTAAATATGTGCTGATTTCGTGAAAGATGGCTACAAGTTTTGTGATCGGGTCCGTTGGGACTCGAATCACTTCAGCAATATTTTTGAACAGTTGTATGATGTCTGATGTCTGAGAAGTTATACTCAGACATAAATTCTTTTATGGTTTTAAAAATTGTAGCAAAATCTGAAAAGGTGGATGTCGATTGAGTAGCATCGCTCTTCCTAGCAGTGGAAGTAGAAGCAGCAGCTGCCGGAGCAGTACTTGGTTGGATCTCAGTGCTGCGCGCTTTCTGATTGGATCGCCTAGTCGCACTCTCATTGGAGGGACTTGGATCCAACCTGGAGATGACTTTGGCACTTTGGTTTTTGCGAGATGTTGAAGCTACGCTCACGGTTTCAGTGGAATTCTTATTGCTATCGAGGGGTGTCTTCCATGTCGATGTTTTTGGTGGCTGGGATGGGACAAATTCAGCAGATATGTTATTATTTTTAGTTTTAGTGCTATTGGGAAAGTTAGTTTTGGATTTATCATCCTTAAGTATAAGCTTATGTTTGTTTTTGGGGTTCATAGGCAGCAGCGTACGCAGAAATTTTCAAAGGGGGGTGTTATAGTCCAGTCAAATTAGGTTTTCATTTCGCATTAAATGAAGGGATTGAGATTTTTTCAGGAATATGTAGGGGTTGGTCCCCTGAACAACGCCTAATAAAGTCCCCTCGATTTCAGGCACCGCGGGGGGTGGGGTGGTCCAAAGGTCACTGTTTTCAGTTTTTGGCGTTTGTCTCGAAAACGGTGCATCGCACAGAAAATTGTCAAATCCAAAAATTAAAGCTTATAAAATTCCCTTTCAAATAGTATTTCTATATTTCTACCCAAGTGTTACCGTTTTCGAGATATGAACCATTGAATATGAAAATTTTTCAAAAAAAGTGGTAGCGGTTCAGGTATGTCGTCAAACTTCCTCTTCTAACTCTTTCCCCTTCCGTTTCTCAGAAAACTCGTGTTAGAGAAAGTTGTAGAGCGAAATATTTCCTTCAAAAATGTATATAGTTATGCTAATTTATCTTCACCAGATAAATAGTTAGAACGTTTTGAAGTTTTGGGGTACTTTTCAACATTTTGTTAGTAAAATGCTCGTCACTCAAGTTTCGTTTCAAAGGTCTGTAACTCTCTTAATCACTTTGCATTCTGTTTAATTAGATACGTACAGTATTCATAACCCATATAAATAATAAATTATGTATACCTGTACGTATAATGTATATCTCATAATATACAGAAGAAGACTTGTAGTACAAAGGAGGAAGTAAGAAAACAAACAAAAATGTATAAAAGTGTCACTTTAGCTCAGATCATTTTGGAAAACTTATATATCACACCATATGAAAAAGAATAAGTAGTTCAGTTACTTTAGACCTCAGTAGAAATTACTCCACAGCACATTTCCACAAATACCTTCCTTGCCAGCATTCAGTGGAATTTGAGCAATGAATTGTCACGTCTCAAAGGTAAAGGGCCAACAGCAGCTTTGTAGGTCCAGTACTTTGAAATGGTGGTGTTGATGAAAAAATTCATTGCAGCACAGCACACTGGTAACTGGGAAGATTATATGACATGTGCCCAACTGATGATACCTACTTCCAAGCCAGCGGGCATTTTCATTATGCAAAGTGTACTCACCTATATGTACAACACATGCTGGGACTAACAACTCGCCACCTTCAACTTAAACAGGATTTTATAAATCGTGGATACTTCACTGTCAACAGAACTGGAACACCAATGGCTGGTGTGTGGTCTGACATGGCAATTGAGGTGACACTCATGTGTGACATGAAGAGTGAAAGGAGAATAAACACGTGGGTAAGGCTTTAATGATTCGGTGTTGGCGAAATGGGTTGGGGGAGCACGCACAGCTACAGCAATATGTGGTTCACTTGAGATGTTTTGTGGCGTTCATACTGCAAGAGGAAAACAACATGTTGAGCTTCGAGCATCACGCATAACCAGAGATGATCTAGACAGAAGGAAGCTTGCTCAATGGTTGGCTGATCACCCGCCTTTTGCTGAACGTAATTGTTTGATGTCACTTTCAACGGGAGTAATTGGAAAAAGTAACGTCAACTGCTACCAGGCCTTGTAAATTGGAACCCGCACAATGAGCACTTTTGTTGGAATGAATTTCTCAGAAGTGAAACAATCCAAGAAGGACACAGTTGTTCCTTTAGCTGCGATGAGCAATATGATCAAGGATGAGGTAGTGGTGGTAGAGCCTCTGATGATATTTCAAAGAACTCTGATCTCCAAGAAGAAAGAAGGGGATGTATAGGAGTTGCTAACGTACGAGTTAGCCCCATACCCTATGTCTCTATTCGCCGAGGGGATAATGAGATAAATCAAAACGTCAGCACTGTATGATGCTTTCCCAAAATGTAATCTACTGATCAATGTGAAGAACAGTTTCACGGTAATCGATGGCGGCTTCCTGCTTCATAGAGTAAAGTGGAACACCAACACCACCTTCACCTCCATCTGCGATCAATATGTATCGTACATAATCAACCATTACGGCAGCAGTTCAGCTGTGGTTTTTTATGGTTATGAAGACACAAACTCCAAGGAAAGAGACGAACAACATCGGAGAGCATCAAGTAAAACATCAGTGGATATTGACTTCAATAAGAACATGGTGACTACTGTTCATCAGGAAAACTTCCTTTCTAATGAAAGGAACAAAACCAAGCTCATTACTATGTTGGTTCAGGCCTTAGGTGCAAGAGGTATACAGTCTACTATAGCCAAAGGAGATGCTGACTTCAGTATTGTCAGAGGTGGGTGGCAAAACACCTCTCATTCAACTGTGGTGATAGTAGATGGGTAAGACCTGCTCGTCTTACTTGTTGCACTCACCCCACGAGACACGAATGTGTTTTTTTATGAAGACCGGACGGGGCAACACAGAATACAGGCTCTACTCTTCACAACATCTCCAGGTCTTATCATTCAGTCAGTACATTCTCTTCATCCATAGTTTCTCAGGATGTGACACAACGTCAGCGATTTATGGTAAAAGCAAAGCAGCAATAGTACAATGTTTCCAGCGGTATGCCAATGAAACAACAAACATCGCCAAAGTGTTTTATAACTCCAAATCTTCACCAGGAGACATTGCTGGAGCTGAGGAACTAATGTTCTTGCTCACGTTCCATGCCCCGCCAAATGAACATGATCTCAATCACCACAGGCACCTTCAATTTTTCTTTGCTCGTACTGACGCCATTAAGTAAATTTAATAATTTATATAATTCATTAATATTCAATAATACGTTATACATTATCTGGCCAAAAGTATCCGGACACCCCCTCCCCCCCCTAAGGAAGTGGATCTAGCAGGTGACGTAATTTGATGCGTAACCGAAAGCTATAAAAGTATTGGTAGTGGTTTGTCAGGTCATATTATTGGAGATAAAGTCCTACAGACCTTGGAGCTCCAACAAGTTTAAATACCTGAACCTGAACCTGTCAGGTCATATTTATGCGTTTGTGAGACGATGAGTAAGTCAAAGGAGCTTAGTGACTTTGATCGTAGCATTATAGTGGGATGCCACCTTTGTGGGAAATCAGTTCGTGAAAATTCGGACATTCTACAGAAGCTAAAATGAAAGATAAATTAGCATAACTATATACATTTTTGAAGAAAATCTTTCGCTTTACAACTTTCACTATCACAAGTTTTCTGAGAAATGGAAGGGGAAAGAGTTAGAAGAGGAAGTTTGAAGAGATACCTGAACCGTTACCACTCTTTTTGAAAACTTTTCATATTCAATGGCTCATATCTCGAAAATGGTAACACTTGGGTATAAACATGGATATACCATTTGGAAGGGAATTTTATAAGCTTTAATTTTTGCATTTGACAATTTTCTGTGCGATGCACCATTTTCGATATAAACGCCAAAAACTGAAAAAAGTGACCTTTGGAACAATCCCCCCCCCCCCGGCGCCTGAAATTGAGGGGACTTTATTAGGCGTTGTTCAGGGGACCAACCCCTACACATTCCTGAAAAAATCTCAACCCCTTCATTTAATGCATGATTCGCCGCCATTTCGAGCTAATTTGACTGGACTATTATTATGAAAGAGTAGTTTTGAGCAATCAGTGCAAATTGTAAACCTAATTAAATAATATATGTAATCAAAACCAATGGGGGGGTTATAACCCCCATCAACCCCCCCTTGCGTACGCCACTGTTCATAGGGCAACCACGATAATTTGCTGTGAAGTTAACCTTGCAGGTTAGCGCAGCAAGTGTTACCGTCTGTTGCTAGAAGGGAGCATTCTCCTGGCAGATGGGCGCCTCCACACTTAACACATAGTGAGAAGAGTTTACACGTGAGAGAAGAATGGCCAAACATTTAGCAGCGGTAACACTGACGCCAGTTTGAGTGCAGTGTTCAAAGGATACTTTTAAGTAGTTAATCTTAGTTAAATTTACTAAATTGTCTAAGTTAGGCGTGTGTCTTACAGACACCAAAAACAAGGACATAGGTTTTTTGTCTATCTGTTTGTCATACATGCCGTTTGATCGGCTGTAATCTTATCTCGTGAAGCGCATTTTTGACGTCCTTGACGGGATTACTGCGCAGTACGAATTTCCTTGGCCGCTCTGACCGAAGGTCCTGCGTGCGGAAAGGAATTTTTTTGAGAATCTAAGAACCCATGGGAACTATTATTCCCATATTACGGACATCAGAAGGTATAAGCAGCAATTAGAATTTATAAACATGTTCTTTTATTTAAAACTTACACATGACATAAATTTACAATAATCGTTACGAAACCCGGCTCGTAGTTCATCGCGGTGAATTTGGAGCGGAGAAGCGTGCGTACCACACTAGTACGGAGAGTGAAGTGAAGATCGGTGTTTCAATGTCTGCGGCAATCCCCAATCCTGCGCGAACCAGATGCGCGTCGGAGCTGTCTGCGAGTTGGGTTGCCACAGTATCCCCCCCTCCCCCAAGTACCTTAGGTACTGAGGGTTACAAGTAACGGGGGTTAAACCGAACCCGTCGACCAGAACGCATTGACACTGGAACTGGAGTCGTGATTGGAGTCTGCGAGGGTGAAGCTCTCGTAACAGTTTTGGGAGTAGGTACGCTAGTCGTGACAGGATCATTTGGATTCAACACAGGATGCTGCGACGTCAGGGAGTCGCTGGTGGTGAGGATTGTTGGCTTTAAACGGTCGAGGCCAATAACACAATTCTTACCATTCATAAGCAATGTGTAATATTTAGCCGTTCTGTCCATTACCTTGAAGGGGCCGTTGTACGGATGCTGTAGTGAGCGCCGGATCCCATCATAGCGCACAAAGACATGAGAAAACGATTCGAGAGAAGGGTGCACGAAGGTGGTCGGATTGTGGTGAGCAGAAGTGGGAGTTGGTGAGAGACTCTGCATTAAGCTACGGAGATGTTAGACGAACTCGGATGGTTCGACTGCAGGGGGTGGGGATGGATGGATAAAATCTGCAGGGAGGCGGAGAGTAGAGTCATATACAAGCTCCGCACTTGTGCACTGGAGGTCTGCCTTGAACGAGGAGCGGAGTCCTAGGAGGACTAATGGGAGAGTCTCAGTCCACCGGTTGTTTGAGTGACATCTAAGGGCCTTTTTAAGTGAGCGGTGAAAACGATCAACTAGCCCGTTGCCCGCTGGATGGTACGGTGAGGTGCGGATGTGCTTCGTGCCTAGCAGTGACACCAGAGTAGAGAAAAGATGTGCTTGAAACGGTGGTGATGACGGAAGGGGTTCCAAAACGAGCAACCCACTGACTGATGAAAGCGCGTGCTACTGTCTCGGACGAGATGTCCGTTATCGGGATCACCTCCGGCCATCGAGTACCGATACACGCAAGTAAGTCGGAGAAGTGAATCCCTCCGAAGGCGGAAGAGGGCTCACCAAATCGAGATGTACGTGATCGAAGCGATGCGATGGCGGAGAAAATTGCTGCAGGGGGCTGCGTGTGTACTTATGTACCTTTGAGCGTTGACAGCTCAAGCAGGTACGAGTCCATGCTGTGATATCTTTCGCCATTGATGGCCACACATAATGCTCTCAAATAAGCTTCTTGGTTGCTCGTACTCCAGGGTGAGATAGTCCATGCAGGGAGTGGAACAGATGTTCTCGGAACGTCTCTGGGACGAAAGGACGTACATTGCCGGTACTGCTATCGCAGAATATTTGCAGATCGTTGGAAAGTTTTAATGGCTGAAGAACCAAACTCGTATGCGTCTCTCCAGAGAGAATACGTTGTATTTCCTGGTAATGCGACTGGGCCTTAGCGAGTTCGGTGAAGTCGAAACTGGTGATACTCGCAATGTGGTCCAGACGTGACAAGGTATCTGCAACAGCATTCTTCTTTCCTGAAACATGGCGAATGTCTGTAGTAAACTACGCTATGAAGTCGAGGTGACTCAACTGACGGGCGAGCAAGAATCGGAGTTCTTAGTAAAGGCATACGTTAAGGGCCTATGATCGGTAAAAACTATAAAGGACTGTCCTTCGAGAGAGTGTCGAAAGTGCTTAATCGCTGAGTAGATAGCTAGCAATTCCCTATCATAGGTACTATACTTCCGCTCAGCGTTTGTTAACTTTCGTGAGAAGAAAGAAAGAGGCTGGAGTCCCAAAGTGGTTTTTGCATGCAGGGCCGCTCCGATGGCAGAATCGGAAGCGTCAACCATTAGAGAGAGTTGCTGCCCGGGAGAGTGGAAACCGAGGGGGACTGCCTGTGAGAGATCAGCCTTGCATTTATTAAATGCAGCAAGTGCTTCGTCCGTCCATGGCACAGGACGTTTATCATTCTTTCGAGATTCTTTCAAGAACTCATTCAAGGGCGCTTGAGTATGCGCGGCGTGTACCATGAAACGCCTATAAAAAATTATCATAGCCAGGAATCTGCGGAGCTGGGAAATGGTCTCAGGTTTTGGGAAGTTAGTAATTTGTGGCGTTTTCTCAGGTAAGGGTTCAATACCGGAGGATGAAATTTTACAACCCAGAAAGGTTACAAAAGGTTTACTAAGGACACATTTGGCATGGTTCAGTTTAAGGTTGTATTGTTTGAGGCGGTCAAAAACTTGTTGGACTTGAGAACTATGCTCTTCAGAGGAGGAAGAGGCTATGAGAATGTCATCGAAATATGGCACACAGAAATCAAGGCCAACAAGGACTTGATGGATGAAACGCTGAAACGTTTTTCCCGCGTTTCGAAGACCGAAAGGAGTGAATACGAATTCGTACAAGCCAAAAGGAGTGGTGACGGTGGTCTTTGGCATGTCATCTGGGTGGACAGGGATCTGGTGGTAAGCCCTGGCCAGATCGAGGGTGGAAAAAATGGACTTATTATGCAAGAGTTGCGTACAATCTTGAATGTGTGGTGCAGGGTATCGGTCCGGAACGGTTACGGCATTGAGTCTGCGGTAATCGCTACAAGGACGCCAATCACCATTTGTTTTTCTAATCATATGCAAGGGACTAGCCCAAGGACTCTTCGATGGCCGAACGATGCCTTGGGAAAGCAGAAATTCGAATTCCTGACGTGCTGCCCGTAATAATTCCGGTGACAGACGTCGGGGTTTGAAAAACACAGGGGGACCCGTAGTTTCGATATGGTGAAAAAACAGAAGTAGATGTAGGATTGGACGAAAGGTGGGATGGATTTGTGAGTTGAAGATAATTTTTGAGAAGCTGGTCGAAACTTGAGTTTCCCCAGAGAATAGAAATATTTGTGGAGCTAGGATTAGTTGAAGGTGATTTGCCTCTCGAAGATATTTTAGTTAGATTGTCGATTAGGGAGTTATTGCGGGCATCGATCAGTAAGCCAAAATGTTTCAGAAAGTCGATGCCTATAATAGGTTGTCGAACGTCCGCGTAAAGGAACGTCGGAGGTTGAGGTCTAACTTGGACAGTTTAGTTCCGTAAGTGGGGATGTTCAAGCCGTTGGCGGCCAAAAGAACCAAGTTTGACGTTCCTGTTGCGTTTGGTACTAACGATTTGGGAATTACCGACAAATAGGCACCTGTATCAATGAGAAATTCTATTGTAGACGAGGGATCAGCCAAGAGGATGCAATTGATCTGGCGATAGCGTTGTAGGCCGTCAGGCGGTCGCCTTATTAGTTACCCGACTGCCGGAAGGATCATGGGGATTTACACCGTTTGGCTCTTTCTCCAAAGTTGGTGTGGTAGAAACATAGCCCGTTGGCCGCTTCCTTGTATTGGCGAGGGCGGCTTCTCGATCGGCTGTTCTCGCGGCGGTGGGCACCTTTATGTGGGTTACGACCACGTACCAGTGCCCATAACTCGTTCACTTGCTGGATGAGCCTATTTATGCGAGAATCAAGTTTGGAACCTTCATGGGTGTTTTTTGTACTGGCGACGATGTTTATTTCGGGGGGTGTCAGGTCGTGAATTTTATCTGCAGCCGCAGCCAATGGGCTGAGGTCATCGCTCAGGGTAGCGAGAATATTTCGGGTAGAGGTTGGAAGCCTCGCGAACCATAAAGATTTTAACAAGGGGTCGCCTACCGACGTGCCAGCTAATGTGCGCATTCGCGCCAAGAGTTGTGAAGGGCGTTGGTCGCCCAATTCGAGACCTTTTAGCAGCGAACGGATTTTGGACTCTTGGCTTTCGGTATTCAACTCAATCAATCGCTGTTTTAGAGTATTATATTGGCCCTTGTCAGGTGTATTTAGAACGAAATCAGCAATTGGGTCTAAAATACTGGACTCTAGGGCTGCAATGGCGTGGTTAAATTTTGTGGAGTCCGCCGTAATATTTGCAATGGTAAATTGTGCTTCAATTTGCCTAAACCATATGTATGGATTGGTCTTCCAGAAAGGAGGTGGTTTAATGGAGACGCGCGAAAGATTCGCGGAAGGGTCGCCGGAAGGTTGCATTATATAAATCAAGGAGAGAAACAATACAAATACAATTCAACAGCTACGTATGCCAAAGGTAATTGTGCAAAAATAAGGTGAAATACAGTTGTTATACGATATAAGTATTCAGTAGGGTAATAATCAAGCATGTGCAAAGAAAAGTATGTATAGAAATAAAGTATGCAAAGAAAACATCAATACCAAAATTCAAAACAAAAATGACAAAAATAATCTAGCAAAAAATATAGGAAAGAGACGCTAGCCTGTAAGGAAATTACGGGGATAATATCTGGTACAGCATAGTACGAAAATACATTACCAAAAAAAAAGGATAAGGGCCTGTTCACATAGGTGTCCGTTGCGTAGCGTTAAGGGAAATATGACGTTGAGACTAAAATAAACCAATCATAGGCATTAAAAATTTCATTGCTAATCGTTTGGAGGCCTATGATTGGTTTATTTTCGTCTCAATGTCATCTTTTCCTTAACGCAACGCAACGGACTCCTATGTGAACAGGCCCTAAGGGTTGGAAGAGCATATATACGCAATACTGCGAAGGTAAGTTTAATAGAGTTTAAGGTAAAAAAAAATAATGGGACAGCTTACCGATCACGTAGATAGTTGTGATTATCCACTTTATTAGTCCTAGGGTTTAATTATCCGAGCAGTTAGGCACCACGAAAAAATAGGCGTGCGACACGTGACCGCTGTTTGATACTTTGCCTCAAGAATTCAGAATAATCACTGCAAGGTATGAAACCTTGCACCACACATATCGTAAGCGAGGACACAACACACAGTACCAGGATGGTGGGAAAAAAATTTTGGAGCTTCACAAACACGCTGTCTTGTCGGGCCACGTGTGAGTTATTGGAGATGACGGCCGTGGGGAAAAAAATTTTTCCAGAAAAATTGAGACTTACCCCAAATGGTCAGCCATTAAAGAGATCATATGAAGTACAATTTTACCAAAATATTAGACAAACCGGGGCGATGCTGATGGATTCCTGCTTGGTTGGCCACGCGACTAATCGAAAGCAAAATTGTCCAGTCAGTCTCCGGGTCACCAATTTATGGGAACTATTATTCCCATATTACGGACTTCAGAAGGTATAAGCAGCAATTAGAACTTATTAACATGTTCTTTTATTTAAAACTTACACATGACATAAATTTACAATAATCGTTACGAAACCCGGCTCGTAGTTCATCGCGGTGAATTCGGAGCGGAGAAGCGTGCGTACCACACTAGTACGAAGAGTGAAGTGAAGATAGGTGTTTCAATGTCCGCGGCAATCCCCACTTCTGAACGCGATGATGCGCAGAACGCGACGTCGGAAATGTCTGCGAGTTGGGTTGCCACAAACCGTTGAATGGTGCGGTATGAATCTGGGCTGTTAATATCAATTCGGATTAGAGAACCCGTGATTGCCGCCTCGACATCGTCGGCCATATCATTTATAGTCTTAAGCATATTGCGCCAGTTGCTACTTACTTCGAAGAAGACTTCGCATCTCCTCGAAGTAGTGTTAGCGTTGTTGCTGGGGCCAGCCGCCTGATTTGTGGTATCCATATCAAATTCCACAGTTTTGTGCTGATTGCATCAGCTTCGTCACTTATTGCGATGAATCTATTTGTAGTTTCAATACTAGCAGCCGGGTGGCTGACATTGTAAACTTTGCACTTTTGCTTTTGCTGCGCATAAATGGTTAGCTTAGAATCAAGTCTACATATTCTCACGTTAAGTGGAAAAAGAAGATTGTTAATGTTCTCACAGAAGGTAGTATAATATAGGTCAAATAAGTTGACAGCCAGAAAATCATTTATATCTGTGGAGTAACGATTGAGCACATTCTACAGAGCTATCATAAAATAAATCACGTAAGGAGAGTCAGTCGATCTGCGAAGAGTTGAGCCAGCAAAGTCCAGGAATCTTCGCACTGTGTGGAAATACTCCCAATCCCTGGGGTATTTTGTGTTAAAAAAGTATAAAGTTCATCAAATGACGAAGGGTCAGGCAACGGAGCAGCGGCAGAGTCCAAATTGGTAGCAGTGGTCAGGTTGGAAGAGTTATCAGGAAGAGGCATAGCGACGGCCGAAGCACGGTTCACGATGGGGGTCATAGTTGATCATATTTGAAACAACAGTGACAGAAATCAAAGAAAAAGTGTAAAAAGCTTGTCGTCAGAACAGGCTTGTCGCTCACACGCAGGATGATACCCCTTGTGGTCACCAGCACAGTAATTCTGACTTCGAGGAGACGAAGAAAAGAAAAGTTCAAACCAGACATCTGCAGAATAGCCCTGAGGTTTGTATACTACTTTGCATACTACTGCTCACCAGGAATCGTTACATAGGAGTCCGCTACCGGACTCCTATATGAACAGACCCTTAACAATTTCGTTGCTAATCTTTAGGAGGTCTGATTTTGGTTAAATAAATTTGAATACTTTCACGCTTTCTCTAACGGACTGTTATGTGAACAGGCCCTTATGCTGATGCAACGTGGTAAAACCGGGAATCGTAAGGGCCTGTTCACATAGGAGTCTGGTAACGAAGCCTAAAAAGAAAGATGGCAATGAGACGGAAATAAACCAATCATAGGCGTTAAAAATTCCTGTTGCTAATAGTTTGGAGGTTTGTCATTGGTTAAATATATTTCAATACTTTAACGCTCTCGCTACGGACTCCCATGTGAACAGGTCCTAAGTCGAAAAGTGTGACGCAGTCGCTACAGAGGTTTGTCATCAGTTATCGCAAGTTAGAAATAAGTCTATGGAGCTTATTATACTGAGCCACAGCTGTGGCTACAGGTCATGACTGTCGCCTGGGCGGACCACTCCAGACGCAGGCGAGCCACAAGAAGCGGGGGTAGGTGACTGGAGTGGCCCGCCCGGACGACAGTCACGACCTGTAGCCACAGCTGTGGCTCAGTACGATTGCATGTATCGCTTCGAGTGGCTTGTCTGGGTGTCTGAAGTTGTGGCGAACGCACGCCACAGCTGTGACTCTGTATAATAAGGCATTATCATATTCCGCGAACTCCCAATAGTCTTTAATTTTTCAATACTGCATATTTATTTTTATTTATTTATTTATTTTTTTTTTTGCGACGACACAACTTTTCTTCTGAATCCTGTGTCATCTGTGCTCCACCATGGGGATCAAGTTATCTGTGGGAATCTTCAATTTTCTAAGCCGGGAAGGATGGGCCGTTAACTGTTGCCCATCTATGGATTAAATAAATAGATCAGTGTTTTTGTTTCATCTTTTCCATCATTAAATTATTTTAAACTATGACGGGCGGATGTCTGTGAGGTGTGTGTAATCAACGCGAACCTGATGATAGTTGCATTTTTAGAAGTAATGTCAAATAAAAAGTGTTATTTATCAAATTGGCAGGTGAAGTATATTTATAATTAAGCATTCATAATTTTTCTGACATTAGTTACGATTAATCTTATTAATGTAAGGTTAACTTTAATCTATGGTAATATTTCGTATCACGATGAAACAAATAACCACTACCTTGGCCGTTTGAATGTTTATCTTATCTTGTCTTTGTTCTAAGATTTATAGTTTACCTTACGATATCGTTATTATTTATGGTAGAAGCTGGTCATCAACAGTCATTTCATTTTTTTTTCTTTTACTGTGCAGCATATATTTGTTGTATGTACTGTTTACTTTGATATGTGTTGGATTACATATCCTTTCGTGAGGATTTATATCTTTAGCGTATTTGAATAAGAAGTGTTATTTGTTTGTTACTAATGCATAGAAATAATCATCTGGTATTACGTATGTAAATGTTAATTTTGTTGGGTGTATCTTGTTACTGTCATTTCATTTTATTATATGTCTAGCACCTATTGGCTTCGTGCAGCTTCATGAGGAACTTCTAAGATCTGAATAGTGCTTACTTGTGATAATTTGTACATGAGTTTGTTGAGTGTAATGGTTTTAAATATATATATTTCAATGTTAAAAGGTTGGAGTGGCTGGTTTTTTCCCTTCAGTTTTAAATAATGGCTATTAGTTAACCCATTCTGTTGTTCTTTCACACTTCATTACACCCCTCTGTACTGCACTACTCTTTGTTACCTCTGAAAGGATTAAGTAAAAAAATGTTAAAATTAGTTTTATTTTATTTTGCATCTAGTGGTTACTCTAAGAGAGTTTGAATTTTTTTTGACATTAATAGGACTTATAAACCGTAATATTTTTTTTATATAAACAGAATTATAATTTTAATTTCTATTAATTAAACTTTTTTTTTTTTTTTTTTGTTTGTTTGAAAATCTTGTTAACAGATATTATTTTGATATTTTAGTATTTTATTACAGTATTATTTTAAAAAAGTATTATTTTTCATCACTGTAAAAGTATTTAAAATACTTTTACACACATTCATAACTATATTCCACATTATTATTACATGATATAATTTTGAATAAATTATTTTAAAATTATTTTTGTTTTAAAGCAAGGGTCTCCAATCTATGGCTTGCAGGCCAATACCGGCCCCTGAGCACAACCAATCCGGTCCACCATAGTTTATTTTGATTACATTGTAAAATTTGCAATGTTAGTAAATCATACAAAATAATAATCAGATTTTTTATTTAATGACCAATTAAGAAACACAGTAACTGACGTATGTAGTGAAATTGAACATTTTAACTGTAATTAATGAGTACAGATTTATCCAAAAACTTATAAGTGACATACATAGGTAATTTATATAATGAAATTGAACATTGTAATTATGATTATTGAGATTTATTTAGCTGTAACATTCTATTGACAATTGCTTGCAGTTGTGGATCAAGTTTATTAGTGGAAATGTATAATAGTCCCAAAATGAAAATTTGCAAGTAATTCAAAACTACAATATGTTGGTATGAGCTAGCTAGCTAGGTAGGTCATGGCCCGTGAGACTTAGAATAGGAGTCAGTGTGGCCCTAATGCTAAAAAGTTTGGAGACCCCTGTTTTAAAGTCATAATAAAGAAAGATCATAAATTTATATTATTTGTGAGTATGATAATCCAGTCTTCTCTCCGAAGGAGAAAGCCAATTCCTCTATATCTATTTCATTTTAAGTGTCATAACTGAAAAATAGTAATACAAATACAATTAAAAAAATTTTCTGTACATCTGATATTTCAGCTGAAAATATTTTCATTTTCAGTGTTGTAAATGATTTTCTATTTTATATTGCGTTGTATTTATGGATTTTTCTACAGTTTCTTTTTCTAGGAATTGTGTGTATATGTGTATAATTTTATATATCTTAAATGTAATTTTGTAGTATTGTGTTAATTAATAATATGCACTTCTTTTAACTAAAGTGTTAGACATTGTTCTGTTAGTAACTCTAGGTAATAGACTAAATATTTTCACGAAACAGTACAAATAAAGATAACTGTTACAAAAACAAAAAGTGAACAATTGTTTCAGCTAATACTTTGAATTTGTAAAAAATTCAAAATTCTTCAGCCTTTGAATTTGTAAAAAAATTATGATACTTCTTTATTAAAGCAGCCATGGCATAATTTTAGATGACCTTGGCAAAAAAAAAAGTTTTATGGCAGGGAGGGCCTTGCATTTTCCTTAGGCAAAATAGGTATGTGCATAGGGCCTATTGAAAATAAGGGCCAAATTAATAAAAAAAATTTCACAATTGGAACATTCTACAATTAAATGGAGGTGAAGCTTTTAGAATTAACAATTTTTTTTTATCCATTGTGATGGAATAGTTACAGATTTGTATAGAAGAGGTGATGTATATCAAGCTATAAATTTAAATTTATATTTTATTATAGAAAGGAAGCATTCATGCATTGTAAAACTTATATTATAGAAAGTCATAGAAAGATGTAAATGTTGATGAACTGAAAGTGAATATGAAACAATTTGATATAGTAAGTAAGGCTGGGAATGGATTTACTGCTTCTGAAAAATTGAATTTTATAATTGAAATCAAAATTATATCCATATTTCCTAAAGTCAGAATAATTTTAAGGTTGTTTTTAACATTACTGAAAAGTAGTGCCGAAGCAGAGCTTTTATTTTCTATACTGAAACTGGTAAAAAAATTGCTAACACAGTATTCTTTTGAAACAAAATACTATTGCACTGGCAATACTATACTTGGAAAAGGATATTCTAAAAACTCCTTATTGTGGAGATATTATTAATAAGTTTACAATTAGAAACAAAAATTTTAAATTTCTTAAAATAATTTCCGATTGATATTTTATGTTCATTCTATATTTTTTTGAAATCTCAAACTGATAATGTAAATTATCACAACTTCAGAAATTAGGATTTTTAAAAACAAATATTATCCTTGTTTATATGAGAAGGGCCCTGACAATTATTTGTATGTATGCCTAGGGCCTGATAAACTCTAGATGCAGCCCTGATGGCAGCCACAGTTTCAAAAGAACAAACATTTACAAAATTTTTATTTATTCAAAACTTTATTTCACAATTTTCAGAGTGAAAATTATGAACAATAAATATCTTACTACCTTGCTGTCTTCATTTATTCTGTTAAGAAGCATGTTTTAAATTAGTTTCCATTTAATGTTTTCAAAGTAAAATGATTCACATGATTTGCATATCTGTTCAAACAAACTTTTGTGAAAATATTTATCTTTAGAATCCCCCCCCCCTTTTTTTTTTAATAATATACATTTTGTGACAATAGCGAATTTGAACTTTGCCTGAGAACTTTGGCAGTTAACCTAACTTTCTTGATAACTATATCTCCAAGGCTGCTTTAATAAGGAAGTACCAAAAAGAAAAATGCCTTTTATAATTTGATGGTAATATCTTTCAATGTGTGTATAGGTTTTAAAATGTTGTATTGCTGTTTAACTTATACAAATTATGTTACATATATGTTTTGTTTGTTAACTTATCTACTTGATATTTGATTGTTTAGAATCTTCAATTAAATATTTATATTAATATGCATGTATTTTATTGTAATGGTATTTTTTCTTGCTTTTTTACAGATGTGTTGTGCAGTTCAAATACAGATTGATTTTTGCTTAATGTATCTAAAGAAGTTATCTCTAAGTTACGAAGAACTTTCCGTTTGAAATGGAAAATTCCTCTACATTGCCAAATTACAATTCAGAATGTAGTCAAGTCCTGCTCATACCTTCTACTGCATACAATGTTGTTAGTAGAACAACATCTACAAACTGGCTAAAATTAACAGGCATTAATCTTTTAGCTTTTGGTTTAGAACTGTGTGCTTGTGCTGGATTTACCTATATTCCACCTATATTGTTAAAAAGTGGTTTTACTGATAAAAATCTCACAATAGTCATGGGTATTGGACCATTTATTTCATTGTTATTAGTTCCAGTGATTGGACACTGGAGTGACAGGTGCCAAAGTCGTTTTGGTCGTAGACGTCCTTTTATGCTTGGTCTCGGTTTGCTTATGATTTGTTCTTTGTTAGTCATTCCTTTCAGTAATGATATCTTTGATCAACAAAGCAGCATTTTTCATCCCAGTTTTGGATTGGCTATTGGTGTTATACTTTTAGATTTTTCTAGTCAAGCACTTATGAATCCCTGCAAATCTCTAATACCTGATATTTTTCATTCATCAGAAGATCAAAACTCAGGTTTTACTGTGTATTCATGTATGTTATCTCTAGGTGGATGTGTTGGATATTTCATAACATCATTTGATTGGAGTAGTACCTCAATTGGGATATTTTTTGGTGGACAAGAAAAAGCTGTTTTCAGTCTCCTTGCTGTTCTGCTTTTATTTCTTTTGGCTGTAAATCTGAGTCTAGCTAAGGAGGAACCTCTGCTCATCACTGTACCATTACCACCTGTTATAAATGTTGAGAAAAAGTGTAATGGTCTGTTACATAACGGAAATCAGGATATATATCTTGAACATGCTACTCAGATTCCCTCGAAGATTCCAAAAGTATTAAATGGATTTAAAAATCATTCTGGTTTGAATAGTCTCAAAACTGAATCAGCAAGATGTTCTGTTCTATTTCAGCCCCTAAAGTGTATATCGTCTTTAAGGCATGTGAAATCTGCATTGAAACGATTGCTTTTTTTTACGTTGTTTCCAATATCTACTATTATTAATTACAGTCTAAAAGAATTTTTCAACATGCCATCAGTATTATTTCGTTTATTTATTGCTTGTCTATTTGGATGGATGGGAATAATGTGCCATGATATGTATTATTCTGATTTTGTTGGTCAGGTAAGTTGAAAATTTTTCTTAGAATATTATGTATGTATGAATATTATAAAAAAATTATTAAATATTTAAAAAAAAAAGGAAACGGAGATCATTTCTATTAATAATTGACTATGAAGAAATTTCTGTTTAAAAGTTTATAGTAAACAATTTTTTAATTCATAATTTAATTTTATCTGATAACTTATCTCCTGGAGGGAAGACAACTAAAGTTAAAAACAATAAATGCTATAATTATAACTTGTCTTTCTTTGTGTTATACACATAAACATTGGGGTTGATAAAAATAAAGACTGGATTTTTTCCCCCTGGAAGCTGTAAGAGGGAGTTTTCTATGAGTTTTTGTGCCACCTCTATTATATTTTGATCTATGCTTGTGAAAAAAGCTTAACAAGGGTCAAATGGCTTGGGCACTTATCTTTTAAATTTGAGTCTGTGTGTTTGAATTCTGTGATAGACATGGGTATTTGTAACCATTACATACTTTAAACTCTAAATTCCGGTCAGTTTAGACTTCAAGTTGCAGATAACCACCTTAGTGCTTCTAACCTACTAATCCCTGTTATGGAAAAGAACACATAGCCAAATTCCATTGTCAAGTTGATACCTGAATTCACTGTATTGCATTACATCACATCACAGTGGTATGAATTGTTTTGAATACTAACTATCAAATATAAAGCAGTGTTATTTTATTAAGCTGAAAGATGTCATGTGAAAATTAACTTTTTGTAACAAAAGCAGATTTTATATAAAATAATGTTTCATATTTGTTTATCAGTTGTTAAACCTGAGTAAATTATAATGGCATTCTATATAGGTTATCTACAGAGGTGAACCTCGAGCAGAGAGAGAGAGTGTGGCTATTAATCTTTATGATGAAGGTGTACGAATGGGATCGTGGGGATTGTTATTTCACTGTTTGTCTGGTGAGTAATTAGTTATGTTGCATATTTCAAGTGTTAATTATTATCAGTTATTGAGCTACTGTTGTGAATAGTTCGAGTATTTTTTTGTGATTGGTGTATTCCATAGAATTAGTGATAGAGATAACAAAATGACTCAGTCTGTGATTTCTTTTAACTTTATTGTTACTGTAATAATAGTAATTAGGCTGAACATGTAAATGACAACAAATGATTTATAAATGACAACATGTAAGTGACTTTTATTGAAAAACCAACAGAATTTTCTTTTAAAAAAAATGTTATTTCTTTAACCTTAACTAAGAAGTTTACTTTCAATACAAGTCAATTTTGCTTGTAACTTTATTAATTAAATTAATGATAATCTGTATTCAGATTATCATTAATTTAATTAATACCAGGGTGCACCCTCCAAGTGGTGCACCCTGGGTAACGCTAAATCTGCTACAGCTTTGCCAGTTCAGAATCCCAATTATGTTCTCGAGACCCCAAGAAAAACTGCCGTAGCGCATTTTAGATTATTAACTGGACATGACTGTTTAAGGTCCCATCTTCTCCGTATCGGCTGTCTGTACCCTCTGTGACTCTGGCCGGACTATGACGGCGGAACATTTAGACGAGTGCTCTGCACTAAAACGTTTTACTGATCTTGTTGAGAAGTATTGGAGAGCACATGCACTGATGGCATAGGTGCTATTTTTTTTGTAGTGTGTGGCATTTGTAAAATAAATAATAAATAAATAATCTGTATTCAAAATATCATCCAGTCACCTTTCTCATTTAGTGAGAGAGTTAACTACTCACTAAATCATTTTTCAGTTGGCAGGGAGATTAAGATGAAAGCATGTTCTACTTATTCTGTAAATTTTAGTAGGCTATGCAATTATCATACCACATAGAATTTTTAGAGCACCTGAACAGTGAAAAGCATCATTTTCCTGTCAAAGGAATTTTATTATTTATTTGACTTCTAGGGAAACATTTCACAAACTATGCTTCTTGGAAAATACATACAGTGGAGTCCTGATAATCCGAAATGATTGGGATCAAAACTTTTTCGGATTAACAAATTTTTTGGATTAAGCGAAATCATTCTTAAAATAAGCTTAAATTACATAATAGCATGTGATTACATAAATATTACATATTATGTGTGATTATACAGTTTATTTTATAAGGTCTATCTAAACATAACCAAATCTCGGGTCGAAATGGGTGATAAGAGAGTGGAACGCTGCCTAGTACAGTACATTAGAGTGTAAGTTATGCTAACAATATGTCATAGTTCTCGACAGTTAGAGAGGTGCAGCTGGGGGGAGGAGTGGGGTTCAGTTGACTCACCCTTTTTCACAGACAGCCACGTGAGAACGGAATCATTATTGTTAGTGTCAGTTTAGCATTAGCGTAAACATGTGTTGTTTATTCTGTGTCCTACGTTATTATATTGTGTTAAAAATCAGATTTTTCTAAACCAATGTAGTAGTTCAGTAATAATTAGTTCAGTACACTGTCTAACTTTGAATTTTCTTACTTTATATTACTTAATAGCACTGTGGTTTTATTGTAACCTTAGTTCTTTTGACTTTTGGTTTCGGATTAAGCGGGCTTTCGGATTACCGAAGTTCAGATTATCGAGACTCTACTGTAGTTGGTGAAATAGCATCAACAATGCTTCTTGCATATCATTCTAAATAATATTGCCTCTAGAAAATCTTTTATTTTCTAAATTATTTTCTGTATTTTTGTTGAACACAATATGTATGTTTCCTGTAAGTGTACTTTTTCACCACTTACTTTGATTTTTTTTTAATTGCATCAAAAGTTTCTTTACAATAAATCTATACAAGATATAAATTTTGCCCATGATTTTTAACAGAAAAATATGAAAATTGCTTGTAGCTACAGGGTTAAAGGCTTTGATCTTTCATTGAATCTGCAATTTAGAGTTTTGAAATAGGTAGGCATGGATGTTGATAGCTGTTTGGAATCATGTTTAAACTATAGGTCTCTGTTTATTTAGCCCTTGAATTGCAAAATATGAAACTGGCACAACTTTCCTTGACTTTTGTGGGTATACGGTAAAGTTTTGAGGCTATAGGAGGCTTTCTCATTTGCATTTATTTATGTGGCTAGAATCATGGTAGATCAGATCTCAGCTAAATCCATGTGTTTGGCAGGCATAGGTCTATTTTCTCTTCTGTTAAACCAAGGCACACTTAGCTTTGGCATGGTATAGTATCCCATCTACTATAATAGCCTAGTTTACTATTCCCCATATGAATCAGATTTGAATACTTAAAGCTAAAATAGTATGGAATTGCTTGACAGTAATATTTTTCAAAGAGGTCTATATTAATGGTATGAGACATTTTGGCAGAAAGAAAAAAAAGAGAAAGATTTGTATTCTAAAGACCTAACTAATGATAATTTTATAAAAATGAGGGGGTTAACATATGGATCACCAAACCTCTCAAATATTTTTGAGTCATTTTTGAAATGCCAGTTTTCTTTCCCAAAGAGAAAACTAAAGCAGAATTTGTCTTTTAGTACAGCCATTTTTTTACTTCTCTTGAAAGTTGTTAAAAATCAACAAAGTTCCCCAAAATCAAAATAACAAATCTTATGTGAGTATTCATAATTTATTATTAATTTCATCCATAAGATTTGAAAATATATACACATATACATAGAGAATTAAATTTTACACATTAAGGTAAACATTATTTATAACCTGAGAATTTTAAAGCATTTTCCAGTATTTATGTAGCTGTAATTTATCATTTGAAGGTTCATATAGATTAGTCTTGTTGAGGACATATCTGTTAAATAATATACATCACAGACAATTTTGATTGCACTATTGATCTGTTTGTATATGAACTGTGAATGACAAAACATTCTTATATGCTCAATGTGATGCCATTAGGTTGAGTATTTGCTCCTTATTCTGAAACAGCATTTCCTAAGGAGAATTAGTGGTTAAAACCTGAAGAATTATGTAAGAATCTACTTTTGTAATTAGTATATGACTCTAAGAGTATTTTATGAAATGAAGCCCAGTTTTTATGTTCATCTTTACTGTCCCCCACCAACTTTTCCTGATAATTAATTTTTAACCAGTGGCATCATACAGTGTTTGGAATGCTTAGGCGTTTATATTACTGTGTAGCTAATGTTTTTTCTAACTTTCAGCTGCTTTGTATGCTGCATTTTTGCAAGAAAATCTCGTATATCGTTTTGGAAAACGGAAAGTTTATCTCTTTGGAATGCTTTCATTTTCACTGAGTTTGTTAGGAACTGTTATGACTAATAGCCTTATTCTGGTGAATACTTTTGCGGCTTTATCTGGATTGGGGTTAGCTGCGATAACAACCATACCATATTCTCTTATTACAGAGTACTCCAGAAAACGAGAGGTATGTATAATGCTTAACTTTTAGTCTTATTTTAAAGTGAATTGTATTGGATCATCCATTAAATAATGTAGTATTTTAGAGGTATTTTTGAAATGAAATAAAAAATGATTGACTGTTTAATTTTAATCTGAAATATATTTACCATTATTATTCACTACTTATCTTAATTTTAAATTTTTGATTCCCTAGCGATAAAAATCTTTAGGTTTCAAACTAAAGAATGAATAATTCTCTTCAGACATCATCTTCTGTAAAAAACCATTTCCCATTAATATGGTTTTTTTTAGACTCCAAAAAAGATGGTACTCTGAAGGTGACAGATCATGAGAATATGGAGGTTGTATCATAACTTCCCATTCAAACTGTCTCAGTTTTCAGAGCATTTCTCATGCTTATAGTGTTGAAACCATAAATCTTGCGCAGTTTGTTTAATGCTCATGTTGCATTGTGGCCTTCAAGAAACTCCCAACACAAATCGTATCTTATATGAAGTTCAAACTCTCATACTAAGGGGTTAATTTTGTGAAACTCACGTCAAAATTGCATGAATCTTACTCTGATACTGAAAAAAAAAAATCAGTCTGTTTAACAGTAAACACACCTCTCACCCACCTATCACGATGACACAATATTTCGTCATTTATTTTAGTAAATTCCAAAATACTGCATTATTTATGGGATAGCCCAATATATGCATTTGCATGTCAGGTAGTTATGGTTAGTAGTTTACATTTTGTGCATTTGTTAATTAAGTTGATTGTAGTTACTAGTGCTTATTATATCTAAATATTTCATTTAAATCTGCTTATCTGTTGAGAACATATTTTATGTCAGCATTAAAATACACTTGTGAAATAAATTAAGAGAATTTGCATATTTTATCGAATTTCATGAAAGGAACTGAACTGAATATAAAACCACTGCTTCTAGACAAAAATGCAAATCTTGTACGTCCAATACTTAAGCGTACACGTGTGTGTAGACAGAGCCAGTAGAGAAACATGTTAGAAAAAGCCGTTTTTCCCCCAAGCGATTTTTACTAAGTGAGCTGTATGTTTGACGTCACCATTACCGTCGATTACGTCATTCATCCATGGCGATGACGTGATCACCAACCCAGTGATGTACACCTCCGTAATGGTTAACACTGTAACCGAAACTTCAACCTCTTGAAAATATTTGCATATTTCCACAGCCAAGCGTGCCACCAGGCGGCGGCACACACCAGTCGTGTATAAAAGCCGCAGCAGCTAGGCAGTGGGGTGTTGGTTTTTGGTGTTGTTGGTTGGATTGTGGGTAGTTAGGTAGTGAGCTGTATGAGCTACGCCCTGCCGTTAGACCTCTTCCAGGCATCTCCAGAAGTCACCGAGTTCTCTCACATAGCAAGACGCATGATATGGGAAGATATCCTGGCACCTGCGGATCCCCAGCTGAGCTCCAGCAGTTTTCTACTAAAACCTTGAGGGGCCGTTTTCCGGGCAACTAGTATCGGAGCCCGGTATCTTCGTATGTTACCCACGCAGTGATAAGATACATCAGCATCAATCAGGTTGTACCTAAGTTTTGACTTTGTTTCTGCACCTCCGTTTAACTTTTACTTTAAGCAAATTTTGAAGTCAAGGAGCTTTTACCTTATGTTATAATCAAGACTTTTATTCTTTTGAATGTTGTTTGTTTTTAATTTCCGTATACGCTAATGAATAAACGTTAGCTTAATTTTAAACTTGTCTGGTTATTCTTGTATATTTGCACACCACACACTATTTCCGGCTAATATAGCTACTTTTAACAAAATCGTCAGGTTATCACCCACCTTCCACTGCAAGCCAATACGACTCTGTAACCCCAAGCTACATGTGTAAAGCTATTGGCACTTTTAGCCATATTACACTAGTAGGGATTCGGCATTTCTGCCAAATTCCCTAACAAAACAGGCTTTTTAAGTGCACGTAAGTTAAGACACTTTTCGTTCGCTAGTACACCTTGGCGAATTTCTTGATGTTACTTTGCAGCAATCAGTTAATTTCAAATTGTAACAGTAAAAATGAGTAACCACCAATGTTTAGATGATGGAATGAGGTGGAAAATTGTGGGGAGGCTAGAAGCAGGCCAATCTCAAGTCCAAATTTGTAGAGAGTTCAATTTGACGCCCAGCGTCGTGTATAACTTATGGAAACAGTTCCAGGATACCGGATCCATCGAGCGAAAGTCTGGGCAAGGTTGTCCAAGAGCCACGAAATCCAGAGAAGATTGCCATTTGTTTATTATAGTGAGGCGTAACAGGAGTGCTACAGCTTCTTAGCTCTCTTGGGACTTGTATGCAGCCACAGGAACTCCAGACCCTAACTCTATAGAGCATGTCTGGGACACTCTGGGGAGGGCAATTGCAACTCGCAACCCCCCTCCGAGAACCATCCAGGGAATGAAAACAGCGTTGCTGAACGAGTGGGACCAATTGCCACAGGAAATGATAAACTGCCTTATTTCAAGTATGAAATCATGCTGCGAGACCTGTATATCTGTAAGAGGGGACCATACCCCCTATTAACCCATCTATTAACCAATTTTTTTGTTTATTCTGCAACCGCTGTTTCATACCTTCCGACTCCAATGAGTGTTACGCACGATCATGCGTATGTATTAAATTATTGAATGGTTATTTGTTTTGTATTGTATCAATGTATGTACATATCAAATTTCATTAAAATCGGTACAGTAGTTCTAGAGATAATCGACCAAGTCTGCAAATTCTTTTAATTTCTTACACCAGTGTAGTTAAACAAGTTAGAACTAAGTCAAAAATACATTGAACTTTACATGTTTATAAAAGGCATAGTATCAAACTTTAATCATTTTCATAGTTTAAAGTTGGGAAATCTTTTGTTAATATCATAATGTATTATACCTTTATTTTAATTTTAAATTTTGATTCCATTTTTGATGCTGGTATGTTATTTTATTTACTTGTTTTTCTTAAGTGCATATTTTGATGCAGAGTTCTTAGTAATATTTAAACAAAATATCTCTTAAAATCTCAGGAAATATATTATTTTCATTTTTAACAAAGAAGGCAAACACTGCTGAGTTATGCATTTTTCTTGCAGTGTAATGTATCATGCTTTCATAGCTATTAAAGTTCTGCTTAAGTACCTTTTTTAATTACTAACTACCTATCCTTTGCTACTTTGAGTAATATTTTAGACATTGTTAGTCAAGTGGTTGTGTTGTTCAAGTATATTGTTTATATCTTTTATTTGTAGAATAAATGTCTAAAGATGTTTTAAAAGACTATTTTAATGCAGTGTAATTTAAAATATGATTTTCAAATGGATTGTAGAGTGTACTTCTTGGAATTTTTTCTAAGCAAAATAGACCCACTTGAAAGGAGCAAGCTGTTTGACTTGTTCTAAAATAACTGATTTTTCTTAAAATCGGTAATGTGATTCAAGGACATGCTGACAGCAGGTTTAACTATTCTTTGGTTTTGGTTGTAATTGTATGAAACTTAAAAAGTACATGTAAATACATAATTTGACTATATTAGGTGAACCTTATAAAATCCAGTTCATAGGCATTTTCTGAACAAATCAAGCAATTCATATAAAAGATTTATAGTTCTTCTATTTTCTATAATATTTTAAACATATTAGGATTTGAAGACACAAATTTGAATATCATGTTAGTGATATTTTTTGGCCTGTTATTAGTTAAAACCTTTTCCTTTATGATGAAGGGAGCCTAGCAGAATTACAGGTTTATCATGTATCACTTTTTCTTTGCATTGCAAACTCATCATTATCTGCTTTGATACTTTAAATTTCTTTAGAAATAATTTTTTTCTGTGATGTTGCATATTTTTTGTCTAACAGCATTGAGAATTTTTGAATTAGGAGATTATAATGTATGGATTTAAGATTTCAGATGTACTGGATGTATAACTTTTATACATCATATCAACAAATCTCTTTCTGGAAAAGAACTTTTAATATTTATTCTTTATTGCTTGTAATTAAATATGAATGTTTTCCGTACTGTATGATGATACAATGAGTTGATCTTAAGAAAGACATTGATTTATAGCTACTGCATGTAGTATATGGGCCTGTTGGCATAGAATCCATCAGTGTTAAAGATTCTGTTGGCACTGTTTGGTCAAATAAGTCAATGATAGGTACATGATTGGTTAAAAAATTTTATGCTAGTGCTGACAGATTTTATGTGAACCTATTACATTTTGCATATTCTAAGTATTTCTAGCAGTTATGGAGTGTTCTTTAAATTATAATTTTTATATAGATATACTGAAACTTGTTTAATTAAAAATTGAAATTAGTGAATAGTGTATTTCTCTAAATGGGACACACATATCAAAAACCTTATTTTTGTGCTTTTGAAAGATTGTTTTAAAAGATAATTTCCCAATTGGGAATTGAATGCCAGTTTAGTGTTAATACAATCCAAGAAATCGAACAAGTAATATGGCAAATGTATAGATCCACTTATTGATTTAAAAGAAAACAATGCAACTATATTAGTTTTGTTCCCTTTTTCTCTTGGCAAAATTTCAGGTATACATGTTTTTGCATTTTTAATTGCATTTCTTAAGATTTACAGTATGTGTTTACTTTTGGTATAGATTATTTAAATGGTGAATATTGTAGCATATTTTTTTAAAACTGAAGTGTTTATCCTCTGTGTAACAGTCTCAAAGTTTTTGATTTTAATGAATAATTATTTTTAAAAATATTTCAGCTTTATTATTGTGAAGATAACTACCGTGGTGTAGGGGAAGATATGGCTGTACTTGATTCAGCATTTTACTTGTCACAAATCATACCTTCATTGTTTTTAGGATATATAGTAGAATACACCAAGTCATCATCTACTTACATGGTTGTTGCTGCTTCATGTGGAACTGCAGCTTGTTACTTTGCATATTTTGTTACATTTACATCTTCTAGTTTATTTTAATTCAAAATTTATAAGTGGTTATGTGAGTTTTATATAATTGACCACTTATAAACTGCATTGTTACTTCCTTTTTAAAAAGTCTTTTCCCCCAGTTCCTTCATATCTTTATAGTCAAACCTCAACTATATTGTTGTATTCTTGCTTTGGAGTCTTTATTCATATGTTATTTAAACTCTATTCTTTAGTGAAAGGGGCTATTACCCTAACACATTTTTAAATCCTGAGTACATTTGTAATGTGAGTTAAGAGTTTAGATTCTAATTTCAGTGTGCTAATTGTATTTCATGTTCTGAAATAAGCACAAAATAATTATTTCTTAAAAAGAGTATTGTATTTTCATGTTAAGAATTATCGTTTGATCTCTGTATATTTCCGTAGTCATCCTTTTTGTTCCTTAATATTGCTTTATTCTCCATTATGAAGTGTTAGAGTTTAGCTTAAGAGATGTTTTGCTTTATTACTAATATTATATTACTTTTGCATTAAAATTATGGTTCTGTGGCAAATTATACTGTACAGTGACACATTAGTAATTTCTGTTTTTCACTATATTGTAAGCAGTTATTATCCAGAATATATTTTTCTTGCTCTAACAATTCTCTCAAGTTGTGCCTTATTTCAGACATCTATTTGTAGATATTTTACTGATCACCATAGAATGTGCTCAAAATTTTCATCTAGATACAGACACATTTTTCTAAGTGCACTTACATACATTCTGATATTCTAATCAGTTTGAACAAAATTTACTTTAATCATAACTGTGAATTGTTAGATATTGTAGAAGTATAGTTTTTGTTGATTTAAGTTGCCTATGTGTTGCATCAGTCCTGTCTTTATTGATTTGCATTTAATTTGGTTTTTATTTTAATATTTTGACAAAAGTGCTATTTATGATTGCAGCATTTTAATTTTGTGGGATTTCCCTTTAAAATGACATCACTGAATATTAATTTTATTTAAAAAGCAACTGTGGCAGTAAAAGATTTAGTATTAAATATAATCTATATTAGACAAGTATACCATGATTTTCATTCTAACTACTTTATAATGTGTAAAATTAATTTATATTACCTTTGTCATGCTGTGAGAATTGCATTAAGATAATTTGCAAAATTGATTATTATATTGTTAAAAGAATGGTTCTTAGCTATCTATGGTCTAATTAATTATGCAATCAAAGAGGAATAATGTTAGTCTTTGGTTATAACATTTCATTTAGTGAACATAAGCAATGTGTATGATTTATTCTTTTTAGATACATCCTTCAGTGATTAATTATAAAAGAAATAGAATGGTCTCATGTTTATATATAAAATTGTCCCATAATCATACAGGTGCAAAAATGCTTAACACCTGAGTTTGAACTTTATGGTCAATGCCAAGTGTAAATATTTATGAAATTTTAAGATAGTTTACTTGTTAATAGTAATTAAATTTTGCTGTTTTTGGAATTGTACAAAATGCCAGTATCCATTTATCTAATAATGGTACAAAATATTTTAAACATATCTCTTTAATGTATTGTTTAAAATCTAAATTATTGATATTTATATAAAGTTACTTTTAGAAAATTTGATACATATACCAATGGGAGCCCAAATTGTTTCATCAAATTATACTTCGGCTATTTGGACAAATATTTAGTTTTAAGTCTAATTCAAATTGTTGCAAATCTGTTATTCAAAATTTTTACATCTTCATAGTGAAACTATTTTTATTATATTTTGCATTTGTATGGCAAGCATGTTGATAGTTAAATGTTAAATAATATATCTGTATGTCAGTGGTAAACCATCATAAGTGAATTTTCTTCATTTTCGATATTTTTATTGCAAGTGACTCCTTTTGGATGGAACTTCTTTGAGGAAAACTGCCCTATATTAAAAACAAGATGGTGGGTGAAATATAGACTTAAAAACTATGACATATGTAAGACCTGATCAGAGGTAAACCATCCCAAAGTTCGCCTGAAAAATGGGAAAATTTACTGAAGAAAATTCACTTAAGATGGTTTACACCTCTGACGTTCAGATATATAAATGACATTTTTCAGGAATTTTCTAATGGTTTTTTCTATCTCTTGCCTACTTTTATCTACTTAATTTATGTAAGTTGTTAATGCCATTTTAGCAGTACAGTCTCCATTGAAATATCTCAGGTATTTGGTTTTCTCCAGATTAGAAACAGTTTAGTGATTCTTAGAGAAGTGGTGTCAGGTGATGACAGAATGGCGCTTGCATTCAGTTTAGATCCTATGGGTTTGAGTCCTACTATTGGCCTCAATGTTTGTAGCAGTTTGGAATCAGCTTTAAACTGTAGGACCTGGTCTAATTAGCTCTCATGTAGCAAAATGTTGACTGTAGCACTTCAAACCAAACCAATCCAAACTTAGAGAAGTGGTAATTTTCCTAATGTGTCCTGTAAATATCTCTGTATTTCCTTGTTCCCTATGAAAAAAAGAGGTGCTTCTCCCATCAATTGTATTACATTGTAGTGTTACAGTTAAAAACCTACACTTATTTTTTAGTCATGGCTGCTGAATTTTATTTGTTACTGCCTATTTTCCGATATGGAAACTTTTGTTTAAAAGTTGGCATTTATGAAGCAAAGCTAGCTTTTATTTTCATAATTTTGATGAAAATATTTACTTAAAATTATTATTCTCTATAATTATCATTAATAAACATGTAAACCAAAATCTATAGAAAAGGGAACAGTATGTTCCTATCTGTAGAATCTGAAGTTTAAAAAAAATGGTCAAAGTGTTAGGCATGTAATTAAGTAAATAATATAACATGCATTCTCTCTGGTTTTTATTGATATTAATATAAAATCACTGAAGTTATAAAAGATATTAAATAGTGTAGTGTTTACTTCTCATTACCTCCAAATTCATTCAAATTTTTATTATATTAATTATAGTATCAACAAATTTTCTTTTAGGTCAGTGCCAATTTAGTTTCTTAACCCATTTTATTTATTTAAGAGAATAACTGGATTCTAATTTTAATTTTGTAGTTAACGATCCAATGCAATTTGTCAATGAATAGGTGTCTCTGAAGCATCATACATATATTTTTGCTTATATTCATTTGTGGACTTTCTCATTTGTATGCATTTAGAAATTTATTATCTGTGGACAGGATTTTTAATTTTTAGTTAAAAAAAGTGATTGGTGAAAAGATAAATTATGTGCATCTAGTCATTATATGAGTATTTACAATAAGCTTTGTACTGAGCAATTTAATGTGCTAAATCTACTTTTTGAAATATTGATATTTTTAAGGTTTATTCTTGCAATATACTTGTCTCCTTTTTAAGGTCACATATTTCAAGTTTCTTTTAAACATACCCTTGAAAATTCACATTATGTGATATACCAGTATTCTCAGACAATCATTCAGAATTGTTTTACTCTTGTTAGGAGTATTCAGTACAGCCATTTAAGCATGGAAGAGAACTGAGATTTCATAACAAGGAATACCACTTTTTCATTCTGAAGACTGTTTGTAACAGTTATTCTATCCCACCTCAGAGACAGTTCCTCTAGATTGTGATTTGCAAAGTATGCAGAAATTTGTACTTGATAGCACATATATCATTTGGATCTAACAAAACTTTAATTAAGGAAGTCATTTAATTGAAGTCATCTCATTACTGTCTGAATAGTAAACCATCAACCTTTTCAGAAGATGTATTGTATACCAACCTTTATAATGTCTTTGTCACATTTTTCTTTAACTTTATCAAGTAATATTTTAGCTTTTAAATAAATTGGTGTGCAGCAGGAAATCCCTTGGTTATTATTAAACATCTTTTTTATGTTTCCCAAGCAGTCTGCTGTTAAACATCCAAGGAAAATTTGTTTCCAAAGAAGTAGTGATATTCATTAAATCACTTAACAGTTCATTTAATTGATGGTTGTTCATCAATTTCTAAGCATTTTAGCTAAGACTAGGCTAAAATTCATTGTAGTACCACCTTATTTAGTTTTAATAGAACTTTTATGAAATATCTCTTAAAAATCAAGCTTGTCATGTCATATATCGGTCTCTTTTATTATGTATTGTATGCTTTTCTTTTCACAATAATTGTTTTCAAGTGTTTAATGTGTACAACTATCAAATATTGTAGGTTTCTGTTTTCTTTCTTCTTATTATTTTTAAAATTTTATTTATTTTTAAAAAAAAATTTCTATGACTTTTGTGTCTCCTTATTTCAAATTCCTCAATAGTTTAGCCAAATCACATTTCCTCTCTTAGAGCAGAAACTGTTCTACTTTCATTTGTAATGAGTTTTTTAAGCTACTGTGTGTGTTTAAACATTTGTCAAATGGTGTTATCATTTAAAATATGTATACTGTTTATTCGGTTTTCTTTAATATGAAATAAAATGAGTGTATAAAGTTTGTATGATTTCATCGATTTTTACTTACTTATTTGCTCTTCTTCTATCCATTTGCTTTGCAGGAACTTAAATATATGTTTGAAAACATATGTGTGCCTTTTTTCAACCTTTTTTAATTATTAAGAGTAATTTATGCAATACAGGCATTCTTAATAATTGTTGCTCTTGTGTTAAATTTTCTCCTTTTGTTTACTTATTTTCAAGTTATATTAGTATTTTTGTTTGATAAGGCATGTTCATTTTGTTTGATCTCATTTCTGTGCCTGGTATCTTGTTTTTAGAACTTTGGTTGATTCACATGAGAAGTCAAAGGACACATGTTTTGGTAAACATATTTTAAGTAGTTGAAATGCATTTATATTTATTGCCATGCACTACATGTATTTTAAAGCTCTGCTTTAGCATATAGTTATGATTTTTTAAATTTTGCCACTCCATTCTTGAACAGGATATCATAGATTACTTGTAGAGAGAAAAGTCACTGTAAATGTGCCCCACCGATTGATTAATATTTTCATACCCATCACTTAAAATATATCCAGGCTTTAATAACCACTCAACTTAAACTTCTTGTCAGAATGCTGTACTTTTATTAGAGTGATAAAGAGACCTCTTCATAAGGTCTATTCAGATTTGAGTATTTTTTTTACTGCAATAAATTTAAGTATTACTAATTCCTTCTATGAAATGTTGATAGTATAAATATGTGATGAAAGTTTCTTTGAACTACTTATAGAAGATTTAAGTTGTCTTACATGAAATTTCAATCTTTGAATTTTTTCTTTGCTGCAGTATTTCCTCAACATATGTACAGTAAGCTATTGTTTTATTTATATTAGTAGAAATTTAGACATTGTGAGAGTATCTCCTATTATTTTCAGATGGTGCAACTATATCTTGTTTCAGCTGAAGCAATTTTGCTCTTTCTTGCTGTGATAACATTAATTAACCAGACATTTCAGGAAATTTGTTTCCTCATTTTTAAAAAAAATGATTTCCTCTTAACTTATATGAAGAATGAATGCTTTCATACTCCACCAAATAACAAAAAAGATCATCGCCAACTTTGTATACAATGTTTCATGGTTATATTTTGCACATTTTTCAACAACACTGTCATTTTTAAATACTTTAATAGGATCTCAGATATTTTTTCAATATAATCAGTAGTGATTGAGTTGTGTGCATTTTTGATATGAGGATTACTGCTTTGGGGACTTCTTTTGGGAACATGTGACACTGTATGTGTATCTAAATGATGTTGATTACAGGTCACCCTGCAGGAACGTAGATGGAATGTCTTTTGTTCACACTTTCATAGGTCACTCATTTTGTCTGAAGTCCTTCAATTAATATGGCAAAATAAGCCAGTTATCTGCCATTGATGCCTCCATATACTCTGAGGTTAGTTTCCTAAACTCCCTACTTTAAAAGAGTCAAAAACTTTCCCTTTTCCAGGATGCATATGCATGATAGAAATAATGGGTTCTACCATCAGTCATACTTGATTTTAATGCTGTATTTACATACTTGATTTTGCATTTACAGTTATTTATTACAATCTTTTTTGCCATTAGAAGAATCAAGCTTTTTGCCAGTGTTCAGACTCACAGTGTGAGAAAAACCATTACTAATGGATATGGAAATTTGGAAATTATATTAGTCATTTTGAGATTTTTCTGTTTTTAGTGATACCAAAATGTAAACATTTTACTCTTCATATACCATAAAATCTCTTTTATGATTGGCAAAAAATGTTAATTTTTTATCTCTAGGTTGAAAAATAATAGTGTAAAGTATTAACCAAATGAATGCCTAAACTTTTCTATCTAAATCATTCAGATTCAACCATACTTTTGTATTTACAAAATTAAAATAATTCTACATTCATTCATTTAATGCAGCATCTAAAATAACATCTGAAAAAAGAAAAAATCCTTTTAACTATTTTTTTATGAATTTGATCTGACTTAGCTGGTGGCTTTTGTTCAAATAATTGTGGAACAAAATTGTATAACTGAGTGCTACTTTTAGAGAAAAAACTTTGTGGTGACTGCCTTAATATATTTTTCCTGAAGCTATTTCTTAGAACACTTTCTTCCCTACCACCACTGTTATTTTGTATTTCATTATTATTTTCAATTTTTTAAAATTCAGTTTTATATTTGACAGATAATTCTTACTGCTTTTCTGTTTAGAATCTAAGTCAGAGTTTTAAAAAGTAGCATCACTTTAGACACTCATTTATCGTGTTTTCATCATTTTATTCTTGTATTCACTTTAAAACAGTCATTTTAAACTCTGGATCAATATATTCCGTTTGAAAATGTGGATGAAATAAGTTTACTCTACAATGAATGATTGGATGCTTGTAACACTTTATACTTTAATTATGAGTGAAATGGGAAAACTGTTTTATTCTTTAGATTTCTAATTTTATTCTGTTAGCATTGACTATGCTTGGGACAAAAGTATTGTTACATAATGAGCTGAGTTTAGTTTTACAACTCAGGAGTGCTTGCATGGGATTTGATGGATGCCATATTGTTTCATTTTGATTATATTTATTCCAGTCAGTGCTTCAGATTAATTTTTCATGTGCCTTTCTACCCCTCTAAACTAAACATGGCAAGTGTGTAACATAGCCTAGATATTAATTCAGTATGAACAAAGACACCATGAAACTTTAGCTGGGTCATGACATGCTGAGTGAACTTTATTGTGACACATCAGCACTTTGGATACTGTTTGAGAAGTTCTGAATGAAAATATAAGTTCTGAATGAAAGTGATCAGTTAACTTATTTATGGAGGTGATTTGCAAAAGGAAATATGATTTTAAATGGATGATTTAAAATTTGAAGAGCATAGAATGAATACACAAGATTTCAGTGTTGATAATGTAGATTCCTTTTCAAAGTACTTGCTTAAAAATAATGTCATATTTGAACTTCTTTTAATGTTAGGTAATAATAAATTTTATTTGAAATACTGTTACTTAAAGATGTTTGTTTAAGTGTTTTTAAGATGCCCTCCACAAAATTTTAAAAATTATTACCGGCATATTGTTTTTGTATTGTATAAAAAAGTGTGAAGCTTTATTTTAGTAATTCACCAATATTTTTTCAAGGGTTGATTTTTATTTTCAGTGAAAAATGTTGTGCGAAATATCTTCTAGATTTTTATTTTCATTTATGAGAGTTATATATTTATATATATATATATAAATTAAAATAAGATTTATCAAAATATTTATTTCATCATTAATATTTCTAATTTTAAAAAACTGTACAAAATTTATGGTTTATTTTAAGTAGGTATTAATCATCAATTAAAAAAAGTATGAAATGCTTTAGTATCTGTAAGGCACAGCACAAACTGTAATGGTGGGCTTGTAGTGGCCCTGTGGTACAGTGTGCTGGTTTTTGCTGCTGAGGGTGCTCAGATCAAATCCCGGCGTTGTGCCACTAAAAAGCCCCTGTGTCGTCTCTTCATAGGGGGTAATGCTAGTCTGCCTATATGGTGCCCCATAATAAAATGGCTAACAAACTGCGGTGTACTATGGCAGTAAGGATATTATCCAAGATACCGTCTGCGGCATTGCAAAAAAAACAAACTGTAACGGTATATCAGCCATGTAATGGTATTTTGGCTCACTTTTGCCATGCAAGCATTCTAGGGTAAACATAGGCTTATCCCTAAAATATGTGGGTAGGTGTTTCTCCTCCTCCTGTTTCATTCTGGCTTGTGTTAGCTAACTTAGCTTTCCAACTAAACCAAATCAAACTCTCATTTTCTGGTATTTTGTTTCTAGTCATCATGAAAGCATTTTGATTATTGCATGTAAAGCATACTTTTAAAGAAATATTTCTCTTTGTTTCAATATTTTTCAATTGAAAAAATGTTTTTGTAAGTGATGTGTGTATTAACACTTATTTTTTTTCATTTACTATTTTATTTTTAATATTTTCCTGGTGCAGTTGTGCAAATTTTGTTTTGAAATGTATTTAAAAATAGAGCATTTTTTCTGACTACCTGTGCTTTTATGTATACAACTTGTATTTTTAGCTATATGTTGATTGATTGATTTTAACAGGGGTCAAGTCTGGCTATCAGTTTTTAAACAATGTGATAAAATTTTGAGTTTTATTTTATTACAATGATTTAAACCATAATGTGTTTTTCTTATCTTGCAAATAACTACATTTTTTTGTGATTTTGATAGTGTGTATACAGAATTTTTTTACATCCTGTTTAATCAAGTGCCAAGCTTTTTATAATACTATTTAGTTCTGTGTTATATTAAATTTGTATTTTATTCTTTTCTTATTGCATTTTACTTTAGCAGATATGTGTGCCATATATCATTATTTATTTTGTTCTTGTTTCTGGTGCAATGTTTTGACCTTTTTTAGTGTTGGTCACATTAGTACACTTTTTCAGTTTTTAAACCTGTGTTTCAATGTAATGTTTTATTCTAATGCCATATATTGTACATATTTCTAACTAAATGTCACAAAGTGTGTGATTAAAGCAATTTCTTATCACTGTGTGAATGAAATTTGAGATAAAGAATGAACAAATTTTCTTATACAGTATTTTCTTTAAAATTTTTGTTTTGTATTTAAATCTTTATGTTGTAAAGAAATACCCTTTTCTTTAAGACAAACTATTTACATTTCCTCCCCATCCATAATTTCAAAAATATCTTTATAATTAATTCTTATTTAGATCAAAATATTGTTGATGACTTTTATAAAATGTTCTTTAACACAATAAAACATTAAAACTCAGTTTGCATGAAAATTTTTTATTGGAAATTTTAAAACTGGTTATTATAGATTTATTTAAATCTATTTTGAAGATAAGTAGGTGCAAAATTAATATATATATATATATATATATATATATATATATATATATATTTTAACACTTGAGATTCTAATGTCAGGCATAAAATTGCATATAATTCCTGTTAAATTTCTAACCAAAGCTTACCATATTTGGGTTTTTATTGTTGATGTTGGAGATACATTATTTGAAGTTAGCTAATTATAATAAATACTTCAAAACTTCATAACACTTTAATTTCCTCACATTTTGCTAATTGCAATACCATTTAATTGAATTAAGAATAATTTTCTTTGGTCATTATTTTTTCATATTTTTTGGCTGAATATACCTTCATTTATTATATTGGAATATCATTGCAGTCGGAAAAGTTAGTCGACTCTAGATTGTTGAGAATTTCTCATTGAGTAGTATTTAAAAGTATTCATATGAATAGAGTATTTGTGCATCAGCTATCCTTATGCATTTTTATTTATTGCATATCTTATTTTATTTGAAGTGATATTTTTCTGAGTTTTTCAAACTGGCAACAGTAGTTTTGTTAAAAGGATATTTGGTAGATTATAAGAATTTGTTCAGAAATATGGTTCTTATTTACATATTTTTGCTTTTGAATGAAGATAGAGAGCACATGTCTGCATAGTTTACCTGTATATCCTTGCAAATTTTATGCATTTGTTTGTTTGTTTTAGACATGGTTGCAGTTGAACTGCTGATGATTAAAGATTGGTTTACAAACATGGGGCAGTTGAAAAGTTCATATAGATTATAAGTTTTTTGCTTCAGTCTGTTAATTTTTCTTGTTAGTATAGCATGTGTCTAGTGTTCGCCTGGGGAGAAGAACTCTGATATGTGGTTTTTCAAGTTTCTATTTGAACTGTAGTTAAGTTGTGTTTGGAAGACAAGATTGGGAATAGAGTTAATTGTCATGGCTTAGGATTAACGATAAGAGTTGCTTAATGCTCTTTTGAGAATTTGAGGGCAATGAATTTTTTAGCATTTTCAAGACGTCCTGGATTTAAAAAAAATAAAAAAATCAGGTAGTCTCTAACGAAACTACCGCGGGTTATTAACGTAGGATTACTTGTCGATGCTTACCTCTTTTGCATGTATATCGCTCACTCCTTTCAACACGTCATATCTAAAAAAAGCGAGATTTTCAGGAGAGTGGTTTTAAAGTTTAAAAGTAGAATAAAATGTATTAAAAATAAATATTAATTCTGCTCTCTAGCGGCGAAATATTGAGCGGTGAGATATTACGATCTTGCAGAAATATACTACTATTTCAGGGCATTCTTAAAATAGGCCTAACTAAAAATCGCCGATTTTTGAGGTATTGCGTTGTTGAAAGGAGTGAGTGATATATGTATGTATATGTTACGTATATATGTACTTATGTATATATATACATATATGTATGTCAAAATTTTGACGCATTTTGATATTTTTCTGTTTAACTGTTTACTGCTTGTCCAAGCAATACAGACTGGGTTTGGCGCGCTGCCAAAATTATAACTCGCGAGGTACGGACGGTTTTAGCGTCTGAAATTTTCCTCTCCAGAAGATCGTTATGGAGGAACGTAATCCTACGTTAAAAATTTGCTTTACACTATCATGCATATTTTCACCCTTATTCTATAACATTAGGGGACGAGAAGAGCATCATATTTGCCACTAATAATAAAGTTTTGTAGTGACTGTTACCAAAAACCTCAAGATAAGTGTCATTGGGCTTTAGTTTTTTTTTGTGAGGCAAAGTATTTTGGCCCCTTACGTTTGCTTTTATTCCTACTGATGTAAATGCCAATTGTGTAATTTCCTTTGACATATTTAATTTTTGTCGCGGTATTTCAATAGTATCCGTGAGATGGGCATCGACTTCTGTCAAATTCTGTCCCCTTACAGTTGGCAAATGTCAACTGTGAGGGGAAAATACGTTTATATACGCGTCGAGATTCTCATTCTGAATTCAAGTTCTATCCCATGGTTGATGGAAAAATACTTTTCTAATTCGTTAATTGGGGATACGAAAATTTTCTGCTCATTTTAGAGCAGTATAGATCACCATTATGTATTTTACCATTACTGATGTGAAAAAGCATTTGTTTCTATCGCGACCTATACTGAAACTCTTATTCGGAGAGGACTATTTCATGGCAGGCGCGAGGCTGGGAAGATGTGCATTTTCACCTCAGCAAATGGGTGTTACGAAATTTTTATGGCCTGTTAGAACCACATAGGAGCATAATTAAGCACTAAGTTATAAAATTTGAATGTGTTATTCATCGTATTTGTTGAAAAACAGAATTTATTAATTTGCTTTTCCTCAGTGCGTGCACTTGTTATTGTGTCATACATATCGTCTTTTGTAATACCTCCATATTTTTATTTCTACTTAAAATGTGCTTGTAATCTGCATTTGTATATTTTATTTAACTGAGTTATATATTTATTGCATTTAAGAAATTTTATTTTTGTGTTTCTTAGATTTAAGTCTGTTATGCCATATATTAAGCCTGATATATAGTGTCTGATTTAATATGTAATACTTATTGTTGGTATATTGCACTGTGAAAAATGCAGATATTGGCTTGTAAAGTGAAGCCGACTCCTCGATACTTAAATGATCTTGTTATGTCATTTAATGTATAAACTTCATTTCTTGGATGTTGTCTGTTATTTTAAATTTTTTACTGAAGTATATACTTTTTTACCATGAATAACGTCATACTGACAAATTAGAAAATAAACAGTATTCAGTACGTATTCTTGTGTTATTTTTCACTCCTGGTTGTCTCGATTACAACAGAATCAAACATTTTCTATATGCGCGCCTTTTAGAAATAATCTTTGTACAATTAATAGCTTATTTAATGCTCTTGTTATGCATCTCTCTGTTAAAGATTCAGTGTAAGATCTCTAGAAAAGAAGAAAAAATACGGCTAACCTCGTAAATGGCACTATTAATTGTCCAATGATTATGCAAATAATTGTTGAAGGGCAGATTTTTTTCTTTTTTTTTTTTTTCTGAACATGGCAGACATTTGTCTTTTCGACATTCACCGCTTTTCACGGTTGGCTGGCTTTTTTCCTGAGAGCACCATATAGGTCAGTGGTTCCCAACCCGTAGAAGTCTGTGGACTACTAAGCCAGAAATTGTACCATGTCTGTACCCCCCCCCCCCCCCGCACACACACTGACTTGAGGGGGGGGGGGACCTTCCGGGGCGTATGGGGGAGTATAGAGTATCTCAGGCAAAAGGGATACAGGATTAACGTACTCACATTCTAACATTATATTCTAATAATAAAATAATTATGTTAAACTTTTAAGAAATTTTAATTCAACACCTGATAGTCATCGGATATATTCCGCCCATCTAGTTCAATGAACATTGCTTTCAAAATCCCCATTTATTTGGCAACTTTTATATGTGGTGCCGGACCACTCCCGAGGCTCTCGCGGACCACCGGTTGGGAACCTCTGATATAGGTGAAATATCATTCTTCCCTATGGGGGTTTAGCACAAAAACATCCATGCCTTATTCAGGATTCGAACCCGAGCCACTTCGGGATTTGTGACGCTAACCACTGTACGATAAACAATAGTTGAATTTAAGATGATCTCCACGTTTCGTTTTGAAATCTATTATGTTAGCTGTTTTTTTTTTTCACTCTCGCTTTTATATGCGAAGAACTTAAATTTTCGTCGAATTCTAGTGGATCGCAAAATAATTTCCAGGGAGAATTTTTCAAAAGCATAATGACTGAAATTAAGACTTTTAAGACGGCGATTCTTGTAAGAAAGAATTTAAAACAGCTTCCATTAATTGTTCTATAATTGAGAGATTTTACTCTACATAATTTTTCGCACGTGGTGTATGTAAATTATTTATGTAAATTATTTATAACATGTCAATTGGGGGTGGGGAGAAGTGTAACTCAAGTTTTACTTAAATATTTCTGTGTTCGGTCAGTAGTTCAATAGAAAAAAAATTTCGGAAAATCGAGGGAAATAGTTTAAGAAGTTCTGATTCAAACGCAAAGAAATTGAGGCAAATTTTGAACTATACTTCATCTGATTTAGTTATAGATTTTCCACTCGATCACTAATACACATGAAAGTTTAATATTAGCTGGTTCAATAATTTACTCATTCGAAATCTTTAGAGAAATTTAGTGTGTCACGGAAAATCCTTCATTTTATCATAGATTGAAGCAGTCACATTTATGGGAGAGGGTACCTAGGCTTGATAGCTGTATGTCTAAAAAATGAACGAATGTTCAAGTCTCGAGCTTTAAGTTATAGTGAAGAAATCCGTCAGCCGCTCAGCGTCGTCGCTACTTAAAAACTTGACGAAACAATTGGCTGTAAATTGAGCATTTCTATTTGAAACATTGTTAGGGACGTTCAAATTCCCTGGGAAAGATTCTACTTATGAAGGGTACCCTAAATTGCTCTGGGGCTACAAGAACTTCGTAGATATGAGTTTTAAGCATTTAAAAATGAGTTATGTCGTAAACATCTGGCCAAAAGTATCCGGACACCCCCTAAAAGTGGATCTGGCAGGTGACGTAATTTGATGCGTAACCGAAAGCTATAAAAGTGTTGGTAGTGGTTTGTCGGGCTATATTTATGCGTTTGGGAGACAATGAGTAGGTCAAAGGAGCTTAGTGACTTTGATCATGAGATTTTAGTGGGATACCACCTTTGTGGGAAATCAGTTTGTGAAATTTCGGACATTCTACAGAAGCCAAAATCCACCGTGAGTGATGTAATTGTGAAGTGGAAATGTTGAGACGGTAAAACTGCAGAAAAACGAAGTGGCAGGCCGAAAAAAATTATGGAATTTTACACTTATGGAATTTTGGACACTTATGGAATTTTGAGTTGAAACTTTAACAAAAATGAGTACCTAATTAGTACCAATTAGTACCAAAATATTAGAATTAGTACCCATCAGGATCACGAGTTATAGCGTATTCGATTCTTCCGGGCCAGCGACAATCATGTCGCTTCCAAGCCAGACGCTTTGGAATTTCGAGTTGAAACTTTCACAAAAATTAGTACCTAATTAGTACCAAAATATTAGAATTAGTACCCATCAGGATCACGAGTTATAGCGTGTCGGATTCTTCCGGGCTACCATGTCGCTGGCCCGTCACTTTTGGAATTTCGAGTTGAAACTTTAACAAAAATTAGTACCAAAATATTAGAATTAGTACCCATCAGGATCACGAGTTATAGCGTATTCGAATGTGCCGGGCCAGTAAAAATCATGTCGCTCCAAGGCCAGATGCTTCGGAATTTCGAGTTGAAACTTTCACAAAAATTAGTACTAATTATTCCCAAAATATTAGAATTAGTACCCATCAGGATCGCGAGTTATAGCGTGTCTGATTCTGCCGAGCCAGCGACATGGTAGCCCGGCACTTTTGGAATTTCGAGTTGAAACTTTCACAAAAATTAGTACCTAATTAATACCAATTAGTACCAAAATATTAGAATTAGTACCCATCAGGATCACGAGTTATAGCGTATTCGATTCTTCCGGGCCAGCCACAATCATGTCGCTTCTAAGCCCGAGGGTACAGTTACGCTTGCTGAGTGAATGCAACTTGTCATAGGAACATGACAGTAGTGTCACGGCCAGGGGCAGGAGAATTGAAAATTACAGGACGAAGTAAAATAATTGCTAAATGTAAGAAAGAAACATGGCAAATGACGGGCAATAGAGAGAGAAATGGAGAGAGCCAACAATATAGCGAAACGAAATTTATAGATTGTACTTGTGCTGGCTCTTTAAGCCAACAAAAGGCTTTCGGAGATCTTGTTAAAAGCTGCAAGCCATTTCAAGATTCTTTTATCCATTGTGAAGCGTTGTGAAGGGGAATAACAATTAAGAAAGGGTCAGCTATAAAAATTGTATACGCAGAGGAAGGATAGATTGAGGCGGCTGTAGTGAAAGTATAAGAAAAGGCCTTTTACATAAGTTTAAAAGATTGTTAGAAAAGGGAAACGTACGCAATAAAAATATATTTATGGTAGAGAGGGGAAGGTTTGGAAATAGCCGCCGCTCCCATATAAAGGCCCCCCATAAGAAAAGGCTTAGTAGTAAAATTAGATCGCGGTTAGTCAAAGGCCCCATGATAAAAGAGTTGCGTTGGACGAGGGTCAGTCGAAAAAGCCCCTTAGAATAAGGTTTAGGAATTGAAAGGATTATATTGAAATTTACGCAACAGTAGCAGTATTGTCGGATCATGGTCAGGAAAAGATGTTATAAAACTGACCAGGTGTTAGAAAATAAAATATAAAAAAAATGTAGAAAGGAACAGGGGAAAAATGTGAAAGAATATGAAAATGTTTAGTATAGGTCCAATGAGAAGTGTGATTTTAATAAAAGAGAAATATTAGGGCCACTAGAAAAGGGTTTTAAGACGTAGGTGGAGTTTATATGGAGAAGAAAATACTGTGATTGGAAGGTGAAAACATGTATGCAAAAAGTTGAGATAAATATTAAGGGGTAGAAATGATACAGAAGAGAGAGAAAAAGTTTTCAGAGAGAAAGTTTTTCAGAGAGTTGAGATCAGACGAGATTCTTTCGCAGTGAGGAAAGGGCCTTCGGGCCCCGCTCTGGGGTAGGGTTCTCGAACCCCCCCTGCGAAAAAGATGGAACAATATTAATGTTCCCGTAGCAACGCCGATTTGGGGTAAGTCAGTCTTTACATTTCTGTTGCCTGTTGACAGTACTATTTTAAGATTTAAATTTAAATTAAAATCCCGTAAATGATACGTACCTTGTTTTATCCGGTGAGGACCCAAATTGTTATTTGAAAGAACATTATTTATCATTCATGTAATTATGTGAAAAATCATTTTAATACTGTAATTTAAGTGTTTATTTGTGTAATAAATATTCGTTGTTAATTTTAAATATTGGTCCTCATCATTTATATATAAAACATTTAAGTCGTGTCTAATCTTTTCTACAGTATTTACACGCTGGGTAAATAATAAACGAACCTGTAATATTTTAACTTAAATATGTTAAAACCTTTAATCGATTTTTCCACCCAGCAAATGGTTGCCGTGACCATTCCTTTTGATTTCTGTAATCATCTGGGTATTAAAAGGAAAATTTTTTTTCCTATAAGGATATTAATTTTTATAATGGATATTTGTAGAAAAAAAATATAGACACAGTAAATATTCACCTTTTTTATTTTTCATTAGTTTAAATTAGGATTTTTTTTTGACATGTTGTATACTATGATGATGCAATTTTTTATTATTATTAATTGTTTTAATTCTTGATCAAATACACGAATTTAAATTAGTTTCTTAATGTGTTAAAATTGTGAATACCTGTATTGGCATATCGTTATTATTATAAAATGTATGTGTTTTAATATTCCTTTCAAATTTATATATTATATATATATCAGGAAAAATCATTTATTATTATATGCACATTTCTGTCAGTAGAATATATGTATATCAATTTTTTTTTTGATTAACATGCCTGACTCTTAGAGTCTAATGCCTGATTCTTTAGGTAATTTATTGGAAAATTAGTAGAATTTAGCAATTTTATTTCAATTTGACATGTGTGTGACTTTAGTCCAGAATTTTATTTTTGTGTATCTTAAAATTTTTATTTTTATATTATGCCGTACTTTTAAGAGCAATGATATAATTAGTATATTAATGATTAAGTGAATTTTTTTCTTGATAGAAAATCATGTTTTAATGTGTTATAATTGTGTTTTCATATATACCGTTAATGGGTTTCCGATTTTGAAATTTCATTAGGGTTTTATGCATGTATATATTTTTTTTTTCTTCTTTTCTATGTGTTTGCTATAAAATTTCTATTAAGATTTTAGGATTTATGTGTTCGTAGTTAGCATGTAATTAGAGTATGTTGATATCTTTATCTTCTGTGATTAAAATTTAAATTGTGCATGCTTATGGTACAAAAAATGGTTAAGGAGGATATTATTTTTTTTTAGACGTTTGAATTTCCTTTATTGTTTTAATGTATTTAGTGTATTATATCGACGCCCGTAGTCGCACTATTTAAATCCCAATTTAGGGAAAGGCGAAAAATAGTGCACGATTTGCACTGTTTAGTGGGCAAAAATTGGTCACTTTCTAAAGAATTGTGCTCTCATAAGAGGGGGCGAAGAATAGAATATTGCCCTTCGAAGAGAGGGGAGTGCAGTTGCGGTTTTTGTTCCTTTTCAAGTTTCTCCTGCGTTCCGTTTTGGCCGGGAGAGAAGAGAGGGAAATTCTTTTCACAGTAGCTATGAATTAGAGCTATAGTGATAGAGCGAAGCATCGGGTTTTCGAATTGCGTATAGTTATGTACTGTTTGCTTGTTGTTCCTCGATGGGGGGGAGTCAAACAATATCTTCAGGCCGTGCTGAGTACGGTTTAAAGAAAGTAGAAGCGAAACGTATCTCTTTTGCTTTTTATTTACTCTTTTTTATTATTTATGTAATTATTTTTATTGCGTTTTCTGTTTGTCTTTTTTTAACTCATTTTCTATGTCTGTTATTAATGAGTGAATTTAACATAATAATGAATAGGCATGGGGAATAATGAATGAATTTTGATTTTCTGAAAATTGTCTCCTGTAAGAGGAGAACAGATGAAATTCACAATCGCTTCACTTACAATTAACTCTCTGGTTCGTAAATTTATAAGACGATATTTGATCGTTGCGGACAGACAACGGAGAACAGTGAAGAATGGAATTTTTTCGAAATTTCCCACGTGAGAATCGCGATATTCTGAAATTCGTTCTTATGAATGGAGATGCGAACGCACCTCTTAGCGTTATCTTTTATTTTTTCAATTTTTTTTTCTTGTTCTTACATACGTTTCTTTCTTTTGCTATTTATTATTTATATGTTTATTATTATTGTTTAATTTCAATTTGTTATTAATTAATTTCTTTTTGTAAATACTTAACGCATTTTAAATTAGACAATTATCTGTCGTTTCTTACCCTTAACTTTAATCGAATGTCAATTGTCATGTCAATAAGAGAGTTATAACACATAATTTTTTTTTTCCTCTCTCGTCATAATTTTCCCTATCATTATACTAGGGTTCTCTTTTATTTTTTGAAAAAAATCGAAATATACAATTTCTCTCCTTTCTTTTGCTTTTATTACTCATCTCATGTTTCAAAAATTAGTTTGCATTTTTGTTTAACTCTAAAATAACAAATCAAAAACAAAATAAATTTTAAAATTTTGGATGTAACTTCTAATATATCTTGTTTTGGCGGACTGATCACCTGTCATTGTTGTTCGTATATATAGATTTTGCGTTCACTTTCTTTATTATAAATATTTTTTTTTCTCTAACACAGTACATGAATGCATAAACAGGCATTCTACAGAAATGTGTATATATAATGTGTATAATAATAATAGTAATATAATTATTAATGATAATTATGATGATGTGTTACAATATCATTAGATATTTGGTTGTTTTATACAAAGGTATGCCATAATAGATATTCATTTAGATAATTAATCATTTGTTCCCTAATTCTTTAGAAATATAAGGGGAAATTTTTATATTTTACATTATAAGAGAATAATGTCTTAATTTAATGACTAACAATTATTAATTATACAGTTATTTTAATTTTAACCTTTATACGACTAAGAATTTTTTTTTGTACTGTCAATTCAACATGATTTGTAAGATAGACTTTACCCTATAGCTCAATGTTGTTTACTTTTGGTGCTTTCCTGGGCACCACAATTTTTGTTTAACCTTTCAAGTTGCTGTTTAAAGCTCTCATCATGAAGTCACATGAGTGATGTTGCTCTAGTAGCACAAGAACTTTAAAAATCTCCACATTGCGGCCGAGTTTTAAGGCCAGCAGTGTCGTGTACGAGTTATTCGTCGAGTCATCGGGCGAGCGGTTCATGCCACGGAGTGTGAGATTGATTGCAGTGTCCTACGTTTTACGACGATTTCTAGATTTTGCTGAATGTGCGACAGTGTTTGTTTTCATCTACAGAGGGACGTGCATCTTCTTCATCTTCATACATGCCTGTAGTAATCGACAGCGGCGCTCGTCTCATCGACAGTGTCGAGCTACGGTTGATTATTCTTGCCCGTATGGTTTTTTTCTTTGTACACTATGATGTTTAATTGTTTCCAGAGGCCAGCTCTTACTTCGTCGACACTCTCTTGTGCATCAGAGTGTTACCCAGCTCTTTAGGTCTTACGATTGCACTGTGGACGTTGCTGGAGTAATTCAACATGCCACGGACAATTTTCCCGTCCAAGAAACTGTGTTCACCAGAACCTAGCTCTTAATTCGTCGAAACTGTTCATCTATTAACTTCAGAATTTTCAGTTGTGAGTGCTGTCATTTCAAGAACTATATATATTTCATAGAACATTTTTCCTTCCAGTGGATTCAACGTTTTATACAAGTTTCCCATAAAAAATGGTTACTTGATGTTGTTTATCCCGTTAAATATATACTCAGGACATTAATTATTTTAAATTCATTTCTCTATTTTAAACCAGTTATTTTTATTTGCACTTTATATTATATTATGATGCTTTAATTCTTATACCCATTTCTTTTGCATCCCTTCAGCTCAAGAATTAGTATTAATTACTTTTAGGTACAAAATGTTATTTATGAAGGTTATCAGTATTGAATTTACTAAGAATTTTGTTTCATTATGGTTGGCATTGCATACTTCGTCTATGCTATTGGCAATTATTTTCCAATCATTTACACTCTGGAAAATATTTTTTTTTTAAATTATTTATAACTCAGTATTATCTGTTTCATTTATTTTTTCAAGCAACTCCTATATATTATGATTAGGCTAATTTTTAAACTAATTTTTTTTGTGTCTTTCTCAAGCCCAGAGTTACTTTTACTTATATTTAGGTACAAAATGTTATTAGGTTGGTTACCAGTATGCATATATGCTACGAGTTGCTTCTAGTAAGCTTATTTTAACATTGGTTATATCAATTTTTTTTTCAGCAACTCAAATTTTGTGTCTGGGCATTATTTATAATTTATTGTACTCTTATAATTTATTCATTCTTATTTATGCTTTATATTATATTACTACTGGATAATTTTCCCCTATATTAATACCTATTTTTTGAACACTTTAAGCACAAGTGTTACTATCAGGATTAATTTTGGAAAAAGAAGCCATTTATCTTGGTTGAAAGTGTTAAATTTTACTAAGAATATTATCCTAACGAGTCTACTTTTACATTGATTAGAATTTGATAATTTTTTTTTGTGTGTTGTATATATATATAACCTGGTATTTTTGTGCTATATATGTATGTTTATCATTTAAATTTGGGTCCTCCACCAGTTAGTAGTAGGTCTCTCAACCAATTAGGTATTAAATCTCAAATTGGGACTTACAACTTTTTTTTCTTTTTTTTAAAAATTTTTTTTTCTTTTTCTGAGACTTTTGTGAGTATTGCTGGCTCTTTAAGCCAGCAAAAGGCTTTCGGAGATCTTGTTAAAAGCTGCAAGCCATTTCAAGATTCTTTTATCCATTGTGAAGCGTTGTGAAGGGGAATAACAATTAAGAAAGGGTCAGCTATAAAAATTGTATACGCAGAGGAAGGATAGATTGAGGCGGCTGTAGTGAAAGTATAAGAAAAGGCCTTTTACATAAGTTTAAAAGATTGTTAGAAAAGGGAAACGTACGCAATAAAAATATATTTATGGTAGAGAGGGGAAGGTTTGGAAATAGCCGCCGCTCCATATAAGGCCCCCCATAAGAAAAGGCTTAGTAGTAAAATTAGATCGCGGTTAGTCAAAGGCCCCATGATAAAGAGTTGCGTTGGACGAGGGTCAGTCGAAAAAGCCCCTTAGAATAAGGTTAGGAATTGAAAGGATTATATTGAAATTTACGCAACAGTAGCAGTATTGTCGGATCATGGTCAGGAAAAGATGTTATAAACTGACCAGGTGTTAGAAAATAAAATATAAAAAAAATGTAGAAAGGAACAGGGGAAAAATGTGAAAGAATATGAAAATGTTTAGTATAGGTCCAATGAGAAGTGTGATTTTAATAAAAGAGAAATATTAGGGCCACTAGAAAAGGGTTTTAAGACGTAGGTGGAGTTTATATGGAGAAGAAAATACTGTGATTGGAAGGTGAAAACATGTATGCAAAAAGTTGAGATAATATTAAGGGGTAGAAATGATACAGAAGAGAGAGAAAAAGTTTTCAGAGAGAAAGTTTTTCAGAGAGTTGAGATCAGACGAGATTCTTTCGCAGTGAGGAAAGGGCCTTCGGGCCCCGCTCTGGGGTAGGGTTCTCGAACCCCCCCTGCGAAAAAGATGGAACAATATTAATGTTCCCGTAGCAACGCCGATTTGGGGTAAGTCAGTCTTTACATTTCTGTTGCCTGTTGACAGTACTATTTTAAGATTTAAATTTAAATTAAAATCCCGTAAATGATACGTACCTTGTTTTATCCGGTGAGGACCCAAATTGTTATTTGAAAGAACATTATTTATCATTCATGTAATTATGTGAAAAATCATTTTAATACTGTAATTTAAGTGTTTATTTGTGTAATAAATATTCGTTGTTAATTTTTAAATATTGGTCCTCATCATTTATATATAAAACATTTAAGTCGTGTCTAATCTTTTCTACAGTGTTTACATGCTGGGGTTAAAACGAACCTGGGTAATTAAGTAATGGGTAATAACTAATTAGTAAGCAAACCCTGTGAATATTTTAACTTTAATCTTTTAAAACTTTAAACGATATAAAACCCATAAAACGCCCCAGCACTTGTAGCAAGAAGTAAAAGATAAACTTCAGAGAGTGAGTTGCAACGAATAGAAGAAAAGAAGAAAGGGAAGACTAAATTTATGATGGCTATAAAACAGGCCACCCTGCTTGAAGCAGAAGCATGGGAAAAAAATTGTTAGAGGGAGAATTTTATAAATCCCGCCCTCGATGCGCAATGGTGAAAAGGGGATTGAGAAGAGGCAGCCACGGACGAATGGCGATGGCATGGTAATACACTGCTGGCCACCCAAATTGCAACACCAAGAAAGACAAGAGATATCACAACAAAATTTATTTTCTAGATAACATGTTGACCAAGTATCAAATGATTAAATTTATAGACTTCTGTGAAGTGTGGTTCCTGCCAAAATCAGTAGCCAGAGTAGCCGCCATTGTTGGGGATCACCGATGCCACACGCCTCGGTATTGATTCAAAGAGACTTTGGATGAGTTCTTGGGGTACAGCAGACCAAGCAGCTTCCACACGTTGCCAAAGTTGATCTGCTGTGGCAGCTGGGGATGGAATCTGGGTCAATCGTAGAGCAACCATGGACCACATGTTTTCTATCGGCGAAAGATCCGGAGAGCGAGGCGGCCAGGGAAGCAATTCAATCTGGCGATTGACGAAGACCATTGGACAGTGCGTGCCACGTGTTGTTCGCGCATTATCCTGTTGAAATATGGCTGTGGGCAAGCCCTGAAGGTAAGGAAGGACAACTGGCTCCAACACCTCGGAGATGTAGCGCTGGCTGTTTAAGTACCGGCAATGCGTACTAGAGGTGTGCGAGAGTGATATCCAATACCGCCCCATACCATAATAACCCGGTGTAGGACCAGTGTGGCGGTGCATAACGCAGCTGTTCAGCATCCTCTCTTCACGGTGTCTCCAGACTCGAATGCGACCATCGTGGTGTTGCAGACAGAAGCGTGACTCGTCAGTAAAGGCAATTTCATTCCATTCTGCCGTCCACATCCTTCTGTTTATCGCACCATTGCGGCGGGAGACGTCTGTGGTTCTGCGTCCAAGGGTAGACAAAGCAATGGACGTCTTGCGACAGACCACTCTGCTGTAAACGGCGTCGAATGGTAGCGCAGACACTGGATGATGCGTTACAGACTGCATGTGCTGTTGCTATGGTTCGTGATGCGACTGAGCGATCCGTCACTTGCCATGCGCACAATTTGCCTGTCATCACGTGAAGTGGTGCGCTGAGGGGATGCGATTCGAACACGCCGGTCCGTCGTACCCTCCTGCATCCAACGATCACATATCCGCATTACAGTTGTTTGGTTTCGTCCAACACGACTACCGATTTCCCTGAAAGATAATCCACAATCTCGGTAGGCCACTATCCTTCCTCTGAAGAACTCGGATACTTGATCAAAAGATGATCGCTGTTTTCGACGAGGCATAATTGATCGTTTTTTGAAAAAAACATAAGAAAAACACAATTGCCGAACTTGAAATCGTCGAAATCTCCAAGCCTTAAATAGCGCTTTGAATTGGCGCCACAGGCGCGCGTGATGTGCGTCTGAGCTGAAATTCTAATCATTTGCATATCTCACCTCCGCTAATGCATGTTGTAAATTTCATGTTATTTGCATGTTTCCTTCAGGGTGTTGCATTTACAGTGGCCAGCAGTGTAATATGACCAATGGAAATTGTAAGAGGTGGAGTCAGCATTAATAAGAGAAAATAATATGAAATAAGAAAGGAAGGCACATATACCTATGAGGAGAGTTAGTTAGAAGTTTTGGAGATAGAAGTAGTGTCAATCCGATGAATATGTACGAAGAAACCCCGATGATATACACTGAAGTGCCACTGAATTAGGGATACCTACCTAGTAACGAGTTGGGCCTCATCTGGCCTTGATAACGGCTGCCACACGACGAGGATAGATTCAACAAGTTTCTGGAAACGTTCCACGGGAATGGCTTGCCAAATATTAGCTAAAACTGTCCATAATTCAGCAAGTTTCTTTGGTGCTGTGTGATAGCCTTTCACGCCTTGTTCCAAAACATCCCAAAGATGCTCAATAGGATTTAAGTCTGGGCTTCTAGGTGGCCAATTCATGACAGAGAAGTCAGAGGAATGCTCATCCAACCAGCCAGTAGCCAAACGGTACTTGTGAGAGGTACAGTTATCTTGCTGGAAAACTCCATTACCGTGCGGATAACAGAACAGCATAAACGGATGGAGGTGATCACCCAGCAACTCTACGTACCGAATTGCATTGAGGGAGGTTGGTACACGCACCAAAGATCCCAAACTTTGCCACGAAAAAACACCCCAGACCATGAATGAGCCACCATGCCCTTGTACAGTTCCAGCCAGGCATGCAGGATCCATGGCTTCATGAGCCTGACGCCATATTCTCAGCCTCCCGTCGGCGTTAAGTAGTCGGAATCGAGACTCATCACTCCATGCTACTCGTTTCCAGTCTCTACACTCCAGTCTCTGTGCTCTCTTGCCCAGGCAAGACGTGCAGCCCGATGGCGAGTATAGAGCAACGGTACTCTCGTAGGTCGACGGCTCCCGAAACCCATACGGTGAAGCGAGCGTTGCACAGTCCGTTTACTGACTGTACGATTGGCACCGTCATTAAACTGGGTGGTAATTTGAGCTAATGTTTGGCTTCGCTGGCTACGTACAATACGCCTGAGCCGTCTCTCACCACGCACTGTCAAGGCTAATTGTCCTTTGCAGTTTGCCCGATCGCTAGTTTTTTTTCCACCATCCATGTATTCTTGGTATACTCTTGACACTGTTGACCTTGAAAATCCTAATCATCTAGCTGTCTGACGATTTCGGAAATTGAATGGCCCAATGCGTCGCGCACCTACGATTTGTCCGCGATCGAAGGCGTCTAAATCAGGCAGTTTACCCATACTGGCAATTCCAACAACTAATTCAGAACAACCACAGTACGCGCTATATATGCAGTTACCACAGCGCCCTCACTTGCGCATACATGATGCGCAGCGCTACACAATTTGCATAGGCTTTGCTATGTCTAATTCAGTGGCACTTCAGTGTAATATAAGTCGTGGCCCATGCAAAGGAGCCCAAATACCTAGGAAGAGAGCGCCTAGTGTCCCGTGCCGAGGGTCTGCCATGATTGACGGAGCCTTATACCAGACGAAGAAAGTGCCCTAGTTCCATGCGATGATAATACAAAGAAGTTCGTCATTACGAGTGCCAGCCGCCCATCATAGTGATCCAACAGTCATCTTTCGAGGTACCGACTTTTTTCGTTTCCTTTTTATATTACTGTCATTGCTTCTCAGTGTGTAGCCTTAATAACTAATATAGAGCGCAATGAGGATGTTATTGAGTAGAAGATGTTAAGGAGATGACCGATAATTCGTAAAAACAATTTAATTAATATGATGTTATGCTTATATATATGAGTACAGTCCGACCACGGAAGCAAGGTCCATGGAAGCTGTTACGCATGCGCGAGAAAAGCTAGTCTACTTAGAAAATAGGGGAAAACGTCATATTTTCGGATGTGTTTGTTTATGAAATACGGAATGTATTTCAGACTGCTTTTTGTCCGCATTTTTAAAGTTATTTTTAAAAACTTTATTTTTGATCGAATATGTGAATAATACTTTCAAAATAATAAAAGAAAGAAAGCAAATCTATTTAAAAATAGGAGTGTTATAGGAGTGGATATTTTCGGGTGTGTTTGTTTAAGAACTGCGAAAGAATGTTTTCAACCAACTTTCTTTTTCAGAATTTTTCTTTTGATTGAATGTATAAATAGAAACCGAAAAACATATTAAAATGAGGGTTTGAAAAATTCCATTTTTAAGTGATATATTGTAATAACATAAATATATATATATATATATATATATATATATATAATGAAATAAAAATAATATATTTGATTCACAGTTTTACAATTTGCAGAAATAATTAGGATATACAACTCAAAATTTTCAATCTTTTGTGATTAGCAATAAAAAATTTAAAATGAATTTAAGATCTTTCTCATAATTTTATAAATAATCGAAGTGTGAATATGAGATACAAATTTATAATTTCAGTCTTCTATGATAATTAAAAATCTAGATTTAAAAAATGAATTTTATTGTAAATTAAATTAATTTAAAAAATGGTATATTTACATTCACTGTGATATTTATAAGAGCTGCAGAAAAAATACATCAGTGATCGGTAAAAAAATTTTTTTTTATTTTTGTATCAAAAACTATCAATAAAATCAATGAAAAATCTAATATTCATCTGATGAAATATCCGAATCACTGTCCGTGTCTGAAATATCTATTTGCAGAGGATCAACCAAATCTTCAATCACACCATCCCTTTTCCAATACATATTTTCTAATGAAACAACATGAGAGCTATTGTTGATACTATTGAATTGTTGGTACTATTTTATGGACAGCATAAAATTCATGAATTGTTCTTCGAATTACATCGCAATCAAAATTATCTAAAGCTACGTTTTCGGTGGTTCTTTTTTTCTGACGTTTCCTCGGAGATTCAAATTTGGAGTTTCTTCACCCTTTGCTTCTCTGCGTATTCTTTTTACACTGGACATTGATATCTCGGTCATTTCACTAGCTCTCTTTAGGGATTGCGAAAGTGGAACAATAACATTTCCTTCTAGTGCTTCTTTATCACACAATTTAATTACATTGTGTATTATACGTTTACAATCACTACGGAACGGCTTATTCCGAGCAGTTGTGTTGGGCAAAGGATCCATTAATTTTAATATAATAATCCAAAATAACAGGACGAGGAAAAAGCAAGCAAATGCGTTAGTAACCAATTCTAAAGAATGTCGAGAGTAATACTGTGACTTTTCCCCCTCCTTCCTCAGCAGCCTTACCTACAGGGTGAATAGAATCGTCTTGGCACTATGCCAACCGTGGTTCTTCGTTCTGTGGTCGGACAGTAAATATTGGTAGTAATGGAACATGGTTATATGAGTGATTATGTTTATAAAATGTTATCATAATAAGTGATGAATTAATATATTGAGCTCGTAGTGAATTAATTTAGTAGTAAAGAAGTTGTGAGTAATGTGTAAATGAAGGAGGAAATATTTAGTAACTTGTATCGTATTATTTATGTGTTTTAATATTCAATAAATTAATTTGTCAGTGTAAACCAGAGTTGTTTCCATCATTTGGGAATCACAACAATTAATCAATGTACTAACCACAATCTTAAATCAACAAAATTACAAAATCATATCATTATATAATAGTATAGTTATAATACTATACCCCAATTAATAAACTCTCTTTTTCACCGCCACACCACTCACAGCAAATGAATGGCGTAAGGGAGTCAAAGAACTATTAAACCTCGAACGAATAATTAACAGTGAAAGACACAAAGACAAGGTAAGTTAATTTTATTTCACATTGGTTTTAATGAATGTTTCCTATAGGCATGCCAATTAGATACAAGTCACTTTTATAAAACAATTTGTACAAAATTAATCATTATCACACCACTGTATATTGATATAACTAGTTTATTAATTTTTCAGAAATTTGGGAATAGGGATCTAATTTATTAGGAATCGTTTATTAACTTTTTAAAATCGTTAATTAATTATTTGCTTTCAGATTGAACAGTGAAAAACCGGTGGTGTTGGTGGGCCGTATCTAGAAAGAGAAATAGCCCTAAGTCCCAAAATTGTAGGTGAAATGTCGGAGCAGTTTGAACCCCTTTGCAACAAAATTTGAATATTGCAATTGAAAAATAACTTTTTCATATATTTAATTTAATTGACTTTCATATTAACCTTAAACCGTTTATAATACTGTTTCGCACCGTGGAATTGAATTACTATAAAATAAAATGGAATATTTTTTATTTTGATAGAGATTTTACAAATAAATTTATTAGAAATTTCTTGCTGATTGTTCATCAACATTATCAGCCTGCCTTTAATAAATTTAAATTAAGATTTAAAGCTTGTCTCCAGGTCCTTTACAATAACTGGGCATAACAGCCCATTAACTTTCAATCAGGATTCTTGCAACTATTTAACGGTGGATTATAATTCAAAGCTGTATTATTAATTTAATAACAATTTTTAAATTGAAGTTTCTGCAACTCAACTCTATGTTTAAGCGACCTTTTAACTGGAGATTATTCCTAAACATCTGTTAACTGAGTTAGCAGGCGTTAGACCTATCATTTCCTCATTTAATTCATAGTAATAATTAGTAATAACTAATCGTAATTCTTAAAGGTAGTACGATTGTATTTTCAGTTCTATATCTTACGGATCCAGGAGAAAAAATTACCCAGACAGCTTCTTGCTGTTATAATAAAAAATAAATAAATAATATTTATATTTATATTATATTTTTTTAAACAAAGAGTGCGTTTTAAATTCAATACATTTTTTAGGTTTTTCTGGTGGTGTAATCTTAAAATAACACTACCCACCTAAAATAAAAATGCTCATTGAAAAAGAAATAGTAAATTTCCAATAGATGGGCAGATGAGATGAAAAATGTTGTTTGCACTTGGTAGTACAAAATGCGCGGTTTAGCTGATCCTTTTGTTAACAGCTGTGGAGGGATGACAGGTATAAATTCCAAACTATTTGGCGACGTCATTTATGACACAAGGCGAATTTCCAGAACAGTGTTCTTGTTGTACTTATGATGTGAAAGTGGTAAAAGATGAAGCGTGCTGGAAGAAAGAGTAAAGTTTGTCCCGAAGTGCTATTGGAACTGATTTCAGGATTGCCAGGACGTATTTTTTTATCTTTACTTTCCTGCTAAGAAGCATTGATTTTTAAGAAATAAAAAAAGGCGCGAGTTTGAGATTTTTTATTTCTACATATTCGGGACTCCAAATTGCCAATTAATTGAGAATGACCCATCAGTTATTTGACTCTCTTACACTAGTCGTTTGCTGTGAGTTGCATGAACTCAGCCAGAGTCACTGTAGCCCGGCAGATTCGAATGTGCAATAACTCGTGATGCTGATGGGTACTAATTCTAATATTTTGGTACTAATTCGTACTAATTAGGTACTAAGTTTTGTGAAAGTTTCAACTCGAAATTCCAAAAGTGCCGGGCTACCATGTCGCTGACCCGACAGAATCGGACACGTTATAACTCGCGATCCTGATGGGTACTAATTCTAATATTTTGGGAATAATTAGTACTAATTAGGTACTAATTTTTGTGAAAGTTTCAACTCGAAATTCCGAAGCGTCTGGCCTTGGAGCGACATGATTTTTACTGGCCCGGCACATTCGAATACGCTATAACTCGTGATCCTGATGGGTACTAATTCTAATATTTTGGTACTAATTGGGTACTAATTTTTGTGAAAGTTTCAACTCGAAATTCCAAAAGTGCCGGGCCAGCGACATGGTAGTCCGGCAGAATCCGACATGCTATAACTCGTGATCCTGATGGGTACTAATTCTAATATTTTGGTACTAATTAGTACTAATTAGGTACTAATTTTTGTGAAAGTTTCAACTCGAAATTTCAAAGCGTCTGGCTTGGAAGCGACATGATTGTCGCTGGCCCGGAAGAATCGAATACGCTATAACTCGTGATCCTGATGGGTACTAATTCTAATATTTTGGTACTAATTGGTACTAATTAGGTACTAATTTTTGTGAAAGTTTCAACTCGAAATTCCAAAAGTGCCGGGCTACCATGTCGCTGGCCCGGCAGAATCGGACACGCTATAACTCGCGATCCTGATGGGTACTAATTCTAATATTTTGGTACTAACTGGTACTAATTAGGTACTAATGTTTGTGAAAGTTTCAACTCAAAATTCCATAAGTGCCGGGCCAGCGACTTGGACCAAAAAAAAATTGAACGCAGCCGTAGAACTCTGAAAAGGGAAGTGAAACAAAATCGGAAGTCCTCGTTGATTGAAATCACTCAGGAGTTCCAAAGTTCATCAGGCGTTAGTGCTAGCAGCAGGACTGTTCGTCGAGAGTTAAAAAATCTGGGATTCCATGGTCGTTCAGCCGAACATCACTCCCCAGAATGCGAAGCGTCGATTGCAGTGGTGCAAAGCTCACCGTCATTGGACTATGGACATGTGGAGAAATGTTCTTTGGAGTGATGGGTCTCGCTTTACAATCTGGCAGTCCGATTGACGCGTCTGGGTTTGGCGGATGTCCAGCGATCGCTTCTTACGTGACTGCATTCTGCCGACTGTTACGTTTGGTGGTGGCAGCATGGTGTGGGGCTGTATTTCATGGTTTGGCCTGATTACCTTAGTTCCCGTGGTTGGAATCATGAACTCTGAAATGTATGTGGACATTCTGGACAATGCTGCTCTCCCAACTCTATGGCAATATTTCGGGGAAGACCCATTTCTCTTCCAGCAGGATAACTGCTCCATTCACACATCGAGACTTGCGCAGGTATGATTTGACGAAATGGGTGTTCAAAAACTGGACTGGCCTTTTCAGAGCCCCGATCTAAATCCCATTGAACACATGTGGGACGAATTAGAACGCAGATTACGCAGCCAGCCAAATCGACCATCCTCACTGCCAGCACTCACTTCAGCTGTGATGGACGCCTGGAAGTCAATTCCTATGGACACCTATCAAAAATTCATGGAAAGTCTCCCCCAGACGTGTGCAGGCTGTCATCGATGCAAAAGGAGGATCAACATCATATTAATATATGCCTCAGGACTCTCCGAGTTCGTACCACTGGGTGTCCGGATACTTTTGGCCAGATAGTGTATAATGCATTGACTTCTGGAGGAAAAAAAAATTCGTGGTATATTACGCGCTACTGGGGTTTGATGAATTTCGTTCTACAACGCTTGTAATTAGAATAGCCAAGTGATTGTCCGAAAAAAAAAATTTGTGTTTGATCGGCATTGAAATCTGGTTGAAGTACTAAGATATGTAATGTAAAATATTTATACAATAATGTTTACAAGTGATGACCGCATCATTTCATAATTATTAATGGTCCCACATCAATCCAATATTATATATATGATCCGATAATCATAGTTCCGACATTCGGATATACTTGATGTTTACTGTTGACTTTATTAGGCTCGTTTTAAAATTCAAAGGAGTATTAGTTATACTAATTGTGACTTTAAAATGTAAATTCTGTAAAAACACTATTTTAGTCAAAATTAGAATTTAGACTTTGTCATTCAAGTAAATGGGTAAAATAAAATTATTTCCCTATCTTCGATTTTGTATTCGTAATTTTTGTTATTTCAATTTTATACTGTATATATAGATTCAATTATTTCTTAAATTTGCCATGTGTTTTAATGTTTTCCCTGTACTTTTTGAATGCAAATGAAATTTATAGGAATGCATGTACAATCCTGTTAATATACCATATCAATTTATTCGTCGCATTTTACCAGGATGAAGTTGTATTAGTGGCGATTCAATGGTACATACAAGAACATATATCGTGTCGCCATCTGTTGTGTAGAAATGAAAACGGGATGAAATAATTTTTGAGGTTAGCATCTTCCCGAGGTTTACAAACTTGGAGAATATTTAGGCAAAGTCTTGAAAAGTATGAAGTTATTGAACTATTAAAAATAGATTTAAACACATAACAAATAAATATCCAAGAGGCTTTAGGGCCCCAGAGAGCATTAAAAAAAAAAAAAAAAAAGAAAAAAAATAGGGTACGTAAAATTGCAGGCCCTAGAGCCAGTCGTAACCAGCCAAAGAAAGGGTGTGCAAAGATAACTGTTATAAAAATGGAGTTAGGGAAGCATTAACAGGAAAACAAGAAGAAAAAACTGTAATCATCATGTTAAATGTAATTTTTTTTCTTTCTTTTTGCACGCGAGTTAAGATTAAAAAAAAATGCCAAGATCGTTTAAGACTATAAAATTAGTTTTGTAGTACTTTCCAGTTCATACTCAATTCAGACAGGCCCTGATTTTCCATTATGCCCGGTAGACCCGGGCCTAGGCCCCCCCCAAAAAATTTTAATTTTGAAAGGAAAAAAGAAAAAATTCCAATTCAAAATTTTTTTAAATTTTACCTTTTTTAATAGCAATTTTTTTTATATATCCTTTCAAATTTGATTGATTGATTGGTTCATCATATGTTTAGTTATATGTATAGTTTATCATATATATGTTACAGTGCATATAAGGGATTAATAAGTTTTTCTGGTTTCATCGTATTGGTGTTTTAATGATGAAGTTAATATGTTGTATTGCTTTTTGTTATTTGATAATGTTTTATGCTTCTATGCTTCAAATAGCCAATTCTTGGTAAAATGGTCCTTTCACAATGATTCATGATTAATTTTTTTGTGTGTCAATTTTGGAAATTTTACTCCCACATCAGTGTTAGGGGGCCCCATCCCAAATTGGGCTTGTAGTCAAGAATTTTCTAAATCGGGCCCTGAATTCAGATGCAGTTTTCATGTTTTTTATTTTTATGAAATATAGACAAAAGTTTCTTTATTTAAAGAGGTTTGAAGTATTAAGCTAGATAACACGCAAAGTATATTTTATGAAAATGGAAAATGAAAAGGCTTTTCTTAAGAAAGCTTGATGCAACACCGGCAAACCAAGTCCCAAGATGATACGATTTTAGAAGAAACAGATAATCAAACCAAGACTGTATCCGTAAAAGTTCTGCATTGATATCCGTATCTTAGTGTAAATTTAAGAATGCAGATTTCATGGATAGATTCATGGATGGGAAATTTCTAACTTTCAGCATTTAATGATACATTATTAATAATATTTTAAGGATAGTTTCTTGTTTGTATTCTGTTAATTTTAGCTCCAATATTATTTCCAAAACATGAAACTGTAGGGAGAAATAATTTTATTTTGTTACTTGATAAAAATTAAGAAAATTTCATGATTTTTACATTGGAGTCCAGCTCTGCATAAATTACTATTAAGTGACGTAGAAGCAATTAAATAAGGGAAGTTTTTAATTTCAAGATTTTTCAGTGTTCGATTTCACTTAAAAAAACAAAGCTTTAAAAACAAAGTATTAAAATTCTTGACATCACGAATAGTTGGGATTTAAGAAAAATTTTACGATCAGAGAGCTTGCTGCATCTTAGCGAAGAACTTGCCATGACAAGAGAAAGAAAAAAATGGTAATATTAAATTTTCATACATTTTATTTACGCAATGTTTATTTTGTCCATCTGATCGAGGAGGGGGGAGGGCTTATCCCTCCTTGCTTCCCTCGGAATAGCACTATCTAGAACCTCACTCCCTCTCCCCCTCTCTCTCACACATATAAAATGTATATATATAGAGAGAGGTGGTTTTCAAAATAATGGAAACACCTATCAATATCAGTGGTGTTTACGAATGTGCTTCGTATTCCTTTTCTGGCCACCGGTATTTTTTTTAATATAATATAGTGTATGTATTATTCTACTGTCGGGTAGCAGTAATGAAGCTAAGGGCATCGTGCTTTTGGGGGGAACAGCGTAAAATGTCACACCTTGCAGACCTTGCGAAAAGGGCATATTGTTTGAGCGCGTTTAAATTGGAATATCTGTTACTGCAACCGCAATCGGTGTTTTTCGAGCTACGGTATCGAAAGTCATGATAGCATACAGAGAGCACGGAAAAACATCCTTTGCCAAACAGAATAGTGGATGAAAGTGAGAGCTGAGAGAAAGAGACGGACGAGGTATTGAAGCGGATTGCGACACGAAGAAATAAAACAACTGCAACCAAAATGACCGAAGAGATCAATCTGCATCTGTATGCTCCGGTATCAAAAATTTGAGGTAGAAGGGAACTTCACAAACAAAGATTTGCGGAAAGGAGCTATTCCCAAACCACTCGTAATAGATGCCAATACAAAATATCGGCCACAATGGTGTCACGAGCGCAAATCCTGGTCGAGTAATATGTCGAAAAACGGCATTTGGTCCGACGAATCATTGTTCACATTGTTCATCGCAACAGGATGTGCGTATGTCTGGAGAGCACCTACACAAGCTTAAGATTCTGGCTGTCTCATCTCAACTGTCAATCATGGAGATAGATCTATCAGGGTTTGGGATGACATCTCATGGACTGTAACCCTAAAAGGGAGATTGAATGAGAAAGACTGTGTCGAAATTTTAGCTCACTAGTCCATGCTATGGTGCAAACATTGTTTCTTGCAGGAGATGGCGTATTGCAGGAGATGGCGTATGATAATCCCCCTATACATACAGCTAAATCTATCAAGAATTGGTTTGAAGAGCATGAAAAAAAAGTCAACTATCTTATCTTGCCTTGTACAATCCCCTCGACTATAAATCATCCAACCACTGTGATCGGTAAAAGCGGATAGATAAAGGTCTCGATATCCACTACACCAACTCTACAGGAACTTTCATAATTTTTCCCTGAAGAATGGTATAATATATTCTTAACCACTATTTATGACTTGTATAATCCAATTCCAAGGTGAATCAGGTGGTAATACATAACAAAGATGATCCTTCTCAGTATTAATAAAGGTTTTCATGATGTTTCTTAGTGTTATCATTATTCTGATAACCACCTGAATATATATATATATATATATATATATATATATATATATATATATATATATATACACTCATGGACAAAAAAATTAGCGCACCAAGAAGGAGTCGTCAAAATGAAACGAAATTTTACATACGTAATGACTACTTTGATATAAGTAAATTATAAGAAAATCAAAGAAAAAGGATAATTTATTTCAGAGAAAAAGGCAAAAGAACGGAGGAGTTAATACTCCGTTGGACCCCCTCTAGCGCGAATGCACGATGCAATACGATCGGGCATTGAGTCATACAAGTTCTGTATGATGTCTTGAGACATTTCGTTCCATATTTGCTGTAACCTTGCCTCTAGTTCGTTCAAACTCGTGGGATGCCCAACTCGTCGTCCCAAATGATCCCAGATATGCTCGATTGGAGACAAATCTGGGGATCGGGCAGGCCAAGGAAGGGTAGTAACAGTGCGGAGACAGTCTTGTGACACCCTTGCCGTATGAGGCCGAGCATTGTCTTGTTGAAAAATGGCTCCTGGGAGCCGTTGCATGAGTGGCAACACATGTGGTTGCAGGATTTCATGAACATACCGCTGGGCTGTCATGGTGCCACGGAACAATACTAGGGGTGACTGTGTATTGTAGGCAATGGCACCCCATACCATCACACCAGCTGTGGGAGCGATGTGTCGCTGTACAGCAAAGTCAGGATTGAAGCGTTCACCACGGGCTCTCCACAACACGATTGTCATCACTGCCGAGATTGAATCTGGATTCGTCGCTAAAGACGACCTGGTTCCATTCCGCTGCAGTCCAGTTTTCTCGTGCGCGGCAAAACTCCAAACGGAGGCGTCGATGGGTGGGCGTCAAGGGCAACACACGTAATGGGCGCCGCGATACCAACTGTCCTTCAGCCAGGCGCCTTCGTATGGTTCGAGAAGACACAGAGGCCCCTAGTGAAGGTGCTACCTGTGCCTGGATGGCGGCCGATGAAGTAGTTGGCTGTACGCGTGCATTTCTTATGATGTGGCGGTCTTCTCGACGACTGGTCTGTCGAGGGCGTCCTGAGCCTGGTCTTCGTGTACATGACATCTCTCGGGTCCACTGGTCCCAACACCTCCTCACAACACAATCAGAGCGGCCTAATTGACGAGCTACTCGCCTAGCTGACCACCCAGCTTCCATCATCCCGACGATTCTCCCCCTCTCAAACTGCGACAACTGCTTATATTGTCTTCGAACACGGCGTAATGGCATGTCTATCTCAGCTCTTCCTTTGTAAATGATTCAGCACACTCAAACAAGCTTTGGTTACCTGTTTTATACTCCACAGAGTACGATGTTCAACGCCCTCTACCGGCTATACATAATGCGCAATCACGCTGCATTTCGAATCATTTGCATATCTCCCCGACATGTACCTTCATTGCAAGTTTCGTTACGATCCCGCAATTATTTCTTGGTGCGCTAATTTTTTTGTCCATGAGTGTATATATATATATATATATATATATATATATATATATATATATATATATATATATATATATATATATATATATATTCTGGAACTTTAAATAAATTTATCGTCACGTGCATAACAACTAAATAGACAAAAAAAATATTGTTTTTCTTTCTAATGCAGCAGACGATTGGATATTATCCAAAAAAAAAAAAATAAATATCCTTTACGATTTTTTTCTAAATATATATATATATATATATATATATATATATATATATATATATATATGTAACAGTTTCATACCTGACTGACTGACTTATAACGCACAGACCAAACCGCTGGACATAAAGGGCTGACATTTTGCATGGCGATTCTTCTTATAGAGTAGGGATGCATTAAGAAAGATTTTTGAAAAATTCTTCTTAGCTTTTTTAAATGGCATTTTTAAGCTGTTTTTATAAATTTTTAATTTTTCATTTAAAATGATAATCTGAGGGTTATAAAATTTATATCACGAGAAAGATCATAAAAAATCCTTTAAAATGAAATCTTTTTCGAATCTTTACCTCCGTTTTCTGATTTTTGGTGAATTTTTAAAGATTAATTTTTATTATTAAATGCTGATCACGCAGTTTCTTTTCTTTTTGTGATACTTTAAACTAATTTTGCGCCACGTGCATAACAACGAAATAGGCAAAAAAAAAAAATATATATTTTTTCTTGCTAATGCGGCAGACGATTGGACATTATCCAAAAAAAAATATTAAAACACAGTAAAAGATATGTTCCTCAAACTGTACTATATTAACTGTACTATATTCTTTAGTATGTTCTATTAGATTTAATTTGAATATTTTCTTCTACATTATTTTATCTATAAAAATATCCGCTACGATTTTTTATATACATTTTATATACATTTCTTTTTGCGTACATTGATCGTTGTATTTATTATATAGTATATATATATATATATATATATATATATATATATATATATATATATATATATATATATATATATATATATATATATATATATATATATATATATATATATATATTGGCATTAATTGCATACATTGACCGTTGTATTTAATTTGATTGTACTCCGTAGCGAAGAACGGGTATTCAGCTAGTATACACACACACACACACATAGTGCGCGCGCTCCCACAGATTCTGATAGAAAGTTATTTCAGTTTTCTTTTTTCAGAAAAAGAGGATTACTATGAAGGGTGACTATTTTGTTTACTTTTATTACCCCGGAAATTGCTTCATAAGTTCGTTAATTAAGGGAGTTAATTCTTTGATTTCTAAGAGTTTACTGTGAGATTAAAAACGATTATGGCAGCTGGTAACAGAAGTTTTCCTCCGAAAAAAAAGTTGTACTGTAAAATAACTTTTATTAGGTACTCCGCCTAATAAATTCATTAGATTTGGAGGAGAACTGTAAAAATCATAGACCAAGAAGGGAGTTCCCTAAATTCTCGTATCTCGGATGAAGGTAGAAGTTATTGAGTTTTGGCACTGAGGTTCATAACATTCGAATGATAACCTAAGTATAATGGTTTTCTTGTCGGACGCTTACTGGGCTAGCTTGGGTGTTTCAAAATTTATTTTCAATTTCTTTTTTTGCCTGTCCTTGGTTGTTTGGTAAAAAGACGAATATAGACGAATAGACACGTTCAAAACGATAATGCTGAACTCAGTTACAATGAGCCTCTATTTTACTAAATCTTAGATTTTACAAGGAAGTAAGAATACAATGGTTCGTTCACCATTAAACATACTGTACTTGTTAATTTAGTGCAAAACTCGAATTTAGCCAGTGGCGTAGCGAGGGGGAGGGGGGTCTATCATGCCCCGGGCACCATTCGTGGAGGGTGCCAAATGGTCCCCAAGACCATTAGGCCAAATGGTCCCCAAGACCATGGGGGTGCCAAAAAGGTATCGTGCCCCGGGCGCCAGTTATGCTCGCTACGTCACTGGATTTAGCAAGAAGGATTTCGTTTAACTCCTGTATTTTTCCGTCGATTTCCTCCGTCAGTTCCTTAACTTGGAAAAATTCAGTCAAAGGTTGAGATTTTTGAAAGTGAAAAGTTCGACTAGAAAGAGGCAACTAATTGCCTAGTTAAGGCAACAGTAATATTGGAAAAGAGAGATTTCGAGTTTTAATATTGTTGATCGTGATGTGACTGGTGCGTTCTTATATAACAACTGTAGAGGATATTGTCGCTAAATACAAGCAAAAAAGCTGAAAATGTACAAACAATGAAGAGGACGCTGAGGGAAACAAGGATGAGAAATTTCAAAGAGAACCGCTATCTAGATACTTAGAGGCTTTGAAATGCGTGGTGAAATTGCGCTCTTTTCTTTCTTTCTTTCTTTCTTTTTTTTTTAAATCAAGGGTGCAGTTGGCGATTTGTTTTGTGCCATGAGTTTAATACGAAATGAAAGAAAGAATATAAAAGGCAATGTAATCTATTTTTGTTTTTCTGAGTCAAATAATAAAATAAAGCTAAAGTTCTTCGATTAGTCTCTTTTTTTTTTCTTTCTTTGTTTTTAAACTCGGCATTTACTAGCTTTCAGATTCAACGAGTAAAATTTTCGTTCCTCCGTGACTTTTAAAGGCAAATTCGATTGTACAGTTTAAATTAAAAAATTACTATCACTGGAAAAAAAAAAACACCCAAACACATAATAACTTCAAACTTCTCCATTGAAAATTGTTTCTTAAATATTACGTACCTAAAGAATAATGTTAAACTGCCCCTGTCGCCTCTGTGCTAGATGAATTAATGGCTTCTTGTTGCTTTATTCTGCTGGCATTGGGTTATTTTCTTATCATTTTAAGAAGTACTGGCCTCTGATGAGACGTATTTATCTTACAGATCATAATTTTCATTGAAATAATCCGTCGTTTATGGATTATGTCGGCACTGTTGATAAAGAAATGCTGTCATTAAACTTAAATTCATGAAGTTATAAACTTCAATTATTATTATTATCATATTTGAATTAATAAAATTAACTGGTAATAAACTAAGCTATAATTTGGTTTTCCCTTATTTGTTAGTTTTCAGTTCCATAATTCTTAAACATTTACAAAAGAAGAGAAATCCACGCAAATAATGATAACACCACTATTAAAAACTGGAAGTAATTAGAAACGAATTTAAAGTATTTCAATTTTAAGGCCAAAGTTTTGTTCTCTCTTATAAAAGAAATTTATCCAAAATTTGACCCTGAAGTCTAATATTACGAAAGTGTCTAATATTACAATGTGCAAGCCTAACATCTGTACTGTTACCTTTTATTGTGTATTGGCTTCTAATAATGACATGTTAGTAAATAAACCTTCATTAATTGTGCCTAATTAGACTAATATTTTTATTATATAGAAAACTAGTTGAATACCCGTGTTTCGCTACGGAATATATTCAAATTAAATACAACGGTCAATGTATGCAATTAATACCAAAGAAAAAGGAAAAAAATATATTTGTAATAAATACAACGGTCAATGTCAAAAAAAAATTATATTTATAAAAAAATCGTTACGGATATTTTTATAGACAAAATAATTTAGAAGAAAATATTCAAATTAAATCTAATAGAACATACTAAAGAATATAGTACAGTTAATATAGTACAGTTTGAGGAACATATCTTTTACTGTATTTTAATTTTTTTCTTTTTTTGATAATGCCCGATCGTCTGCCGCATTAGAAAGAAAAAAAAAATATTTTTTTTGTCAATTTATTCCGTTGTTATGCACGTGACGCAAAATTAGTGTAAAGTATCTCAAAAAGAAAAGAAACCACGTGATCAGCATTCAAAAATTAAATTCTAAAAATTAATTTTTAAAAATTCACCAAAACTCAGAAAATGGAAGTAAAGATTCGAAAAAGATTTCATTTTAAAGGAATTTTTATGATCTTTCTCGTGATATAAATTTTATAAACCTCAGATTATTATTTTAAATGAAAACTTAAAAGAATGTTACAAAAACAGCTTAAAAATTTAATTTAAAAAAATCTAAGAATTTTTCAAAACTCTTTCTTAGTGCACCCCCTACACTATAAAAAGAATCGCCATGCAAAATTTCAACCCTTTAGGTCCAGCAGTTTGGTCTGTGCGTTATCTGTCAGTCAGTCAGTTACGGAACTGTTTTATATGTTTTATATGATAGTTTCTAATTTTCTTCGAAATTTTCGTCGTAATCTGGTTTAATTTTTTTAAATTTTTTTATTTTTTTTAAAGCCGAGAACAATTGTTAAGGCGCATCAGTCGATAACTCTGCTAGGTTTTCTTGTTCAGAAATAATATTTCATGAATTAATTAGATGGTTAATATAACTGGTTTGCTCCTATCAGATTCTCGCAGCGGGAAAAAAGTCTCCTTCGCCGGTTAGAGGGATCACAGTTTTGGAAACTGCGATTCATGTAATTCCCCTTTTCTCGCGTAAGGTGCTTTTATATTTATACGAACAACTCTCAAAATGTTTCAGTTCAAGGTTAGGCCGATCAAAAACACTATGTCGTAAAGTGGGTAGGGGTGATTAAAAAAGACAGCCACCCTAATGAGTCGTGTGTGACGTCCTTGCCAGCTGTGCTGTGGAGAGGGTTTGGGTGAATCGATTAGGGGAACTCCCCTCCCGGAAAAGCGTGTCAAAAATTTCAGAACTTGGTTTCGCTTTACATTTCTATCTCGTAGATCAATTCAATTAAATTTCTGGTCTTTCCAGCACACGTGGTTTTGATCCTCCTGTAGAAAGGGGGGTAATAGAATTTGATTTATACGTAATTGAAAAGCCGTTGATTTGAAAAGGGTAATAAGATCATTTTCTGCCTATTTTTCCACAGAAGGGAGCCGAATGTTTAGCGTTATGTCAGGAGATTGCATGGGAAAGTGATACATTCTTTGGAATACGATCCTTTAGCTATTGGTTTAAAGTGCTTTTTTTCTATTTTTTTAAATTGCTTGCATTTTAACGAGGGAGTTTGAAAACTGTGTTTTTTTTTATTATCTTTCATGATATTTTTAAATCGTAAAATTTCTCGTTTTGCTATGATTTAGGCGTATTGGGATGTATACGCGAGCAACCTTACGTCAATGCCAATTGATAAAGCTTTCAGTTTTACATTTTTTTTTTTTAAAGAAAAAGGCAGTATTGTCAGAATAAATAGAAATATCTATACTAAGCGCATTCAAAGTGTTTTTAGTCATGCTGAGAGCTAAAATTTCATTTCGATACTGAAAAGTTAAAAGTCATGAAAGTTAAAAGTCATGCTGAGAGCAAAAATTTCATTTCGATACTGAAAATAATGCAAAATTTTTAATTGAGATTCTAACATATAATGCTCCTATTTGTATTCATTTAAACTATTATGATTACTAGACCATTTTATGAAAAACAGATATGTGCAGCCATGAGATCGCTGAATGACTAAACGACCGGAAAACAATGAGCAAGTGAAGAGTGAAAGAAGGTGTCGCACATGCTATAATGCAAAAAGACGTGATAAGATGAGATTATATATATATATATATATATATATATATATATATACTAATACAAAGTAGCCAAAATAAACTTAATGTAAACTTTTTAGATATAAACATAAAAATAAATTCTCATTGCAATTTTACTTTTGATCTATATGACAAAAGATCAGCTTATGACTTTAATATTGTTAAATTTCAAAATTACTCAACATGCTTACACAAATCTGTTTTTGATAATATTATTATAAATCAGCTAGTAAGAATAAATAGGCTTTGTTCTAAGGACAATAGGCATAAGCATATTATAGAATTGTTAGTAGGGCTAAAACGTAATTATTACCCTGATAGTCTTTCCAAGCACATAATTGGTTGTTTTAGATTTACTGAATAGCATGTTCTGTTGCTAATAATTAGTAATACTAAACTAAAAGATTAATTAAAGTAAATAACTAATAAAACAGAAAAATAAAAAATAATATATAACAACTAGTGTAATAATAATAATAAATTATAAATAATAATAATAACTCTTAGTCATAATAAATGTCTAAGTTAACTTAGGTAATATTGTCCTATAATACACTATCCTTAGTAAGTCTGCTTCTGTGTTTCCATTTGCTCCATGGTTGCAAGATTTGTGACGTCAGTCTTCTTGCGGTTTCCTTTACTTAACTTCCACTTTGTCTGGCGCCGGGCTTGGTGTTCTATCTTTAAGCAACTGTTTAATCCCTTCTTCTGTGTCTTATGGATTGTACGGTGTCTAAGTATGTTTATTGCTCAGATCATACTTATCAGAAACAATCCATTGGTTTTTTGACAGTATCGGCACCGCTGATGAAGAGATGCTGTCAAAAACTTATTTTTCACTTATCTTTTCATGTTTTTAGTTCCTGGCTACAGTAGTTTTAAGCATATACTGGTTTTTCACTTTCAACTTTGTCATATATATATATATATATATATATATATATATATATATATATATATATATATATATATATATATATATATATATATATATATATATATATATATGTACGTATGTATGTATACATGTGTGTGTGTGTGTGTGTGTTTGTTTCGGTGTGTACGAGGGTCGTTTGATAAGTCGGTGCAAATACAGGGTCATCGAAAAAAGTTGGACACATTTCATATAATCATATTTAATGAAATAATTACAATACAAAAAATTCTGTCGTTGTGTAATGTTCAGAATTTAATAGAATTTTACCTTAATAAGTTTCAATAAGAGCACCGTTGGTTGCGCTACACATATCAAGTCGATAATCAATCTCTAACCAGGTGTTACGAAGCATGTCTGGCTTCACTGTGGCAATTGCATCGGCAATTCTCTCTAGTAAATGTGTCGAGTCCCGTACCTTTACGCTGTAAACAATGTTCTTGACGTAACCCCAGATTTGTACTCCACTAACCTTAACACACATTGAACTTTCTCCTGAACGGTCGACATTGCACTGATGGAAAGCCGAACGAAGACCTCTTCCACCTTACATCGCATCTGCGCAACGTTCCATGTCACGGCTGCGTACTAGTTATATTTAGAAATCTTCGACACTTGCCAAGTTGTTTGAAAAGAATATTATTGCGTTTGCTCAATTCATTTTAGAATTTTGAGCTTTCGAAATGTGTCCAAGGCGTTTTCCATGACCCTGTATAATGAAAACGATGTTTATTAAAAATCTTTTTCTTTTTATTTTCCTACATAATCTCCCTTAAGGTCAATACATTTAGACCAATGATTTTCAAGTTTTTTTTCCCTTTTTTTTTTAAATCCCGTCAATAAAGTAAGACATTCCAACTCTGCAAAATAACCGTTCGTTTCACTAATCACTTCGGAATTTGATACAAATTTCTGACCTGCAAAATTTATTTTTCATGTTTGAGAGCAAGTAGGAGTCTGCGAGGCCCAAATCTGGAGAATACGTAGGGTGAGGTACAATTTCGTAGCGTAATTCTAATAGTTTTGTGGTACTGCAACAGCAGATGAATGAGCTGGAGCATTGTCCTGATCGAAAATAATCTTTTTTTTTTTTTTTTTCGCTAAATGCGGCCTTTTTGTCTGAATTTCACTATTTATCCAGTAAAGACGCATAGTACTCTTCGGTGATTGTTTTGTCCTTTTCCAAGTAGTCAATAAAGATTATACCAGGGACGTCCCCCCCCCCCCCCTCAAAAAAAAAAGTGGCTATAACCTTTCCTGATGATGGACCCGTTTCCACTTTCTTTGGTGCAGGTTCACCAGCTTCTGTTTTGACTGTTCTTTTGATTCTGGCTGGTAGTGGTGTATCAATGTTCCATCAACTGTTACGAAACGACGCAAAGATTCACCTGGCTTTCTTTGAAACAGCTCCAGTTGGACTACGAACTGTTTACTTATTCACGTTTTTGATCGATTATATCAAACACAGCAACGGCAATATAGACAGCTTTCTCTATCCAAATATTCAAGCAAAATATTATGTACGCGCTCTGATGAGATACCAATAGCCTCAGAAATCTCTGGCACTTTTAATCTTCTATCCTTCTTTACCATATTATGGATTTTTTCAATAATTTCTGAATTATTGACCTCAGCAGGGCGACCAAAACGTTCAGTGTAACTTGTGCTCATTCGGCAGCAACGAAAGTTATCTAGCCACTTGTAAAATCCTTCTAAGCGAAAGTGCGATAATATTTATCAAGCCTGGATATAGTTTCTGCCGCCATTTTCCCTCTTAAAAAAATGTTTTATCAACACACGGAACTCGTTTGTTTCCATCCTGTAAGCAGTAAGAAGAATTGACCAACTAAAATGGCTGTCAATCACAGGTTAAGCGTTGAAATGATGGCTTCGTCGCGCACAATACGTCCCTCATTAAATCGTATGAGCTATGATTATGCAATAGCTGATCATTATAAAGAGCCGTAATGCAATGAATATTAAATTTTTCCCATTACCCTTTTCAGGGTAGGTGTTCATAAATATCAGAGATAAGGGTAAATTAAAGGCCTATGCCTAGGAAATTCTTTTTGGTGAAGCTTGGTTGAGTAGGCCATCCACTTATAAGAATCAGGTCCGAAACACACCTGTAGCTTACGGCCTGCTATTTTGATGATTCGGCTGTAAACGGATTCTCCAAACTGAGAGATGGCGATGACAGTGGAACGAAAAGCCGAATTCATGAACACAAACACATGCTGTCTGATAAACGTAAACTCACAAAACGGAACTAAGAACACATGATAACGGTACGACATTTCACGTTATGACAGCGGCACAAGTTAACGTGTCTCGTTGGCATGATACACACACGCTCTCCTTGCTACTTTTTATCAACTTACAGTTGATCTACTGTGATAGGAGTATAGCAGCGACCTGCGGTGCTCAATTAGGCCAAACAAGCTGTCTATTCTGAGAGAACTTTTTTTAGTGAACGTTGTTGAATACCGTCCTTCCACTCTTCGGATTCAGGTTCGAAACTAATTTCGTAGCTCATGCTTCACTAAAAGATCAAATACTAGATAATATGCTTTAAAATTTAAAATAGTTTTAAAGCTTTCCGCATGATAGCGCCATTCTTTTTATTGATTTGTAAGAGCAATGCCAGCAAATGAAATTTCACTGTTCCATATACGAAACTCGACATCGTTGCCATGCCTCAATTAATTACACTTTCATAAACAAAAGTAACAGTAAAACGCAACTCTCAGTAGAATCCGTACCATTCAATCGAGCACTTCACGTTATCCTGACATCATATATATTTCACTTGATTTTAGATGCCGTAAGTCTTGCTTCAGTCACGAGTGGTGCAGAGATGTCATTTTATACCCCTGATTAGTCGGGGAAAAAGCTTACTAGAATCAGTACACGGGACTAGTTTTTGAGGGCCTCATTGGTCTATTCAGGATCAAATTTTCCACTTACCTGCTTGCAAGTAGAATAAAAAGGACCTAATAATCCGAGGCCCGCTAAATTGTGGAGGCTGTAAGCGTGCTTAGTGCAACTTTGCCAGTAAGACATCGAGCGGAGTAATTTATTTGTCAGTAGACGAGAAGTATTGTAGAGTTCTATTCATCAATCCTTAAGAAGGATAAAGTAGTATATGGTTGAATAAAAGTTTTATTAACATAGAATATACAAAACTTATTTGAATTTAACCGATAATGAAATAAATACTACCTAATTGACTTTAAACAACACATTACTTTGAAGGGCTACAATATATTTGAATACCCTAATAGTTTATTATATATATTCAGAACAGCAAAACATATTACATGACATCATATGGAACACAATTTGAGTACACTTGTAAATTTAAAGACTGCCCATTTGATTTCCAGAGAAATACACCTCTGCTATTTGTGCGACATCGTGTAGTGTCTTATTTATCCAGCATTCTAAATATAAAAGAGAATAACAATATTTTCAGTTTACTCACGAATACTGTAGGTAAAATAAGTGAAAATCGAATATTAGATAGATCAGAATTATTTGTTTTTTAGCAAAGAAGCTCTTTCTCTGTTTTTCTCCCACAGAAATGTTTGGGAGAAAGAGAAATGCTCTTTCAAGTCACGTAACAGCGTCTAAATGTAGAGTTGTGGATGATCCTTATAAATGCATCAATTTGTTTCAACGTTATACGTTTGTGAACAATTTTATATACTTTTCACGCTCTAAACCAGCGATTCAAAAAGGGTGTTCCTGCAAATTGCGAGCTTGTGATGCTAGAGGAAAGAAACATTTTTATTAATAAAAAAAAATATGAGGGAACATTAAATCTCTGTTAAATGTTTTTAAAAATGCAATTTACTTTATAAAAGACTAGCTCAAACTGGAATGCATATATATATATATATATATATATATATATATATATATATATATATATATATACAGGTGGTTATCAAAATAATGGAAACACTTAGGAAAAACATGAAATTCTTTATTAATATGGTATAGGATCATCTATGGCATTTAATACCACCTGGATTCACTAAGGAAGTGAATTATGCAAGTCATGAATAGTGGTTAAGGGAATATTATACCATTCTTTATGGATAAATCGTCAATGTTCCTGTAGAGATCCTATTTCTGGATATTGATTCCTGACTCTGTTTCCTAAAACAGACCACAGAAGTTCGCTGATATTGAGGTTTAGGGACTGTGTGGGCCAGATAAGGTGTTTGACTTGGTATTTATGTTCCTCAAACCACGACTTGACACGTCTAGCTGTATGGATCGGAGCAATATCATCATGGAGAACGCTGTCTCCTACAGGAAACAATTTTTGCACTATAGGATGGATCTGGTCGGCTAAAAGTTCGACATCGTCCTTCCCAGTCAATCTTCCTTTCGGGGTTACAATAGATCCCTTTTGAAAACCATGAGTTGGCCGCCGAAACCCTAAGAAATTTCCTCTCCATGTTTGACAGCTGGCATGAGACAAGCATGATAATACGCTTGTGTAGGTGTTCTTCAGACATACGCACATCCTGTTGCATGGAACAAAGTGAACAATGATTCGTCTAACCAAATGTCATATTTCAACGTATCACTCGACCAGGATTTGTGCTCGTGGCACCACTGTAGAGGACGGTTTGTTTTCACATCTCTTACAAGTGGCTTGGGAATTACTACTCTGCCGTAAATGTTTTGTTTTTGAAGTTTTCTCTTACCTGTAATGACTGGTACTGGAGCCTGCAGATTCAGATGGAGCTTTGCGATCACTTTGGCTGCAGTTGTCTTTTTTTTTGATGTCACAGTCCGCTTCAACACCCGCCAGTTTCTTTCACTTAGCTTTCCCTTTCGTCCACTATTTTGCTTCACAGAGGATGTCTTTCTGTGAACTCTGTATGCCATCATGACTTCCGATATCATAGCTCGGTAAACACACAAACTCATGGGGGCTGTTGTAACAGATACTCCAATTAAACGCGCTTCAACAATTTGCCCTCCTGCAAGGTCTACAAGGTTTCACATCTTACGCTATCCCCCAAAGAGCCTGATGCTCATAGTTTCATTACTGCTACTTAAGAGTAGAATAATGCATACACTATATTCTATAAAAAAATATTGGTCCATAAACTTGTTTTTTAAGGATTACGAAGCACTTCCATAAACACCACTAATATTGATGTGTTTTCATTATTTTGATAACCACCTGTATATATATATATATATATATATATATATATATATATATATATATATATATATATATATATATATATATATATATATATATATATGATTTGATTTTAAAATTTGCAAATTTTAAAATCGAATAGCTTCTATTCTGTTCGTTTTATAGTGCTGGATAATTTTTTCTTAGATATATCTAGTATATGACTATCTTTGTGAATGCTTCAAAAAGCCAAAACATATTATACTATTTCTACAGGTAAGGGATGATTTTATAATTGTGATAAAAATCCAAATTATTGGATGAATATAGTATATGATATTAAAACTGGGAAAAGTTTGTAAAATCCTTTTGTACGGTCTTTAAAAGATGTATGATTTTGTTGATTTAGATTTGTTTGAAAATTCACAAATTCCTATACTAGATGTACATGGAAAAATTGTTTAACATTATCGAACGAGTATATAATAATCTATTTTAAAGTTTGCAAAAATCTCTAAAATCCTTTACTTTGATTACAGAAAAGTCTAAAAAAAAATCATTTAGTCTAGTATTACCCTTCTTAAATAATAGTCGCGTATTAGATGTATTCGAAAAAAATTGTCCAGCATCATCAGTCGAATAGAATACAAGTTATTCGATTTTTTAAATTCAGAAAAATCGTTGACTTTTTCGGCCGTAAGGTTTTAAGGCCAAAATTATTTCGATCGAAATTTATTTATGTAATTTTGACAAAAAATTTAAGAGCTCTCGTAGCATTTCGATACAATACTTTTTAGGTGTACTACACATTTTAAAAACTTTTCTCAAATGCCAATCCTGTTTGTCACGTGGTTTCTCCTTCCCCTTGTATCTTTAATCAGGGCTCAATAAAGTTAAAATTTGTGTATTGCAAAAATTTCTAATAACTCATTCCTCAGCTCACAAAATCCGGAGAGCACTTTACTATAAATAACTATAAATAACTACAAATAATACTATAAATAATTTTAATACCTGCATGAATATTATATTTCTGTCAAAACTGGTTAGTAATTAAATGAATTTCAATGACCAGATGTCTGCGAGGGAAAGACCTTTTGTGTTCTGAAGACTTAGTCCGAAAGAAAATATTAGAAAATGGCACAAATGAAAGCCTCGATAAAATTCAGAACTCTGTCTCACAATGATATTGAAAATGCGAGGAATTTATTGCAGTTGTTAAAGATGTAATATCTCCTATCGAGTTTCGACAAATGTTAGTTGGTGAGGAATTTTGGTCAAAGATGTGGGGGGGCTGTCCTAATATTTTCCTATTACAGTTCTATAGTTACAAAGAAGGGAAAAAATCTAAGAAAAGCTGCTTTTTCGCAAAGCAAAAGCTACTAGAAAATCATATGCTTGTCCTCGTCAAAGAGACAGAAAGTTTAAAATCTGCTCTGCTAAATGGGGAAGAAAGTAATGAAGTGAACATTATATTATAGTTTGCAGTCTATGTTAGTAAATTGAGTTTTTTATTTGCTCAAAATGATTTTGGATGGAAAAAGCAGTAAAGCTGTTAAACTTCTCCGAAAAAAGTTTATTTCATTGAGGAATTTTCATAATTAATCACTGTTTTGTATAAAATTTTTGGCCAGAACTTTTCGACCCACAGTGCATCTTCACGAGTTAAAGAATACGTCACTGGTATGAACGTCAATATTTTCTTTCATAGGTAAAAATATATTTGGTTTAACAACAAAAAATTTAAAAAAAGTTGATTTAGCATTACAAACTCATATGTTCCATATTGCCTTTCAAAAAGTTTATTGGTCCCTCTTTTTCAGACATTAATGGATTAGCTTTTATATGACAAATTTTATTTTTGCCCTTTGAATTTGTTAATTCAAAATTCTCTGAACTATGCATTTTATTTAAAGTATTTTAGGCTAACTTTTAGTGGATTCCTTATTTGATTCTCTCCTATGTAATTATTCATATGTTCCTAAACTAATTAATTATTCATATAATTGTGCACTCATTCAGGGGAAATTTCCTTTTCGAGTTCCCCATTTAATCTCAATATATCAAAGCTTTCGATGCAAATACAAGAGTGTATCCAATTTAAGACATTTCTAAGCTGTCATCAAAGCTTCACGTCTTTGTAAAAGTCCAGCATCTCCTCAGTCCCGAATCTTACTTGCATAAAATTAGAATGGAGCATCATGGGCTATAAAATGAAAAAAAATGGAAGTCTTTGAAAGTGTAGTAAATAACAAAACTCCCAGTCAACTTTTAATTTCCCGAATGACTCTATCTGGTAAGATTATTGCTGCGACAGCCGTCTTAAAATTTAATACAACCCTTTAGGCGCTGGGGGGTCATTAAAGGCAGGCGAGATGGGTGCTGCGTTATTATTCAGCGTTATGAGTGCTCAGGCCGCAGCCGGTTCTTGCGTCCCGCCATTCATCAGCGGCAAGACTGTCACCACCAGCTGACGACACCCCCGCTAGCTGCAGAGCCGAATACAAATACACCGTGTTCCCTCACTGAAAGAATAGGGCGCGGACAATGCGCTCGTTAAGCCACGGCAATCAAAGGATGCACAACGAGAAAGGGAGTCCACTTTCCTGGTCAATTCAAGTTCATTGCCATAGTCAAAGATCATAACACCAATAGCACGAGGATTTCTTCCGAGACACATTTGCGTTTCAGACTGGCGCATTGGTCGAGAGTCAAAAGGAAAATACAATTTTTTTTTTTTTTTAGATGAATGTCAAAATTTTATTCTCGCAGGCATCATGTAATAACGACTTGGTATTAGTTTGCTATTTTGTTACGATACGATAAAATACAGTGCCACCTCGATGAATGTGAAAAATATACATTAACCTTTTCCTTACGGGGAGGGACGGCATGTATCCCAAGAATACGGGCCCAAGAATGAATATACAGTGGTGGCAAAAAGTCCTGAACACACTCATTTTTTTGCTTAATTTTTGTGTTTCACTTAATTGTTCGTTACGAAATTATCGAACTATCTTAACTATTGTTAATGATTCTAATGAATTTTGTCATGCTGATTTCAAATCTGTTACTAGTTTTTTAATGCCACAAGTATTTTTTGTAGTACAGCTGCCTGAATACAAGAATGTGTAGTATGTTCAGAATAACACATTATAGAATAACATAATATACGTAGTAGAATAACACAAAATTTTTTACAAATACGGTACATTTAATATGCATTTTTAAATTTTGGTTGTTACATGTTTGAACATCAATACTTTTATGGGCCAGCCGTTTGATTTAATTACGGCTCTACATCTTTTTGGCTTGGAATGCACCAATTTCACAAGAAGTTATTTCGTGACAACATGGTTGAAGGAAAATATTAAATCTTCAAATAACTCATGTTTGTTTGAAGGTTAATTCTTTGAAATATCCTAAAAAAAATTATGTCATAGGTTCTCTATCTGATTAAGATCCGGAGACTGTCCTGGCCAGTTCATCCTCTTCATAGTATTGTCTTCGAACCATTTCTGGACTACCAATGGATATCAATGAAACTACTTACTTGACATGAATTCTACAAACAGATTTGAAATCAGCATGAAAAAATACATTAGTGTCAATAACAATAGTTAAGATAGTACGATGATTTCCTAACGAAAAATTAAGTCAAACACAAAAATTTTGGAAAAAAATGAGTGTGTTCAGGATTTTTTGCCACCACTATATATATATATATATATATATATATATATATATATATATAAATATATATATATATATATATATATATATATATATATATATATATACATATACACTGCTGGCCACCCAAATTGTAACACCAAGAAAGACAAGAGATATCACAACAAAATTTATTTTGTAGATAACATGTTGACCAAGTATCAAATGATTAAATTTATAGACTTCTGTGAAGTGTGGTTCCTGCCAAAATCAGTAGCCAGAGTAGCCGCCATTGTTGGAGATCACCGCTGCCACACGCCTCGACATTGATTCAAAGAGACTTTGGATGAGTTCTTGGGGTACAGCAGACGAAGCAGCTTCCACACGTTGCCAAAGTTGATCTGCTGTGACAGCTGGGGATGGAATCTGGGTCAATCGTAGAGCAACCATGGACCACATATTTTCTAGCGGCGAAAGATCCGGAGAGCGAGGCGGCCAGGGAAGCAATTCAATCTGGCTATTGACGAAGAACCGTTGGACAATGCGTGCCACGTGTGGTCGCGCATTATCCTGTTGAAATATGGCTGTGGGCAAGCCCTGAAGGTAAGGAAGGACAACTCGCTCCAACACCTCGGAGATGTAGCGCTGGCTGTTTAAAGTACCGGCAATGCGTACTAGAGGTGTGCGAGAGCGATATCCAATACCGCCCCATACCATAATACCCGGTGCAGGACCAGTGTGGCGGTGCATAACGCAGCTGTTCAGCATCCTCTCTTCACGGTGTCTCCAGACTCGAATGCGACCATCGTGGTGTTGCAGACAGAAGCGTGACTCGTCAGTAAAGACAATTTCATTCCATTCTGCCGTCCACATCCTTCTGTCATCGCACCATTGGCGGCGGAGACGTCTGTGGTTCTGCGTCAAGGGTAGACAAAGCAATAGACGTCTTGCGGACAGAACACTCTGCTGTAAACGGCGTCGAATGGTACGCGCAGACACTGGATGATGCGTTACAGACTGCATGTGCTGTGCTATGGTTCGTGATGTGACTGAGCGATCCGTCACTGCCATGCGCACAATTTGCCTGTCATCACGTGAAGTGGTGCGCTGAGGTGGATGCGATCGAACACGCCGGTCCGTCGTACCCTCCTGCATCCATCGATCACATATCCGCATTACAGTTGTTTGGTTTCGTCCAACACGACTACCGATTTCCCTGAAAGATAATCTACAATCTCGGTAGGCCACTATCCTTCCTCTGTCGAACTCGGATAGTTGATCAAAAGATGATCGCTGTTTTCGACGAGGCATAATTGATCGTTTTTTTTAAAACCACAAGAAAAACACAATTGCCGAACTTGAAATCGTCGAAATGTCCAAGCCTTAAATAGCGCTTTGAACTGGCGCCACAGGCGCGCGTGATGTGCGTCTGCGCTGAAATTGTAATCATTTGCATATCTCACCTCCGCTAATGCATGTAGTAAATTTCATGTTATTTGCATGTTTCCTTCAGGGTGTTGCATTTACAGTGGCCAGCAGTGTATATATATATATGTATATAGTATATATGTATATGTATATATATATATATATATATATATATATACATATATATATATATATATATATATATATATATATACATATATATATATATACATATATATATATATATATATATATATATATATATATATATATATATATATATATATATATATATATATATATATACATATATATATATATATATATATGCATATATATATATGTATACATATATATATATACATATATATATATATATACATATATATATATATATATATATATACATATATATATATATATATATATATATATATATATATATATATATATATATATATACATATATATATATATACATATATATATATATATATATACATATATATATATATATATACATATATATATATATATATACATATATATATATATATATATATACATATATATATATATATACATATATATATATATATACATATATATATATATATATATAAATATATATATATATACATATATATATATACATATACATATATATATACATATACATATATATATGCATATACATATACATATACATATACATATACATATACATATATATATACATATATATATATATATATATATATATATATATATATATATATATATATATATATATATATATATATATATATATATATATAAACCCCTTAATGGCCATTCTTACAAAGGGGTATGAAATTTCCCGTTCTAAAGAGGGAATCGGAAAAATGGGCCCCGTAAGCTAAAGGTTAAATGGAGATTGGTGCATAAGCTTGGGCAAAAAATAAACAATGACCGTTTTAGAAGATGGTACATAACAATCTTAGATATTGAAAATACTTCTGTATCATTCAACATAATAAAATCTTCATAAAGAAAATTTGCCACGTTCATATAAATGGCATGTTATTTGATGGGGCACAGATCGCAAATTTTTCACTGTGTTATAAAACGTTTAACAAAATACTGCTTTGACTTCTCCTTTAGACCTACACTGCCAGTGGTGTCAGTGCCATTTATTGCTTCCATTTTTTCAAACAATTAATTATTACTTCTCCAACTCATCAATCTTAGCCTCTTTGAAAGTGAGTGACTTTATAAAGTGGATTCGCTAATTTCATTTCCTATTTTCTGATCCGGGAAAATTTCATCTAAGCTATACGTTTTCCTAGTGGGAATTTATGGTTGTCAGAATTCACATTGTCAAAAATCAGTTTTGTAAGAAATATTGAGATTCGTTAAATGTAGGAAAACATTAATCGAATCAAGGATAATTTCACATGGAATTCTTTGCACATAAGTCAGGATTAAAAAAAATAATTGCTAAATTTAGCAGTTATACAGTGTGTAACAAAATTATAAGACCACTGTGGATTTTGTGGTTTTTACTATAAATAGTATAATTTTTTTAAAATTAAATTAGGTTGATGTTAATAAATGAAATATAAAATATATGTATATTATTTTTAAGAGGTATTTAAATATACTAATTATTTTATCAACAATTTCAAATTTTTCCAATCAAATATCTGTAACAAAATTATAAGACCACTAGTTAAAAAATTTTTTTTAATGAAACTAATATGATGTTGATCCACCATTTTACTGAATAACTTCAAATACTCGATTTTTCATTGAATTAATTAGGTTTTCGAGCAAATATTTGGGAATTTTGCCCCATTCAACCATGATAGCTAGTTCCAATTCATACACAGAATCATACTGACGGTTATTTGCACTTGAAGAGCCAAATGGCCCCACAAGTTTTCGGTGGGATTCAGGTCTGGACTAAGTCTTGGCCAGTTTAAGACCTCGATTTTTTCTTTTTAAAACCAGTTTTTAGTTGATTTAGACACATGGCATGGCGCATTGTCTTGCTGAAATTTCCAGTTTGATCCTCCTAAAAATGGGCCAAAAGGTATAAGGTGTTGGTAAAGCAGTTGTTGATAACAAATGGAGTCCAAGAACTCGCTACAGATCACATTTCCCATCATATACAAAAGCTCCCCACACCATCACAGAGCCACCACCCATCTGTCTACTGAAGAAAATCCGAGGTTCCGTTCGTAAATCATGCCAGTAGGAAATATTACCGTCCGGGCCATCCAAATTAAATTTTTTTTCGTCGGAAAAAATAATATTTTTCCATGCAGCATCCCAGGTCATGACTTTCTTTGCCCACTTCAGCCTTCCTTCTTTATGATGCTTTAGCAGTCTTGGTTTTATTTTTAATTTCCGAATAGCAACATTTGAATTTGATCTTAAAGTGCGCCAGACTGTCATATGTGAAATAGTTTTACTTGTCTGCTGTGTTATTTTACGAGTAGACAAATTCTGTTTCGTTACAAGCTTGAAAATTCGTCTATTATCACGAGCTGATAATTTACTCTTTCTGCCAGATCTTTTATATTTTCCATAAAAATCTCTTTTACTTAAAACGTTATGAATAGCAGTTTTAGAACGTTTAAGTATCTTACTTATTTCACGTTCCGATTTTCCAGAGATCTTATAAAACCAAATTTTTCGAACTTCTAGTTCAGATAATTCTCTTCCACGCGGCATTGTGAATTTCCTCATTAAAACAAACAAATTTAATTTTAATTTCTTTTACAATATTATCATTTCGACCTTTTTTGTGATGTAACGTTACAGTTTATCTACGATTTTGAAAGAAAAAATAAAATAGTTTTAAAAACGCAAACGATTTTAAATAAAAAAATAAGTGGTCTTATATTTATGTTACACCGGGATTTCAAAAAATCGTTTGCTGTGTGAAATTAATTCAATTTTTTTTCCTTTAAGTGATTTATTTGAGAAAATATAAATTTTTTCATTTGCTTCAAATTTTAAAATTATTCATTTTAAGCAGTGTAATACTAAAATGAGTGATATTTTGGGTGGTCTTATAATTTTTTTACATATTGTAGATGCATCCTAGTTTGATCATTAATCAAGTTCACTAATCCTTGTATTTGACTACAAGTTTTATCAGTTTTTATCTTAAATATTCTTAGTTTGAATTTTTAAGGTTCAAATCCTGTATATTTAAGATAATAGCCTTTAAAAACTCCTTTGTCTAGAAAGGAAATTTTCCTGCTCACTTTTTTTAATGTAACAATGAATGAATTTTACTATAATCACTTTAATTTACCGAAGCTTATCCCTATCTGTTTGTTAATATAAACATAAAATACTTCTAGTATTTTCTCACGAATCCTTAATTTATATACTTTATTTTTCAAAATCAAGTTTACTATATGCTTCAGAGCTAGTCGAGAACATAAAATATACAGCCACTCTAGTTTCTCTATTTAGGTACTGGGGAATTTGCACTTTAAAGATTCATCAGAGAGTTAATCCACCAAACAAGTAAAGGAGAAAAACTTTGCATGAGAGAAATTACTTAAAAATTATGAAAATGCTAACTGCTTCATCCTCATAATAAAAATTTTTGTTCTCAAATTAATTTCTTTTACTCGTAGTACATATTTTCATGTTGCTATCACGAGATTAAAAAGAAGACTTAATTATGCTGAAGCTCGAATAAGGGACAGAAACTATTAAATAGAATGAATGGGAATATCATTGGCTTTCAATACAGACTACAGATAGCCATAATCAATACCGCAAAAAAATTGCTCTTAGAGGTATCGAATGCTGACTATGAATTTACGGATAAGGATCTCATTGAAGTGGAATATAAAAGAATTTGCTTGGACGTTTATAGTAGATCATGTGCACACAATCCGTACATCACTACAGTAAATATGAAGACCATTAGAATTAATTTGTAATACGCCATTCGTCTTTCTAGGACTGTGGTCGACTTTTGAGAAGTTGTCTGAAGTGAAGAGAACTGCTTTTCATATTTCCGACCACATGGGCATCGCGGAATACCCTTTTTTTCGGTCTTTGTTTTCTCATTTGTATAGTTTGGTAGATTCTTCTTCCTAGTATGAGGTAGTTTTTCAAGTATGGGACTCGGTTCCTTGGTTATGAAAAAAAAATCACGAAATTCGAGGGGTATCTTGACTTTCGGGCCTATCAACATTTGTTAGTATTATGAAAATAAAAGTTGTACACGCACAGGAACATTTTCCCGGGACTCGAACAAGGCGCGAATAGCGGCAGAGATAAAATCCTCCCCGAGTGACAAAGTATGACTAATTGTGATCCATCATACCATGATGAAAAAGGTCTTGGGCAAAATCTTGTACGTCTTTTTCCACCCAATAGCGTGCAGGCCATGCCACATAATGTTTGGCTTATTGCCGCTAGACTAGCAATAAAAGGCAGCCCCACGAAGCCCGTAGTTTCAGAAAATTTACTGAAAATCTGCAATCAGCTGACAGCTCCAGAATAGGCAATAGAATCCGTGTTCCGTTAACCTTTAGCTTACGGGGCCCATTTTTTTCCGATTCCCTCTTTAGAACGGGAAATTTCATACCCCCTTTGTAAGAAGGGGGTTCCGACCATACATTCTATGACGAATATTGCTCATATAGCTGCGTTCTATCACCCCGTAAAGTTTTGCCCACTTGTTCAGATTCATCCTGTATATATATTCATATATATATATATATATATATATATAATATATATATATATATATATATATATATATATATATATATATATATATATATATATATATATATAATATATATATATATATATATATATATATATATATATATATATATACATATAAATATATATATATATATATGTGTGTGTGTGTGTGTGTGTTCATTCATTCATTCATTCATGGGCCCGTATTGTTGGGTTACATGCTATCCCACCCCGTAAGGAAAAGGTTAAAAAGGCCATGAACTTGATATTGCTATTACAAATAATGATCGATCTTCTGGTCACACTGCATGGTGCGTGCAGGACGGATTTCTTAAAAACGAGGTATACCTCATGAACTGGCCTGCTTAAGGTTCTGATCTTAACACCTCCAATGCGCCAGATGGGGCTCGACGTAGCATCGAGACTTTCTGGGGGAAATCCCCATCAACGAGTGTAAAACTTTATCTTCTCCAGGTGAGGCTCAGAGACCTGGCATGGCTCACAACTACACTTTCGATATCTCTAATACAACTGGTCTGTAAAGAAACCTCTAGCGGTTGGAATTAAAATGTACAGTTTTTTTCCTTCCCCCTCCAATACAGTGGAATCTCGATCCATCGTTTTCGGATCCATCGTTTTTCCGTATGTGTCGTTCATTTTATCCAGTCCCGACGATCATATTGCTTTGTTATGTTTCCGCATCTATCGTTTTCAAGCCTTTATCGTTCATTTCAATCGGTCCCTTGAAAAACGATAGATCGAGATTCCACTGTACTTCGATATGTACCTTTCGGAGCAATTCACCCTGCGCTAAATATATTAAGGGAAATATCGATCTGAATTCTTTTGTGACATTTCTATTTGTAAACTGTATGTTACTTTTCACCACTGTTTAAATACTCTATAAATTTCTTGTATAATTGATTTATTTTGAAAAATATCTTGATAAATATTTATTTAAATTTAATTTTTTCTTTCTATAAAAATACTTGTTTCTGAAACTCGATTATCAGAATTCGTTTGAATTAAAAAGAACCTTTCTAGTGATAGAATTTTCGTTTAATTTCTGTCTTCTTCACTTCATTTTAGTAAATATTTCCTGTTGTATAATGTCAGCGATTGTAATCACCCATACTTTGGAAAAACATACACATCAGTTTAGTATAATCACTACGACCATACGAAACTCGTATATCTCCCATGTTGACAGAAAAACAGGCATCAATCCGAAAGAATCTTGAATATCTAAGTTTCAATCGCATGGAGAGCACATAAAGATAAAACAAAATGAAATTATCGCTGTAAAACTCAAAGCGTTACTTATTTATAGCTTATAAATATTCGATAATGTGGTTGGTCTAATCTTAATTTTGTCAGACATCTGGACTTTCTTAGATAAAAGTGTGCTTTTTGTTTTATAATTTGGACTAAACTGTGTTAATACGTTCATTTACGTGATACATAGCCATGAACAAGAGCACTGATGAATCCCTTCCTTCAGGTAGTTTAAGATGTAGAAAGGAGGTGCTCGTGTTTGTAGAAATGAAAGTATTTATACAGTCATTAATTCCTTTAAAATGCCGTAAACTTTTTTTATAGTTAAATCAAGTTTTTACAGATTAGCACACGTCTTTTTCCCACGCACTTAGAGGTATGTTTATGTTATATAATTTTAAGAAACAATGCTTTTGAACAATTTTCTTTCTCTGTTTCAATATTTCGTAATAAGGATCTACGTCATCCTTGGAAGCAGTCTCGTTCCCTTCTTGTTTACCCAAATTATTAGTATGCCAGTTTCTAATGTTTTTACATAATTTTACAGATTTTGATCGCATCCAGATTTATATACATAATGAAGCGTCATTAATACGCTGTTGGTTGGACCAAAGTAAAATGCGCAAATGAAACTTAAGATGGACCAAAAAAGAAATATTATAAATAGATCTTTATTTTTAATATTCCTAAACTAGGTCTTTTATGTGTTTGCTTTCCTATTCAAAAGAAAAGGGAAAGAAACAAGTAAAAAAAACCTGTTTACCACTTGTTATGCATATTCAGCTTTGATTAACTTTTTTTCAAATTAAAATTTAACTAATTTAAATTTATTAATTTTTGGTTGTATTAGAAAAATTGATTTCCCTTTAAAATTGTAACAAATTTTTATATTTGTTTGAATTAGAATTTTTATGAATTATATTTAATGTTTTAACTAAAATAACATTTGGAGGAATTCAAATTTTCTGTTTTTGCTTTGCTTTGAAATAGTTTGTTATGTTGGTTTGTGGAGTGAATTTCTCGAGCGCACTGCGAAAACTTCCCAGTTATGTTTGTATTCTTGAATGCTCTATTCTTCCTCTTTCCAACTGCTTCCATCTGTCTACTATCATTTCGTCTGCAGTTTCAGCGATGACGTCGGCACCGCAGTCAGCCTATTTTTCAAATGTATCTTCCTCGTATGCATCAGCGTGAACACGACGTGTTAGAAAAACAACTAATTCGGGGCAAAATAAATTTTTTCACTAGGAGAAAATTTAGATTGGGTTTTTCGAAAGCTTTTACTTGACATCTCACTGAAGCGTTGATTTGAAATAAAAGTTAATCAAAAACAACTTCAGTAAAGTACGACTCAAGTTATTTAGCCTTATTTTTATTTGAAATCTATGCGTTGTTGAAAATAATGTATGATACCCTTTTATACCTCGAAGCAGCACAAGTTTATTTCAATCAGATCGTTTACTGAAGACATTACAGAAACAACCTAATAGTTGAAGACCAGATGAGAAAGTAAATGTCACAATTTATTTGTGGGTCTAGAATACCTGATCAAGTCACCTCTCAGTAAAAAGTTGGAAAGAGTAATTACATCAGGAAGAAGGCATACATTCTTCTTAACTTTTTCTACTTATTTCAGATTCTCTTGCGGTGGACCTATTCCACCGGAACTCGCCTGCTGAATTTCGAGTACATTCCAGCATTACTTTTGAACAATACAAAAATATGTTCTTCTATCACAATTAAAATTTCATTCCTATAATTCCTCGTTATAGCGAAGCATCTTTGGATGAATCACCTTTTTTCAACAAAGTGTATATTTTCGAGTCATAAAAAAATGACACTTTTGTCTGCAGGAATTGTTATAAAAAAGAGAATCAGAAATTCAATGTTTTGAGCCGTATTTTACAATTTTTTTTTATACGTGAAAACCTTGTAATGGGAATAGCCTGGAAAGATGCTATTTTCAGATCACTTATGAAACTGCTAGAAGGCTTCTAGAATTAAGGGGGTAATTTGATCGTGGCCCCAAGTTTGATTGGAAATCATTTACAAAAGCTTCAATGAATGGATTACAACTTTGATGAAGGGCACAATACTCCATTCTTTGTATCTAAAAAGGCCTAATAAAAAATTAATTATTAAATGATTAATAACATAAACTCGTATTTAGAGGAGCATTTTCATATTAGTTGCTAATAATTTCGCCGTATTGCCAACCACTGACTTGTAAAATTACTTTTCTCCCTTGCATTAATGTTGCACCAGTGACTCAACGCCCTCATAATTTTCTTGATGTCTTTTAATATATCACCCCAAATAGAAACTTTCCTCTAATTCTTTGTACTGGCTTGATTTTTTAAAACTTTCCGTTTTATTTTCACTCATGAATAGCAATATAAAAACGAACTTCTCATTTAGAGTTTATTTAGATCGAATTGATTTGACTGTTAATTATTGCGTTTGATTTTGCTTTCTCCACGTTTTTATGCTTTTAATGACTGTTGGTAAGGATTTAAAAAATCTGTAACAAATTGTAGGAAAACTTTTTGCTAGATATTTTATGTTAAAATTAAATTTGATTATGACATAAATTAAAGACAAACAACGAAATTAAATCTTGCTGCAAAACTAAATTTAGCACATCACAGAATAGGCAGAGTGAATAACCGAAATTAGAAAGCAATAATTTTGCTTAAAATTACTTATATAAATATTCTTTTGCTTGCCATGCGCAATATATATATATATATATATATATATATATATATATATATATACATACATACATACATACATACACACACACACACACACACACACACACACACACACACACATATATATATATATATATATATATATAGGTGGTTATCAAAATAAGGGAAACACTAAGAAACATGATGAAAAACTTTATTAATACGGCGCAAGTTATTAATACCTTTGTCATGTAATACCATCTAATTCACCTTGGAATTGGATTATGCAAGTCATACATAGTGGTTAAGAATATATTATACCATGTTTCAGGGAAAAATCATGAAAGTTCCAGTAGAGAGACTGTGGTGGATATCGATACCTGGCTCTATCCGCTTATACAGATCCCAGTGGTTGGATGATATATAGTCGGGGGGATTGTACAGGGCAAGATATTTGACTTTTTTTCATGCTCTTCAAACCAATACTTGATAGATTTTGCTGTATGTGTAAGGGGATTATCATCCTGGAGAAAGCCATCTCCTACAAGAAACAGTGTTAGGGATACCATAGGATGGACTAGTGAGCTAAAATTTCGACATAGTCCTTCCCATTCTATCTCTCCCTTTTAGGGTTACAATAGGGCCTGAAGAAAACCATGAGATGCCATCTCAAACCCTGATAGATCTACCTCCATGATTGACAGCTGAGATGAGACAGCCAGAATCTTACGCTTGTCTAGGTGTTCTCCAGACATACGCACGTCCTGTTGCGAGGAACAATGTGAACAATGATTCGTCGGACCAAATGCCGTTTTTCGACATATTACTCGACCAGGATTTGCGCTCGTGACACCATTGTGGCCGATATTTTGTATTGGCATCTATTAGAAGTGGCTTGGGAATAGCTACTCTTCCGTAAATCCTTTATTTGTGAAGTTCCCTTCTACCTCTAATGGTTGATACCGGAGCATACAGATGCAGATTGAGCTCTTCGGTCAATGTGGTTGCAGTTGTTTTATTTCTTCGTGTCGCAATCCGCTTCAATACCTCGTTCGTCTCTTTCACTCAGCTTGCCCTTTCGTCCACTATTCTGTTTGGCAAAGGGTGTTTTCCCGTGCACTTAGTATGTTATCATGACTTTCGATACCATATCTCAAAAAACACCCATTAACCTGGGGGTTGCAGTAACAGATACTCCAATTTAAACGCGCTCCAAAAATTTGCTCCTATCGAAAGGTCTGCAAAGTTTGATATTTTACGCTGTCCCCACCAAAAGCACGATGCCCTTACCTTCATTACTGATATCTGACAGTAGAATAATACATACACTATATTATATAAAAAAATACCAGTGGCCAAAGTTGTTTTTTAAGGAATACAAAGCACATTCATAAACACCCCTAATATTGATAGGTGTTTCTATTATTTTGATAACCACTTATATATATATACTCCAATTATTTATTGCTTACACTATGAGTACAGCTATACACTAATAATTTTATTTTATTTATTTATTTATTTATTTTTTCCAATGCGGAGGCACTTGTATTCAAACATTGGCCCTTACTACGCCGCAGTTTTACTGTCCATTTTATTGTGGGGGCACCATATAGGCGGACAGCATTACCCCCTATGAAGGGACGACACGAACGGAGGCATTTTTCGTGGCGCAACGCTGGGACTCGATCTGAGCACCCTCAGCACCGAAAACCAGCGCGCTGTACCACTGGGACGCCACAAGCCCAATTTTATTTGTTTAATTGATAGAATTTTGTCTGTGATTCTGTACAGCATCATAAATCTAAAGAATGACAGGCAAGTCCGCTTCCTCGTCACCATTAACTTGTTGCTAGGAAACCAACATTCAGTAAACGCGTAATTGTACGTACCTAATAATTTGAAAAATATTATACGTAGATATTATAATATGTAGAATGGCATTGTAGATATATTATTAGATTTCATTTTTCATTATCATCAGCTCTTTGCAAAAATTTCTTTTACATAAAACCTAAAAATGTCTGGAAATTTTTCTCGTTCCCATGTATTCATTTAATAGGTTTTCAGACACTATTTTAATTTTTCTGCCAGAGTAACGGCTTATTATGTTATTTAATGAAAGTTTTATTTGTTAACCTAGTCTTAAAAATCCCTGAAATGACTTCCCTAAGTACTTCTTTAATTTTTTTTTTCAAAATCAAATGAGATCAAAAGTGATATTCCTATTTTCGACATCTAAAAATTTCTAACGTTCTTCTACTAGGGCCGAGACTGTAAGCGTGGATCTTCCAATCCATAGAAAGATATTCTAACAAATTAAGCCTGCTTTGCGATGCAAGCTTTTCTTATTTTTGTTGACTTTCCGGGAAAACTTAATTACCTTAAAGCCTCGAGACTGTCAAAGTTGAGGAACTTTCAACAATAATCTCAACATTTTGTATTTTCTAATGATATTTCGAAGCCTTTGACAACCGGTATTTACAATATTTTAAGGTATAGTATTAACTTTTATTATTTTCTGTACTAACCTTATGACTTGATTTTCAATACTGAACATTTTAGTCTCACACCATTTTTAATCCTATATGATATAATTTTTAGTCATGAAATAAGTTTACTCAAAGGAATAATTCAAGCCTAAAATTAAGAGAGCATACAAACTGATTATTTTCGGTTAAAGAAACCATGGATGAAATGAGATAAACTGAGTTCCTTGAATTACTTTGTTATGATATACTTCAGCTGAATAAGCTATCCGCAATACATATAAGAATATCCTTTTCTTTCCAATAAATAAATACAGAATTCAGAGAGCACGAAAATGCTTAATTCATGAACTGACACATAAAGACTGCCTGATACATTCTTTTGGGGAAATCTTTCTTCAAAGGCAAACAAATGATTTATAATAGCCAAAGCTTTAAAAATCCCGATTCTGTAATCCACAGTCATACTATAGCTGTTGATTTAATTACTAATTTTGAATACATTGTTATGATACTGATTATGATTGAAAGTAATTTTCTTGTACTCTATTTTACTTTAAAGTAAAGTAGAGTAAACAAATGAGAATCAATGAGTACACACTTTTATTCATTTACATCCGATTTGATAAAACCAAGCTACATATATATATATATATATATATATATATATATATACTAGCTGAAAACCCGCACTTAGCTACGGAGTACATTCAAATTAAATACAACGGTCAATGTATGCAATGAATGCCAAAAAAAATATATATATTTATAATAAATACGACGATCAATGTATACAATTGATGTAAAAAAAAACAATATATATTTATAAAAAAATTGTAAGGGATATTTTTATAGACAAAATAATGTAGAAGAAAGTATTCAAATTAAATGTAATAGGACATACTAAAGAATATAGTACAGTTAATATAGTACAGTTTGAGGAACATAATATCTTTTATTGTATTTTAATATTTTTTTGGATAATGTCCAATCGCCTGCCACATAAGCAAGAAAAAAAAATATTTTTTTTGTCTATTTAGTTGTTATGCACGTGACGATAAATTTATTTAAATTACCAGAAAAAGAAATCACGTGATCAGAATTTAATAAATTAAATTCTAAAAAGTAATCTTTAAAAATTCACCAAAAATCAGAAAAGGGAGTTAAAGATTCAAAAAAGATCTCATTTTAAAGGAATTTTTATGATCTTTCTCGTGATATAAATTTTATAACCCTCAAATTATTATTTTAAATGCAAACTTAAAAAAAGTTGCTAAAACAGCTTAAAAATTTAATTTAAAAAAATCTAAGAAGAGTTTTTCAAAAATCTTTCTTAGTGCACCCCTACACTATAAGAAAAATCGCCATGCAAAATTTCAGCCCTTTAGGTCCAGCAGTTTGGTCTGTGCGTTGTATGTCAGTGAGTGAGTCAGTCAGTCAGTTACGGAACTGTTTTATATATATATATATATATATATATATATATATATATATATATATATATATATATATATATATATATATATATATATATATATATATATATATATTTTTTTTTTTTTTTTTTTTTTTTTTTAATTATTATTTTTCTTTTGAAGCAGGGCTGTATTATTTTGATGTCATACATTTTTCTCTACAAATGAAGAATAAGAAAAGGAATGAGAAAAAATATATATTCGTAGTAGAAGATTTAAAAACGATTGTTTCAACTTTATATCAACATTTACTTCCATTACATACCCTTTGAAAGCTGATAAATGATGTTTAACAGAAATCATAACCTTAGAGAGCGCCATTCCTATTTAAAAAGTAAGCCGATATTTTCTATCGACTCAAAATAATTTAGACAGTAAAAATGTTTTCATTTTTACCATGAAGTACTTCCACAATTATTTAAAATTCCATTAAAACATTGGAATTTCAAGTTTTGTATACATCATCATGAATTTACCTATTTAGTGTAGTACAGAAATCACTCGGTAATTAGTTAAATGAATTGGATACTTTTATTTGAACAGAATTGTGGCATCGCCTCTGAAAAGTGACTGAAGTACAATCTTTCATCATAGTGCCAGTTTCTCTTGTTTTAGACGGAACCAATACTGGTCAACGCACCAAAATCCATTCTTAAAATAAACTTGAGAAATATTTTAGAATACTTTGAACTATGCTTTAAATATACTTAAAACACAGTAGCATTACTTCAAGCAAGAAAATGGGCTTGTAGCTGCGAATGTTTGAAATATTTTACAAAGAGCAGAAAGAAGGGTTCTTTTACTATTATAAAATGAATTTTTAAATGAAAATTAAGAAAATTCTAATGCTATATTTTTGGGACTTCGTTCCCCCTAAATAGGGGCATATATTTGCAAAAAAATTAACCCTCTGAAATGAAATTTAATTTTTTTCAAGCCCATTGCTACAATTGGATAGAAAGAATATTTAATGCGTTTTTAAGTTTTTGAATTATCATATAATATATATTAGTGCGAGCAGGTTGTTAAAAAAGACTTTTGGTGAAAATCTCCACTAGAATCTTGAAATATCCTTCATATACATTCATGATAAAAAAATAATACTTTTTGTTAATAATAATACTTTTAGTTTAAATTAACTTTTAGTTGATCTTTTTCTTACGGGGTGGGATAGCATGTATCCCAAGAATACGGGCCCAAGAATGAATATCTATCTATCTATCTATCTACCTATCTCTCTCTCTCTCTCTCTCTCTATATATATATATATATATATATATATATATATATATAACCCCCTTAATGACCGTTCTTACAAAAGGGGTATGACATTTCCTGTTCTAAAGAGGGGATCGGAAAAATGAGCCCCGTAAGCTAAAGATTAATTTTTGAACGGGTGAAACTTTTATTTGTGTTCAGGGTCTTTGTAAATCTCAATAAACTACATTAAAACAGGTTTTCCCTCTTTGGTTCTTTTTAAAGTAGAATCGAGTGTAACACGAAAGTTTTCGTATAACTTAAGATTTGAGGTAGCCCAAATTAGTGAGTGTAACATTATATTTAAAAGTTCTGAAAGTATATACTCGTTTATCTTAGTCAAGATTGAAAATTTTATCTTAATATTTATTTATCTTTTTTTTAAGTGTGAGAAACTTTGCTATGATTGAATGAAAGAGATACAAATAATCCTGTGGTAGTGATCGCAACGTAGGCCATCATTAGACCTGAATTCGAGGGCAATTTGATGAATGGGGAGTGAATAAAAGGTGTCTCACAGAAACTCCATTCTTTTATCTCAATCGGCGATCGCTTGAAAATATGCGTCGGAATGAATTCGGAGATTTTCCTTTTTACGGGGGTGTGCGAGTATGATTTATTCATTCATTCGACCGCGCATCCTTCCCCACACCCCGCATCCCGGAAAGAAGCGCAAGATGAGGCGATGCCCGATTCGTTGGCCGTCCACCAATGGGAAGCGAGCGCCCTATGCATTCATCGGCCGAGTTGCGAGTCGAGTCTCTCACATTTCCTTGTGCGCGCATTATGAAAGCGTTCTATGAGCTATAGAACTGACACCCGCTTTAAATACTCGAGGCTTGTGTGTGTGGTGGACAGTCTCTATGCCGGTCGGGGCAATGCAGACCTATTCACCAGTGGCCAGCCCGGCGGCTAGCAAGGACTTTTACGTTGACAACTTACTTCATGGCCAGACTTCCCTGGCCAGGCCTGTGCCTTTGGCTCCATCAGTTTTCCTCAAATCGACCCAAGAACAACCCACAAAAAGGAGTACTGAACATCTGAAGTTTGGAGTTAATGCTATTCTAGCTCTGGACTCCAGAGAAAAAATTACACCAGCTAAGGAAGTTTACAACCCCAGTAAGTAAATGCTTTTCTTTACACCCCCTACTAAGTCACGAAAACAGAGCAGCCTAACAGATTCAGTTATTTAGAAAAAAAAGACAGAGAATATCCGAAATATTTTGAATTGAAGTCATAAAAATCGAGACAAAATAATACAAACGAGACTGATACTTTTTTAATTTAAAAAATTGTTATTATTAGACAAAACTACTGCTCATTAAATTACATGTATAGCGTATATAATGTATAGCGCATTACATGTATAGCGTATATTGAGGATTAATAAACTTAAATTAAAATATAAATATTATGCAGATGAGACACTGAAGATTTTTCTAATCTGTTTTACCTAATATCTTACTCATTATGTATGATTTTCCAGTTGCAAGTTGTAGGTTTTTGGTCGCAATGCTTATCAGTGTTCATTTATTTCTGAGAAGGCCACAAATGCCAAGTAATAAATACGTATGTATGTGTGCACTATGTATGTGTATGTATACATGGTGTTAGAGAGAATCATTTACATGCTTCAGGTATTGCTGGATTAGACACTAATTGCGGTGATTATGTCTTCGCAATATTAAAACATTCTTTGTTTTCCTTTTTACTAGCACATGATAATAACTGTATAATACTTCAAAGTGAATAAAAGGGGTATCTATTTAAATGAAATTTACCTTTAACTCTAGTAATTGGACTTGTTATATAAACAGACTTTATCCTTCGATTTATTATAAACCTTCATTTTCTAAGTAAAGTTTATTTGTTAATTTTTTGTTTAATTTTGTAAAATTTGTAACTATTAATGACAAAAAACCACTCGCTGACATTACAAAAATATAAAGATTGTTTTCAAGAATGTTTCATTCAAATTATAACTATATAACATCAGGACATTGCAGAGTAGTAAAACCCGCGATTTTCACATAGAAGTTACACAATGAACTATAAGTGGACATACTGTTCACACGTGTGCTGTACGATATTATGAACTCAGATGTACATATATTTATATAAAACTGCACTATTTTGGTTTTGCGATTAAGTGTTCAACTATCACTTTATACTTGATGTTAGTACCATTTCAATGAGTAAAAACAAAAACAAAACAAAACAACCTCCCCCATTACTCCTTTTAGAAACAGCTAGAAATTAAATTGTATATTTCCAACAAACATAATGTTCATAAATAAAGCATCAGTTTGCATGTTTTGTTCCCTTTGTGGGTGAACAGAGCTAAAAGGGTTCTGATTTGCAAACACAACACTAAAATATTTGCAAGCTCAAGTTATGTTAAATTGGTAGTTTCTACCGCCTTTTGTGAAGCATATAATGTACACGAAAGCAGAAAATACATGAGGTATGTACAGCATTTTTTTCTTAGGTTGATCAACAACGTATCACGGCAGTTCAGTGACGATATCGGGATACCCCAGATGGGGGTTTCTATTCCTGCTCCGGTTACAACTCTTTTCTAATGAGAAAAAAATATGAATGACGGCTATGGGAAAAATTGAGTCGTTATAATTTGGAATTTATTAGTATGCACATGAGCTTGGCTAAATTTATTTGAAAGGGTTTGTTGACTTTCTTTTTTAATGTTTATTGGTGCATGTCACGTATCCAATTTTTTTTACAACTTTAGCATCAACATAAAATGACGTTTAAGGGATATTTCTGCAACATTCTCTAAATTAGGCAATTTATGTTAGATTTAAGCATTGTTTGCAGCTTAAATTTCAATTAAAGAATATTTCATCATCAGTTTTTCTATTCACTTGACTAACGAATAAAAGTTTTTAATAGTAATGAATAATGAGAGATATGTTCCAAAAGTATTTCTTGATCATTACATTGGATTGCTCCTGAGGTATGATGTCTAAACAGACCTGTATAAGCTGACGTTTATCACACTCGCCACAACCATCATATTGCTCCTATTTCTCAAACTTCTCATTATGAAGGGATGGAGGTTTTAAGTTTTTGATGATTTTCCTTGAATTTCAGACAATCATGACACTTTTCCTAAAAGAGAGCACAATACGCTTTGCTCTCTCGGAAAGTCGTCATATGAGGTAATATCCCTACTCCCCCCTAAAAAATTATTTTCAAAAATTCGCCGTTTTCTCTCTGGTAGGATAACTTAGCAGCAGATGTATAAACCAGAAAGCATCGGTGTGTAACTGGTAAAATTGCCTTGGGAACTTAGTGATTTTTTTAAATGTCTTTCCGGAGTTTAAAAATATTACTGTAGAAATGTGAACTTTAAATTTTATCAGTAGGCAGACGTATGCTTTGAATAAGTACTCTTTCATAAATGGGAAATGATTAAATTATTTCTTGTCTATATACCTGTCAAATAACTTCATGGCGTATGAAAATACTTAGGATGCGTTTGCTAAATTTATACGAAATACCGAGGTTTAACGTTAAGTGATAAAATCTGAGATAAAATCATGCAAGACAAACAAAGTTTGTATAGTGGAATAGTTAGCAACAGGGCCCGTAATTAAAGACTTTCTACAATTCTATATATACTTAATTTTTTCAAACGTAGATATTGATATTGAGGCATCAAATGTTTTTAGTTAAAATAAAACATTTCTTTCTAAATGCAGCCTTTTGCTTTGTTTAGGAGATGCTAGATTTTTCTAGACTTTCTCCAGATTTTACCACGTATGTTAAACCTTCGAAATATTTTTAAGACAACTTTTACCTATGCTTTTGATGATTTTGGAGAAAATAACGGTTTGGGAAAAAAATAAAAATTGAAGAAAATATTATTATCTTCCTCCTTCTCTTTTTCTGAAGAGGAATAAATTCATATATTGGTTTGATTTATAACTTGGAATTCCGTAGCGGTCCAGTTAAATTCGAAATAAAAATTTTCACGGAATAAAGGCTTTTAGGATCTTAGTTCCATTCCATATTTTATCTACATTTCATTATCTCAGCACAGTTTTTCATTTCTTTAATATTGCTTTGAGGAAGGATAGAGCCAAATAATATGCTCTTTGCACGCGTTATGATATATGCTTCAGAAATTTACCATTCATTCAAAATGGTCTTTAAAGCAAAGCATTGATGATAAGATAGACAAAGCAACAGGAAATTGAGAAATAGCTAATATTTAAGAAAAGTTTTCAATTTGTGATTTCTTTCACACTTTTGATGATTAGTAGTATACACTTATATATATATATATATATATATATATATATATATATATATATATATATATATATATATATATATATATATATGTGTGTGTGTGTGTAAGTAAATACAACCGCCAATACAATAGGCGCAATCGATTAAGGTGTATGTTAGAATATTGGACCTTCCTGTGAGAATACTAAAAATTAGTTAATAACAACGTCTCAACTCTTGAGCAAGTGCACCTATGAAGTTTACGAATAAAACCTGAATGAAGAGTTATATACACTGGATATGAAGAAAGAACGACTCAAAAATTATAAAGATTTCTAGAAGAAGAGCTATAATCAATAACTTCTTACATCGCGAGTTAATCTTGCTTTGAAGTTAGCGAAACCTAAAATAATTTAAGAGAATAGTATAGTGATCACGGATAACAAATAATATCATTTAAATTAGGAGATACGGAATTATTATCCCGCCTAGTAAAGAAAATCTTACCAATTTCTACAAAAATATCATTTCTCCAGCAATTGTTGATATCTGTTAAACAAGCAAATCTAACAGCCTGTTGTCATCTCATTCTTATTTTCTTAAATTAAGTATTAATTTTGCAAAAAAAGAAAAATATCTCTTAAAATCGACTACATATCACATTGCTTCAGTGTGGTTGGCCAATGCATGTAATTCACTAAATATGAACTGACCTGGCCGATTAGGCATGCGGCATGTTTTAACTTGCAAACCAATAGCTACGCAATAGCCCAGAATACGCAGCCGATGGTTCGCCTGTTCGTGATAATAATTTAGGACTTAGAGCCGTGTCAAGTAGTATATACTATCGACTATTGGACCACCGTTCTCTGACCTATAATGTAAAGATTTCTCCCTCATAAAGATAGCGTACTGTTTTAATGAAAACCTATTTTATGTACAGAGTATCATACATTTTTTTGCACTGGCGTAAATGTAAGCATATATATATATATATATATATGTATATACACACACACACACACACACATATATATATATATATATATATATATATATATATATTCATGGGAAACTTATTTGTATACCGATATGAAAGGAAGAGCGCCATCTCATGTTACAGCACTTGGGGTATCTGCCTACAACCTTACTATTTACCATTCAACACAATTTACCATTCACGCATGTATGCATAAAAGAAGAAAAAAATATATCATAAATATTTTCGTACCAGATAAGTAAATCGTAAGCTTATAGATTCTCTGTTAATCCCGTTGTGGTTTCGAAAATCACATTGAAATGCGTGGAGGAAAAATGTTAGCTAGCTGCTATTATCGCAATAAGCGCCGTGTGGGGCATTGGTGAAATACGCTGTTCTCATAAGAAGAACCAATGAAATGCTTCTTAATATCATTTAATTTGTACAAAATTGAAATAAAATGTCCGTTTTGCTTTTAGAGCCTATATGTATTTTTATCTTCCATATAATTATTTTTAGAATCTTAAGTCAAATCTTATAAACATATATTATGAATGCAATAACGTGGATCATTGCACGGCTTGTCACGTGACAACAGCACAAGCATCAGAGTACTGAATTATACGTGGAATGACTTCCTGCCAGGACCCGCATTCGATTCCGCGTTTCCGAAACTCGAGCCCTGGATTCTACAAACTGATCTATCCAGGCGATGCGTAAAACTCTCCCTTTGAGATTTCCATTCCTCACACAAGTTATCAGCCTATATTTGCATCACTTTATGAAGCGCTTTTTCGGAGGTATAAATGCACCTAATTTCGATGACTGTACTAAATTAAATATGAGTTTTTCAGTAGTGCTTTCGATGACTCTGGAGCCATTGACGCTGATTGGAAATATAATCAGAGTTAAATCATGTATAGCATAGTAAAAATCCTTTTGTACTCCTTTAGAATCTGCTAGTATAAAGTACAGAAACTGACGGATCCTGGTTTTTATTCAGAGATTCTTAAGGGGGGTGGCACAGAAAACTTTACGTATTTTATTTACATACATTTTGTAAGGATTTTTTCCATCAAATTTACATTCATAGAACGATCGCTATGCATATAAAAAATATCTGAACAGATTGAAAATTTCTTAAACGTTTTGAAACGCAAAATTTAGCTAAAGATAGTTTAGCTTTTTATATGTTAACTGCATGCGATAACTGTAGGTGAATAACTTTTCCCCTTTTATATATAAGAAGGGTTTCAAAATAATTTATATTCAGGATTTTAAAAAAAATTATTAACCCCGGGCACACGAATTATGCAATATATGCGGCATAATACTTTTTCTGATTAGATTAAATGCCGTATGTATTGCGGCAAAAAATAATTTTATAATTTTCATCATTGTTGTTCATATAAAACTGATATAATAATGTTATGTTATTATTCTGAAATTATATCTATAAAATATGCATTGAAAATAATATTTTTTCCTTTACACCTAATATAAAAGTATTTATTACATGGTTTATCTTCATATAGAAAAAAAAGAGCTTGGACGCACCGGTAAGCAAGCGCTAAAGACTTCTTGTCCGCAAAAGTTTAATAACAATTATAATCACTCTGAAAAAAAAAATTTTTTTCTGGGTAATTTTTTCTTAGAAAATAATTTTCAGAATTTTAATTTTCAATCTGAAATCCCTAAACAAGTTTGACTAAACAGGTGCAAAATTTGAGAAATATCTTACGAGGAAGTTTGGGTACTTCCTTTAAAAATTGGCCAGTCATGGAAAATTATATTCTGACGTAAATAGACTTCCGAGGTAAATTACAGATGCACGAGAAGGTAAGAATTGACAGCACATCCTAAAAATCTTGTATCTGGGTTTGATAATTCTAGAAGAGGGGAATTTCTACTAGTTAACTTTGAAAGTTCTCTTAAATCTTTAAGTAAATTGATTAAGAATATACTTCCTTTGAGATTTGCATGGGGCCATTCTTGGAGCAGAAAACCCTTCAAAAGTCGATTGAGATCCGATGAACATGATGCTATTACACGGTACATTAAAAGGTGTTTACCAAGTCCCATAAACAGCTAGAATCGTATAATTTAGGAATCTGGATTCTTCTCTAAAAGCAACAGCTGTAACTCAACGGTAAGAAAATGCATCAGTGATCTGAAACAGACGTCAACAGCTCAGATTAGACAAGTTACTAGAAGAGTTATTTGCTGTAAAGTTGAATCTGGTTTTACCTACGTAAATTCGGTCCTAACAAATGAAGTTGGACAAAGATAAAGAACATAGAGAAAAAAATTCAAACTTGTTCCTGTGTTCAACTACACTATTTGAGCCTTGGGGAGAGATTACGAATCATTCATTCTCCTACCTATGTCAAAACATTTGTCAATTTTATTAAATGCTAATATTTTTAAAAAATTTTAAGACAGCGTGAAGATTTTTTAATAATTACTGTATGGGGAGATTCATGTATTAAAAGGAAGGAGGGATTAATATCGGTTCGAAGATTATTTGAAGGGTTCAATGGCAAATATATGGAAATCCTTTTTGATTTAATCTATATTTTACAAAAAAGGAAATATTACATCGATAAATTATTTAGTAAGAAGATTCGCTATCTTCATATAATTCCTTCATATTGTTCAATTACATATCTTGTGCTTTTCTAGTACAAAAATGATCATTGAAATGTTTGTTTGAATACACAAAAATCGGTTAAGAGGGTTGACAAGTAATTATTTTGCCTGCTAAAAAATAACAGAAACAAAGTAAAATAAACATTAATTCAAATCAAATTTTGGACTCTTTAAACCTGAGTTTTATAAAATTAGTCAAGGGGAGGAAATACTTCCTTCTACGTTGAGACCGACCAAGTTAAAATATCCAAAAAAGACTCCGTCCGACTAAATTAAGAAATTCCACGTTCGTATTGTTTTAATAAATGAACTGCATGTAAATAAGGAAAAGATTTTACGAAGAATGCATAGAAACATCACACAGATCAAATTTTATGATTCCAGCGTTTTTAAAGAAAAAATGGATAGTTTCAAATTTCTATCATGTTAACAATTTCAATTTTTAAACAGTTTTTGGGATTTCAGAGTTCAAGGTAGTGTTCTAAAGTTAGATTTTACATTTATGAGGATGTGGTGAATAGATATTAATTCTTAATTTTAGAAAAGCCAAAATGCCAGAGCTGTGTTTTCTGTCCTAAGTAGCAAATGGCATTCTTTAAAAAAATTAAATTAAATTATCGAAATTTGACGATTTGACGAAATTTTTCTGAGAAAAACATGTAATTTAATCTGTATTAATAGCTTTTTTTTCAGATATAGTCGCAGGGGAAAAATGCCATTTTTTTTCAAATATTAAATTACAAATGAATCCCAAATGTTTCCAGTGGTATTTCGCTCTCTCTGCGAGACCTTAAGATCGCATCAAGAACTAGATCGCACTACTTCGTATCAAGAAATGCTTACCCCATGGTGACCCATTAAAAACTTAATTTACTTCATGTTAAATTTTTTGTCCTTAGTGAATGAAACAGGAATTAAAATAGCAACATTTTAGAATCAAACAATCATATACCAAACGTTTGGTCGAAAGAAATCTTGCGGTTCAATAAAAATAAAAATTTTTAATCAGAAATGCACCAAATTGGAAAATAATATTGAACTCCAGCTATCTACAAAAAATTAAATTTTATTTACCAATAATAAAATATCATTTTATATTTTTTCCTTAAACGCAACCAAACTCTTTTTAAAACTTTTCTTTTGTAAAATGTTTTCCCCCTCCAACATGGCAGGTACTTTGATCTGAGCACATAGACCTATCCATATCACAAATTCTTAGACTATTTTATTACGGGAGTTACGATACGTGTGAGCTAACATCGCTCCCTATGAGGGGACAGCACGGGAACATCCATGCCTTACCCGGGATTCGAATCCGAGTCCACCCCATGGTTGCCCGAGTCACTAAGCAGGATGTAGGCGGATTTTATTTTGTAAAATGATTATGATTTTTTTTTACAGTTTTAATTGCGTACTACAAGAAGGAAGCTACAAATTGTGTGTTTGTTAATAGGTATTTCAAACTGTACTTATGAACTCAACTTATGAAATGTGAGAATAACAGTTGGGTATTCTAAAATATGTTTATGGGTCTTTCTAAAGAATTTTAAGGATTCTTTCATTTGCTTTTCATTGAGACTATTTTGTAGTATGTTTTTAGTTGCAAATTAAAAAAGAATGTAATAAATCTGGACAGTTTGTCTCATATATTTTTCCACTTGAGAAATGAAATATTTCGCGAAATATTTTCCAACCGCATAAGTATATTCAAAATTATTTAATATGATGAAACATAGAATCAAGTATATATAAAGATCTGTAGTTCAGTTTTAGAAAGAAATGGAAGAAATCTCTTAATTTGAATGTGAAAACATTCTGGTCGCAACGTCTGACTGATACAAAAATAGTGTCATAAGTCGGTCATATTTGAGAAGTTGTGAATAATTGCCACTCAGGAAGCAGACAAAAACTACGGAAGGATAATGCGCAGGATAATATTTCATCCAATTTTCAAGCAAATGGTGAATGTTAACAATTTACAGAATTTGTCTGAAGTTGTGACTTCAATACAGAGTTTAATTCTCATCTGAACAAGAAGTCTCAGAAGTGTACTTCAAATTGTTGTTGTTAACATTGGGTACTCCATCTTTTGCATGACATTCATTCATACTTTTTATCTTACTAAAAATAAACTGCTGTTGGGACAGTAATCAAACGACCATCTCCACATCTGTGGTCGATATTCCAACCACTGAACTATCACGCTAGGACACGGATCCATTTACATTTTCTCCCATCATAAGATACACCAAGGGGTCCAACAACTTTGTCCCAATGAAAAATTGTTCTATTTCAGTCGGGTACTATTGTAACAACCACATCTCTCACACTGTACTAATCCATATTTATCCTTTATTGAAACGTGTAATGGCAGGGTCAGGTAACAAACCAACGATATTCAGCATCCCGGGGCTGTATTCTAGGTGCCCTGCTATTGATCAAACTGAGAAAATCTAAAGCGGTAACGCTGCTTTAAAGAGTAAGAAAATGGGAAAGATTTCAATAATGATGGGTATTCTGTTGTTATTTTTTATTTCATGTTCCGAAGCCACGGAAACTTAACACATACTCGGCTTTTCATAACGTGCTGAGATTAGCACCCCAATCGCGTATTGCTTGATCAGCTACCCATGGTCATATGACCTTAAATTATTAATATTAATATCAAAAGCATTCGTGACTTGTCCATAAAGACAATCACACCCAAAGCTCCCCAGCCTTATTAAGGACTATTTTAATTAGTTCGGAAGTGGTTGCTACTCTGTTCTTCTTTAGTCTATTTCACAAATTTCTGCAAGTAATATCAATAGTTAAATCTGTTTTGGTGATTAAAAATTTTTGAGACGATTAAATTTTGTCCTGAGGTAGCAGCATGTAAATATAAATTGTTATGTAAAAAAAAGTTTTTGGCTTTTATTATTCGAACATTTAATTCAAATGCTTTTATTCCAAAACTGAAATGCATGTTTGTTCAAATGTCTGTATTCACAGCTGGGAAATACTGTGCTCTCCAACGAAAGGAAAAGTTGTAAATCAGGTCTTATATGGGGTCAATAAACATTTGTCAATTTATTTGAGAATAACAACTTATGACACTCGTAAAGCTCAAAAACTTCTAATGTCATTTGTTTTTTCTGTTTAGCGTGTTTTTAGATTAATTTTATTTTATACTTTTCATTACTGTTCTGATAAAGAAAGCGATCTGAAGAGAACAGATTGAGATATAGATGAGATTTGATACTAGAAATACTACATTAACTCAATCTTCTTTAAATCAGATGATGTTTCTACCTTAATCTGAATAAAAAATAACAAACCTCAATCAAAATAATATGAGAGGATAATGAAAATTAACTTAAGGAAATAAACGTGCCATTTCTTTGATTATTTGTGGGCTTAAAACATTAAAAAGTAATTAAAGGTTGAAATGGAATTACGTTATTTTCCTTTTTGACCGAGTTTAGAGTGCTTTTATAATTTTGATTCCTGAAGTACATTGCATTTTTAATATTATTTTTGTATCAATAAATGAATAAATAAATAAATTATATTTCTGGTTTTACCTTTATAACAACCATTTTCGCTTATAAAAATTTTTTTGAGACTTTCAGAGAAAGCGCGAATTTGTAAATTCATTTTAGAGCTTTCTCGTCACTGAATTTAAAAAAGACTTTCTCGAATAATTCCATATCAGAGAATATCATTTTTAATAAAGATTTTACATTTTGGACTGAGATATATTCCTGAAGATAAAAGTGATATTTCTTCACTTAACGTAAAAAATCAAAACACCAAAAAATATGTTTTATCAATATCAAATACCAACATAAAAAAAAAAAAAAATATTTTGTCTTATAGTTTTTGCTATGTCTTGGTCCTTGTATATTAATGGTTATGCGTCTTTTAATGTTCTTTCAAGTCTTACGGGTTTTCAGTTGCATAAATGGAACAAGAGGCTTATTCCTTAGCATTCATGATTGCATCAACTAAATTGCATCAAGCACATGTTTATTATTTCGCTAGGAACATACAAATAATAGATAAGCTACAGTAACTTTGGTTTTTATCCCCAACCCTCTATATATATCTATATATATCTATATCTATCTATCTATCTATATATATATATATATATATATATATATATGTGTGTGTGTGTGTGTGTGTGTGTGTGTGTACACGTTTAGAAACATTTACATATTTGATCTTATATGATTTACTCATAGATCTAAGCGGAAGTATCTCCCATTTTCTCATTGCTTACATTTTGATACCTACTACAAGGTGCTCAGTAACATTACATATGCATAGTACCTTTTTAGTAAATAAATAGTATATTACACCGTCTCATATCCGGGTACTTTACGAAAAGTGTTATAAAAATACGTACGTTAAATTGTACCGAATCCTACTCTTTAACGCTTGGAAAACAAAATATTTACTCTTCACTGCCACGTTTTTAACGTACAAAAAAGCCGTACTTTGTCGTAAGGAAAATATGCAGCTAGGACAATGTTAGTCAACCTGGTCCCTACCGCCCCTTGTTGAGCGATTTAAGCTTTCATGGTGGGCGGTGAGAATTTATGTCCATTGTTACAAATTTTGTTCTTCCTCCATATATCGAGTATACTGCTAACACATTCGCGAGTTTGACATTTTGAAATATGCTTTTGCAATTTACTTTTGAATTCCATCTTTAAACTTGGATTACAGGTAATAATTCATCGGACACTTCTCGAAGTATACTTGTGAACGAGGGAGCAACGAATGAGTTCCGTAGCCATCCATAGCTATTTATGTATATATATGCATAGCTATTTCTGGAAATATATACATAAAGTATAAATGAAAAAAAGATAAATTTAAGTACGTATTTTTTGCAAACGCTCTCCTCTAAAATTTACTTTGCACTTGCGCTAATTTCAGTCACTGCGGATACACACCGGTGGGCGGTAAAGAAACTTTGCAATCAACAAAGATGCAAAAGTGGGTGGTAGGTAATAAAAGGTTGACAACCCCTGAGCTAGGATATTATATGAAGATGATTAATGGTTTCTGCGATTTGAATCTCAGCTTTCAATACAGGAGAAAAAAATGAAAATAGTAGAATGTGCACGAAGAGTAAAAAACTGGGGCACCTATGAACTAATTTTGTAACAAAAAAAAATCATTCGGTAGAAAAATTATAATACTTTTTTTATTACAACCAAACATGCATAAATGATAATTCAAAGAAATTTTTTATCTCAGTTATGTTTTAGAACATAATTACCTTTCTCTAATTAAAACTTGTATAAAAGAGGTGATATCATTAACTATGTTTGAATACATATTTTTTAAAATTATTTTAATACTGTGCGGCAGAAAGTTAGCATTTTAATATTTTAGGGTATTTGTTTACGAATTAATAGAGTGAAAGCACGTAACGAAATATGTAATTTTCCTGTTTATAGAGAGTAAAATTGTACTGAAATTCTATATGCATTGTACAATCCTGATGTCACATCAACTGAGTTTTTCTCCTTAGGCCACAATAGGGCAAAACAATTTTATATCTTTTTAAAGAAGACTGCGGTTTAGTTTTAATTTAAAATAAGAGATTTAAAATTTTGTTTCTCTACAGAGTATGATAGTCTAGAGCTATTTGATGTCTGGTGTTAACGTCATGTATACTCATGGTAAAGTTTAGGGGCTAGTAACATCCATCACCCAATAGACTGACATCTCGTATTTTCTACTTTAAACGTTTAAAATGAAAAGAATTTTAGAAGTATATGTAAAAAAGCAAAATAAAGTAAAATTTTAGATTAAACCGGCCATTTTTGCTGGTGGGAATGGACTTTATGAGTTCCTAAGAAAAGCAATGGCCCGTCGCCGATCTCTTTGTTTATATAAATTATAGCTTCCAAAGAAATTGAACTAGATAGAATTTGAGTATTTTTAAGTACTGCATAACGTTTATTGATTTTGGTGACTTTTTATTCATTTTCTATCAGAACGATCAAAGACTATTTTCTGCAAAACATTGCTGAGTGAATTTTATAAGGGCCTTTACGGCTTTTTTCTGTATTAAGTTTTAAAATTAACATACCACAGAGTAAAACATAAAGAGAATATCACTGTTGGAATAACAGGCTTTCTCATTAAATTTATTTAAGAGAACTGTCTGAAAATGCAAGAGACTATTCCTGAAACAAGGAATTTTGAAAATTAAAACCGGGGAAAATTTTTCACTGATGACCATCTGAAATCTATTTTCTTAATTTAATAGGAAAACTAATAATAATGAGAAATCCCTTAAATTTTGTTAAAAAGAAGAAATGATCATGATCAAGGAGATTCAAAAATTAGTTTTATGTAAAATCTCTTTCCTTCAACAAGAACATAAATAATCAGCAAAAACACCAAAGTGTTAGATGGTATCCCCCAAAATAACTTTTTATGCTCTCTAATTTGAGGATCAGAGAATCTTTTTGTTAAAACTATTGTCTTATTAAATTTCTGTTAATTTTGTGATTGCTTACACAAAGTATCGTTGAGCATTCATACGATATTATATTCTCCAAAATGAAAAAAAAAATCATATATTATACAAACAATGCCTCTGTAATGAAAATTTTGCTATTCCTATGAGCGTAGTGAGCTTTATGTTTTCAAAAGTTTTGCTGGAAATAATACTTTATAGGTCGACTTTCTGCGGGTGAGTAATTAGGAAATTGAATCCTGTACTCAGTTTACCTGGCATATCAAATAATATGTTAATGTTTTCAAAAGTATTTCAACCGTCTCACAAGAATGTAATTATTTTCTGGTAGTAATTCAAATTGTATGACCTCAATATAAAGAAATTAATTCTGGGTGCGTTATAGCGTTTAATTGTTTTCGCTGTAATCCATTTGTAGGGTTTAACTGCATTCAAAATAAATTAAAGTTGCTTACTTTTTCCAATAAAAAAATTCTGTAGGATTTATTACTTCAATTATTTGCGAAACATCTGATTCATCACTTAAAGTTGCTATTACTTTTATTATACATTTAGCTTTTATACTTCAGTCATTTAATCTACTTCAATTATAATTATTTTAGTATTTAAAGCTCATAAATGTAGAGAAAAAATAAATATGTGACCCACTAAAGAAAATATGCTGAAAATTTTGATTTCATAAAGTTGAAATATTCATTAACAAAAATAGGTGAAATTGCAGCTATTGATTAAAAAAGAAATGTCATTCATGTATTGTTTCCCTAGATATTTAACAGATCTTTGAAATTTGATTTTAGTGTATAATTTTTGTTTCAATTTAATCATAATGTATTGCCTCTAAAACTGGTTGAGAGTAATTAAGTTTATGAGTTGTAAGCTATCCCTTTTATTTGGAGTACACAACGCTGGTCAGGTGCGATACTTTAAGCAATTAAATTAGAGGTAGAACTTCCTGTTTAGTAATTGAAAATAGCAAGGAATATCGAGCGTCGATCCCCGCGTTGATTCAATCGATGTCTAGTTGTGTTAGTTCTTTTAAATATACTACAATCGGAAAATGACTCATGATTACTCAGTTCTCGAAATCGCAAAATTCTAAATCTACAACACAATGATTTTACTTTTAAAGGTGTTTAGCATTGTTTACAATTACACAATATCCCTCCTGGGTGTGTTTGTGACTTTGCAATACTATTTATCTAAGTGTCGTTTCCATTTCAGTTGTGTTGTCCTGAATCTAGCCTTTGCGAATTGATCATATAATATGAAAGATTTTGGAGCCCGTAAGAAAAATTAATCTTTTTCTTGAACTAAAAATTGGGCTACACACATGAAAAATAATTAATTTAGGATAAGTTAGAGGTATTTGCAAACGTCTGAAAAGCAGTGAAAATATTATCAAGAATTTTACAATTTTAGCCATTCTCTAACCATTAAAAAATACGATAGAAATGAATTTATGAAAGTAAAGATTATTTATGAAAGTAAAAGAAACTCCAGTTACTATCTTAATTATTTTAATCTAAAAAAATCCCTGTTTGTGGGGTATTAAGATATATCGCTTAGTTTGAAGTGTACGTTTTAAAAGATGTTGTCTATCATATACTGAAGTAAATAATACGTGAAAAGGTAATATGTATGTTAGAAATTGATTTTGCGGGAAAATTAACTACAGTGGAGTCCCGATCAGCCGAACTTCGGTAAATCCGAAAGTCCGCTTAATCCGAAACCAAAAGTCAAAAAGAACTAAGTTTACAATAAAGACCACAGGATACAAGTAATGTAAATATATTTCTGAAAATTACAAGAAAATTCAAATTTAGACTATGTACTGAACTTCATTGATTTGAAAAAAATCTGTTAAATTTTTTGTCGAAGACAAAAATACCTGTCCCTTGAAACCAAATTACGCCAACGCATCAGAAAAATGATGTCCGTTGGGGTCGCTGTGGAGTGTTGCTCTACGTAGCGTAGCGCTACATCAAATGCCCTCTGTTCGATGTCGCCGTCTACTTCACCTTCACCCTCGTCTGAACGTTTACAGGTTCTTTCAAAACCATTTCAACAATCTGCTGATCGTCTAAATCCAACTGTCGAACACTGTGACGTATCATTAGAACAACTTAGACTATATTACAACAGCATTCCGCTCTCTTATCACCCATTTCGTCACGAGATTTGGTTATGTTTAGACAGATCTCATAAAATAAACTGTATAATCACACATAATATGTAATATGTATGTAATCACATGTTATTATGTAATTTAAGTTTATTTAAGAACGATTTCGCTTAATCCGAAAAATTCATTAATCCGAAATGGGTCTGGTCCTAATCATTTCGGATTATCGGTACTCTACTGTACTACATTTATCCAGGTGTTTAAAACTAAATTTTATTGTCACACACAAACTTTCATTGAAATTGCAGGGTTGACAAAGAATACAAGGTGAGACCGATAAGTAAGTTGACTCTCCCCTCCTTTCGAAAATTAAAAACAGCCCGACGCGCTGACGCAAGCGCATTGTGTTCTCCCTGTCTTACGTAAATGTTGCACTTCGTTTCAAAATTTCTTTGCAAGTGGTTTGTTCATGCGGTAGCTCCAATGCATCAGTTATTAGTGCATTGCGTCATGGAGCAGAGAGTCAGTGTGAAATTTTGTTTCGAATTAATAGAAAAAATCCATTTAGAAAATCAAAGGTTCAGACAATACCGATTGCCTTTTCGACGCACAGGGATATATCCATAGAGAATTCTTACCAGAAGGACAAACAGTGAATTCTGATTTTTACTGCCATGTTCTCAAGCGCCTCTTGCGCCTATTCGTGGTGTGTGGCCGCAATTCGTTGCTGCGGGATCATGGAAGTGGTACCTTTTGCCACGATAATGCACGGCCTCATACTGCTATGTGTGTTGAAACGATTAATCGCTCAGTATCATATCACTGAGTTGTTCCAACCCTCCATACTTCCCTGATCTTTCGGCACCACACTTTTCCCTGTTTCTAAGACTGAAATCGGCACTGAAAGGACACAGATTTGCCAACATTTCATATATCCAAGCTGCTATTACCAGGAACTTAAAACAGTAGCGAAGGAGGACTATTCCAGAAGTTTCCAACACTTGTAAGACTTTGTCAGAAATGCATTACATCCAACGGGGAATACTTCGAAAGACATAAGGTTCTTTTTTGCAAATATTTAATACTGTAATATTTCTGCGATCAGTCACAATTATTTATTGACCACACCCTGTACTTGATCTGTATCCATTACCAGGAAAGTCTAAAATTGTTTTCTATTCATTTGAGTTATACACATTTTTGGGCCGGTATATGGCCCAATACTTAGTGTTAAAATGTGTAAAAAAGTAACACCTATCATAAATAAAATTCATAGCTTTCACGATTCATTTTAATCGATCATTTTAATCAACTTTCTGCACAAAAAGGATTTTTAAATGCCAGGCAAAATAAATTTATAGTCTCTGGTTTTGGCATACTTATAATGCAAGACAAAAACAGTCGAAGTATTTCGACTAATTTTTTAAAAGAACGTTGTTTTAAGGCAAATTTATGAAAGGATAACTTTACGACGTGCTTGATCGTATGAGAATTACATTAGTTTATAATAGCTTAAGAAGTTCGAAACATTTAAAAACAACGCATCTATGCTGTAAACACGTGGTTGATAGCTCTTTTTTAAAGGATACACTCAAGATTTGCATTTACATAACCGATATCAACTATATAAAATTCGATGGTTAGATTCGCTTCTAATCTAACTCTTTTCTGGATGAAAACACAATTTTCCTTGAAATCAAGTATTTACGTACCCGTTGCTCCGAGCGAAGCTCTAAAGCTGAAGGTTATCAGAAATTTGTGCAAGATGAAAACAAACCTTATTTTGCATATGCTTCTGCGAAGTCCTTTGTATGAGCAGTAGTTTGTCAAACACTTCCCGACTAGCAAATAAAGACAAGCCCGCGGCGATTGAGGCCGACGACAGATGAATTTGCGGTCGTCTCTTATTCACATCTTAATAACGGCATTAATGTGTTAGCACCCTAATCGCTTTGAATCTGCTTCTTGCGACTGTGGCTTTCAAGAGCAGTGGCGGCATCCACAAACTCTCTTCGCTTCCATTTCTTATGCTTTCCTGCCTGCCTCAATAAATCATTCCTCCTGTCACGCCTTCCCTCGGATGGGGGAGGCTTATAAACATACCATGTACCGCTTGACGCATCGGAAACGATTTATCATTAGGCTTGTGGCGTAAAATGCAAGTTCCGTTTTCAGAACCAGTTTCAAAATATGGCAATATTTTATTATCTTTCTGCGTTAGTTTACTGCAGGGCATTTCGGAAAATACATACATATTCCGCTGTCTCCTTCAACAGGAATTCGTTATCAAAATTAGTTTCAATTTAATTAACAATGTGTCATTAAGGCCAAGTTATAGACAACTTAAAAAATTGAGCATAAAAACGGCTTGGGCAGGCAGGGGTAACTTCTTCTACACAATACAAAAAGGAGCAAAGGCAAAATATAGCATAAGAACTCTTTTCCATTACATAATATATTAACCTTCATGAGACTGAAAATATAAATTTTAACGCTAGTAGATAGTTGATTAAGTAAAAACGCTTATTTATCAGACGCATAGAAAAGTATCCCCCACTTTCCTTGTGTGAAAATAGTTGTAATTTATTTTAACACTAGAAAGACGGGTGCCGTCATTTGACGGTTTCGGACATACTATTGAGTAGGGAGGCGACATCGATGTCTATGTTTTCAAAACCATCGATGTTTTGATAAAAGCATCGATGCTTTAAACATCGATTTATTGAAGGCCGATGTTATTTTTAACATCGATGTTTTGTGCTCGATGTTTTACGTTGTCTCGATGTTTTTTTTTTTAATGAAAAAGTTCCGTAATAAAAAAAATTTACCACGTAGCATAATTTTCACACTCAGTAAATGTAAGTCTGAATTATGAAAGGACGAATACAAAAGGGGAATGATTCCTTAGCAAACAGACAAATGGCAATTAACAACCAATGAACCAATCAGAGCGCTTGGAATGTTCCCGACACTCCAGAACCTGCCATGGGGTTTATTTTACAAATAGTGTATACACGAGTGCATCCATTTAAGTTTTTGTTTTGTTCTGGTTTTATATAAGTTGACGTTAATATTATTAGTAAGATGCCTCCCAAAAGTACCGTTTGGAAATATTTTTACAAAACCACTGACAAATTGGTGAAATGCAATATTTGCCTAAGTCCCTCAAAATTTCTGGCAATACCACAAATTTATCTGGACATTTGAAGGCAAAACATGCCGGTATTTACAACAAGAATTTTGAGTCATCAATGTAGCCCAAAGCAACCAAGTTTTTGTCATTTGTGCCTGCCCAATCAGAGAGTAAAATTAATCACCCCCCTCCCCCCACGACTAACGAAAGTAACATTAATGTTAGAGATTACTAAACCAGTTTTAAATATGGATGTTCTAAAACAGCGATGTTTAAAAACATCTATGTTTTTTGGGCGATGTTTTAATGAGCATCGATGTGTTTAATATTGAATATCGATGTTTCAAAACATCGATGTTTTGTTATCGATGCGCATCACTACTATGAGCGCTATGTCTGTATTAATGTCCTCGGGCTTCTGAAATTTTATGATTTTTTCTAATTTTACGCGAAATATGCACACACATTTACAAAATTATATTCGACAGTAAAGAGGGGAGAAAATGTGCTGTATACCTACTAAGACTGAGAGCCGTCGATTTGACGCAATCTAGAAAAACAGGCAGAAATCGTTAAAATATACCGGAAAAATGTTAGTTACTTTCGTCTCTTCCCCTTTTGCAAATAACAGAAATATTGGCTCTTCGGAAATATTGGTGTTGAAAAATAAAGACTGCACAAACCATCATATATTTTTACGGATAAACCATGCCAGGTTGTCAGCTCGGCATACCTGCATAAAATATACCTAAATATATGCTAATTTATTATATATTGGTATGAAATATTTCACAATTTAAGTATTTACCATTTAAAAATACATTAAATATTTTAAACTAGCCGCTGCGCGACCAGCATGGTCGCTTTTAGTTTTATATTTCATTTGCAAACAAACTGAACTGAAAGTAACAATGTAAGGATGTTACCATTAACCTGTCATCATAATATACGTTGTTAAGGAGTATTCTCTATAAGCTGATTCTAAAACATCGTGATTAAAACGTGAATTTCCATTACTTCAGAACAGAGTTAAAAATTTGACTAAAAAACCAACAACAGTGATTTTAAAAATTACATCCTCTCTGTATGTACTAGTTTTTAAAATTAAGATACAGTCCGAACCTCTATTATCGAAGAAGCAAATTGCACGAAAAAATTTCGGATATTAGAAATTTCGATATATAGAATTGAGCTTAGTCTTTTATAATTCTCCTGAAAAAAAATTAAAACTAATTTTCGTATACGAAACTCTATTTCTAATTTATATGCGAATCCCATTAAATGAAAAGTTAAGAACTAAAAAATGATTATATGAAAGATTTATGGATTACTACATATCTTTAAAAAACACAATAATGCAGACAGTGGTTACAAATTAGCAGTTACATTCTTTAAAAAAACTGTGAATAACTTGCTGAACAGTTAGTTTTGCGGAAAGTTCAAAGAAATTTTCGTATTTATTCAGTCCACTAAAAACTTCATCAGGGACATTTTCCGCGAATTGAAGTCCACGACGTATTGTTTCAAATGCCAAAAATTGGGAGATTTTATTCTAAAGAGGAATAAAATCTCCCAATTTGTCTTGAAAAAAATTTCGATATATAGAGATTTTTTCGATATATAAACAATTTTTCTATGTAATGAACATGGAGATTTTCTAAGAGTTCGATATATAGAAAATTTCGATATAGGGAAGTTCGATATATGGAGGTTCGACTGTATTTACACATTATCATTGCATCAAATAAGATATTGTTGGGGAAAATTTTTCCCTTATAAAATGGAGTAAAAATTCAGCAAGGACTAAAATATAGTGTGCATTACATCACTCTCTGTATGTACTATTGTCCACAATTCATTTATTTACACTTAATCATATCAAATAAAATTGTGGGGAAAATTTCTTCACATATAAAAATGGAGTAAAAATTTCATCACGTATCTGAAAAAAGTGTAGACAATTAACTATTACTGGCTCTCGGTTGCTATGCCGGCGACGGTTAAACCTAACTTCGCGATCATTTTGCTCTTTTTCACGCCTCTCTCTAATGAATTATTTTTCTTTCGCTTTCTTTCTTGAGACTGTCCCAATTTTCACTTGTATCTTGCAGCTCACTTTCGAGCATTCCTGATTTCAGTGCGTAAATCCATGTTGACACCGGTTGCAGATTGTGGACGTTCGCTAATGTTTACATCTGGTAGTTGTAGCCGTTGCCATTCGAGTGTAGACATGTCGTCGAGTTTTGTGGCCGCATACCTACTCGTTTATATATATAGATTCTACGTATATATATTGATATTATATATATTGATTTTATTTTTATGTATATGGATTTTATTGTTAACCGTCAAAATGACGGCCGTTCCTACTTTTTTAGTAGAAAAAAATCCCTCTTTGTAGTGTTAAACATATTATTCACAAACGTAAATTTTAATTTCCTTTTTCACTTCATCAGTGGAAGAATTGGTTTGGTCCTTTCCTTGAGTACCAACACTTTCTATAGGCGCTTTAAAAATGCTGACTGAATCAGCTTCTTGACCTGAACTCATCCAGGAGACTTGAAGAAAAAAGATACATTTCTTTTAAATTGGATAACATGGATGTTCACAGGAAAGTTCAGGCTACCATAAACTGAAAATCTCGTATACTTATATCGAAGAATCAGATATATTTAATGAAATATTTATATATAAATTACACAAAACTACGCTTGAAAATATCCTTGCACTTTGAAGGTCCAGTTTGTTCGGTCCTCCCTTTTTGTTATTGTACAGGTATAAAAAGTAGCTGGGGAACTCTTGGATTTAAGTTCGTTCATGAAGTATTTTTATGGTTACTTGGTCTTACTTTTGAAAATACTTAGAGGCTGCTATGTACTAAGAAAAAAAAAATCGTATTTACCTTTTCCTCTTCTTGCAGACTCTTGTGGTGGGAGGAGTCCGTTGACAGTTCGAGAATTCCACCCCCCTTAGGAGTGGACATTTTGAGGGATTGTAATGGCTCTCTCCTCTATAGGGGAGTTTAAGCGCTGCCCCCAAATTTTTATTAAAATATATTTTTGCAACTATTTACAGGGTACATAATGCTGATAATCAAATAAAAGTGCTATTGCAGATAGCCTGAACTTTTCTACAAAGCGCTACAGGATTCAGTTTTATAAATTTCGTCCACCGAAGGAATTTATGAGCGTTTAAAACACACTCGACCAAGATTTTCCCGAACAATTTAAATTTAAAATATTAATTGCATTTTAAAAAAAAATGAAAAATTTACACAAATGTAAAATTTCTTCTCTATGACGGAGTACATTAAAAAAAAAAATCTTTGAATTCAGTCGGCAATCCGTGGACAAGTTTTCTCCATAGGTTACATTGAGGTGAGCGAAATCCATGGGTGTTAGTGCATAGCAGCCTTAATTTGCTGTTAAAAAATAATGCAGTTTCACAGCCTTATTATGTAATTATTGCCAAGTCTTTAAAAAAAAATCATGTGGGAAAGATGGTTTAGTCATTTCACTTCAGAGCTTTTTAAGCAACCATCACTAGGATGCAAGGTATATTTATAAAAATAATTTATTTTTCATTGTTTGGTTTGGATCACTACGGCCATTTTTTACTTTCACAGAGTCAAACAGTTAAACAGCAGTTTGTATTTGTTCTTAATAAGATTAAATAACAATAACTGTTTTTACAGCTGGTAAACTTTTTAACTATATCCATACTGGAATAGAATTTCTTGCTTCTGAAAAAGGGTCTCATCACGTCGATTATATTTTCTACGGCTGATAGAGAATGTATATGCAAACTGACACATTGAAAAGAAAATGGAATGACAATATAGCCTTAGAACCATATTAATTTTTGCTGTAATACTTCTAAAATGTTCTCAAAACAGATGCTGAAGTTTTTTTGAAGGATACTAGGAGGTGATATTATGGAAGTTTATTATATCACAGTGATTCGATACAGCAAATAAAAACACGCAGTAAAAACTTGGAAGTATACATAAGTTCTTTTGAACGAAGAATATGATATATACGAGTATTTACTATTCACAATCAATCAATTAATACACTCATGGACAAAAAAATTAGCCACCAGAAGGAGTCGTCAAAATGAAAACGAAAATTTTACATACGTAATGACTACTTTGATATAAGTAATGATAAGAAAATCAAGAAAAGGATAATTTATTTCAGAGAAAAAGGCAAAAAAAACGGAGGAGTTATACGTCCGTTTGGACCCCCTCTAGCGCGAATGCACGATGCGATACGATCGGGCATTGATCATACAAGTTCTGTATGATGTCTTGAGACATTTCGTTCCATATTTGCTGGAACCTTGCCTCTAGTTCGTTCAAAACTCGTCGGATGCCCAACTCGTCGTCCCCAAATGATCCCAGATATGCTCGATTGGAACAAATCTGGGGGATCGGGGCAGGCCAGGAAGGGTAGTAACATGCGGAGATAGTCTTGTGACACCCTTGCCGTATGAGGCCGAGCATTGTCTTGTTGAAAAATGGCTCCTGGGAGCCGTTGCATGAGTGGCACACATGTGGTTGCAGGATTTCATGACATACCGCTGGGCTGTCATGGTGCCACAGGAACAATACTAGGGGTGACCGTGTATTGTAGGCAATGGCACCCCATACATCACACCAGCTGTGGAGCGATGTGTCGCTGTACAGTCAAGAGGCAGGATTGAGCGTTCAAACCACGGGGCTCTCCACACACGAACACGATTGTCATCCACTGCCGAGATTGAATCTGGATTCGTCGCTAAAGACGACCTGGTTCATTCCGCAGTCCAGTTTCCTCGTGCGCGGCAAAACTCCAAACGGAGGCGTCGATGGGTGGGCGTCAAGGGCAGCACACGTAAATGGGCGCCGCGATACAAACTGTCCTTCAGCCAGGCTCCTCGTGTGGTTCGAGAAGACACAGAGGCCCCTAGTGAAGGTGCTACCCTGTGCCTGGATGGCGGCCGATGAGACAGTTGGCTGTACGCGTGCCATTTCTTACGATTGTGCGGTTTTCTCGACGACCTTGGTTCTGTCGAGGGCGTCCCGAGCCTGGTCTTCGTGTACATGACATCTCTCGGGTCCACTGTCCCAACACCTCCTCACAGACACAATCAGAGCGGCCTAATTGACGAGCTACTCACCTAGCTGACCACCCAGCTTTCATCATGCCCGACGATTCTCCCCCTCTCAACTGCGACAACTGCTTATAATTGTCTTCGAACACGCGTAATGGCATGTCTAGCTCAGCTATTCCTTTGTAAATGATTCAGCACACTCAAACAGCTTTGGTTCCCTGTTTTATACTCCGCAGAGTACGATGTTCAACGCCCTCTACCGGCTATACGTATGCTCAATCACGCTGCATTTCTAATCATTTGCATATCTTCCCGACATGTACTTTCATTGCAAGGTTTCGTTACGATCCCGCATTATTTCTTGGTGCGCTAATTTTTTTGTCCATGAGTGTATATATATATACATATATATATATATATATATACAGTGGCGCACCAGGGGGGGCCCAAGGGGCCTTGCCCCCCAATAGAAAATAGAAATTGCATTATGAATATTGATTTTGAATTATAAATATTTTTATCCTTCAGCTCGCACCCCCCCCCCCCAAGAAAAAAATCCTAGGTGCACCACTGTATAGATATATTACAGGTGAATCTCGATCTATTATTTTGAGGGACCGACTGAACTACAAAACGATGGATGCGGAGAAAAACGATAGGATGCGGGAACATACAAAAAAGTATTAACATACCTGAAAGTTTTGATGTCCCTAAAATATAGTTTCTCACATACATAAATGCATACATACCCGTAGTGCAACTGAAGATAAAATTGAAAGTTGTACTTAAATCCAAGATAATAATAATAAAGAAATACACGTAGATACTCAGGAATGTTGATTCAAATAAAAGTACTCAATCGTCGTTTGTTTTAATGGTGGTTTTCTCCACCACAGTAAACAATAGTTTTTTGTGTAGAAAATTGCATTCTTTTCGTCTCGGTTATTGTGTGAGAGTATAAAGAAGCGGCAGCCGTGATCGTTTGAAACTAGAAGCCATTTCCATTGCACTGGATGGGTCCGACATAATACCACCAGAAAAATTCTGTTTCCGGGTGAAACACTCATCGGCCAGTGTAGAACTGCAGTAATCAGAAACTTCTCACACACTAACTTAGACCAAACACAGGGCGCCTCCATCCCAAGGGCCAACAAAAAAGCTGACTGTGAGCCATTGCTGATAAGAACATAATGTTGAATAAGCGTGAATTGGAATGAGTTGCTGAAAATAGGGTACGATGGAGGCTAAAGAAATTAAGGAACAGACCACGACGAACAAATAATGGAGTGGTACATAACGCGAAAACCAGGCTAAACAAGAGAGAACAAAAATACTGAGACCGTGCATCTCAAATGTTCTGCTCATGGTTTATTAGAGCGTCAGTCCAGCTCATCCAGACATTTATATTTCAGTTTCAGTTATTATGAAAAAACGATCGATCCGATAAATTAATGTAAAGCTGCGATATTCTGAACGAATGATTGCGGGAGAACGATGGATCGAGGGACCCTGCAAGATCCATGCGGTCTTGTTTACTTGTTTTCTAGTGGAATTTATTCGGGACTGGGTAAATAAACGATACATACGGGAAAAACGATCGTTCGGGGGAACGATCGATCGAGATTCCACTGTATATATTAATATATATATATATATATATATATATAGATATATATATAACATATATATACATATATATATGATATCATATCTATTTTTTTTTCAATTCTGTATATTTTACTGGTCATGATGTAAATTTTGAAGCCTGTTAAGTTTTTCACCTTTTTCAAACAGTTAATTAGTGTTCGTTAAGTGTAGCTGGTAATAATATTATCATTCTGTTACAACATGGTATCACTGATTTGATAGAGAAATCGTTTATGCTAAATCAGTTTTTCTGAATGGATGCTATTAGTAATAAGCTTAACGAGTAAAATGGAGAAACTTTCTAGGTGTTATAAGAGTTTTTAAAATTGTATTCGTCATTTTTTGATTCTAGGAACTGAGGTTTAATTTTTTTTTCAGTTGATTTTAAAAGAAGAGTGATTACGGTATATTTGTCATATCTTTGCTTCGAATACTTACTTCGAACATAATACATAACTTACTTCGAATCTGAAATGTTGTAATTTAAAGTTTGGTTATGTGTAAAAACCGAAAATTGGTGTACACCATTTGTACTGCTCGTAATTGTGAATCCGGAAAGACGTGTACTCAGGGACACCAACTCTACCGGAAATTAAAACTCTTTGGAGGCATGAGGAAAGATTTTCAAAGGCGATGCCTCATTTTTATGAAATGCCAACGCGGCAACATCAGTTCCCCTTTCCAGATATTAGGTTCAAAGCTAGTAGCATATGCTCCATTACATCCTTACGAGTTTCGTCATTTACCGCCGAAAATTTCGTCGCCAAGCAGTTTATTTAGAAGGGTATCATTTTACAAGCAATGATTTTAAAAGGGGATCGGCCTAAAATGTAATTAACCAGCAGGCTACAGGTTGATGACGCAAAAGCACTAGAAAAATTAATCACATTTAATTATCTATGGGTGTGCAAATCTTCTTCGAAAAGAGAAAAATCTCATAATATAACATATTCTGTTCAGAGAAAATAACCTTTGAATTTTCCACTTAACTTGATTTTCAGAAATTGGTGCAATATATATCAGTGGAAGAGTGGCAGTTATTATTGATTGACAGATTTAATATTTCTATTATACCAATTTTCAGAATTTTAAGAATAATGCAGTTTGAAATTAATATCGTAATAAGAAAACTTTTTGACCTTTCTATAGAAAGGAATCATTTTTAAGGTCAAGAAGAAACATCTAGCATAGTTTTAGCAAGGTTGAGGAAATTGCTTTTTAAACAGCATCCTTTTTAATAATTTCCTGTTAAGGGCTTGTGGTGGCCCTGTGGTACAGCGCCTGGTTTTCGGTGCTGAGGGTGCTCGTGATCGAAATCCCGGTGTTGCGCCACAAAAATGACTCCGTTTGTATAGGTCCCTTCATAGGGTTAATTCTGTCCGCACTGTAGGCGCCCCTATAATAAATGGGCAGTAAAAACTGCGGCGTAGTACAGGCGAAATGTTTACGACAGTGCCTACGCATTGGGGAAAAAATATCCTGATAAATATAAAGGGTAATAGCTATTGCTGTGCTTGCATTTTCTTAGGGGAAACATGTTGTTGTGGCATTGATAGTTTAATACTCATATTTATTAAAAGAAAACTCTTTTTGACTGCAGCAAATAATGTTAATTTTAATTCTATTTCTAGAATCGTTAAATTGATTTATGTTTCGTGATCATTTTTTTTAGGTTTGTTTGTTTTTTAATGCGGAGGCACTTGTCGTTAGACTTTCACCTTTTATTACTCACCGTTATTTTACAGGCTACTTTATTATGGGAGCACCATATAGGGGAGCCAGCACTGTTCCCTATGAGGGGGACGGCACGGAAACGACCAAGCCTTATTCGGGATTTGAACACAAGCCCGCTGCGTGGCAGCTCAGATCGCTAACCACCATGTGGGTGGATCACGAATCCTTAGCTTTCCTTTATTTCCCCAAATGCGAATTTAAAAAAAATTCTGTAACTTTATTATACCCGGGAAAACTATTATCGTTCATAACAAGTTTTGGGAAAATTTGTCGTACTCGTATTCTTTTAGGATTCATCGCTTAAATGAATGAAATGAGTCCTCAAATGTTGTTTCTGTATAGCCAAGTACTGAATTTATCTAGATTAATTTTCAATTTCTGGTTTGATGAGAAATGTTTACGTGTCTTGCTGAGTTGCATAATAGCAGTTGAATGAAATTATACTTTAGATTACATTTTAATAACTCTACATTCAAACCGAAACTCATAAGTTAAAGGGTTTTTTAATACCACACATAGAATGGAATAGTGATTTGTAAATATTATTGTACAGGATGCTTATTGAAGCAACACATAGGACGTACAAACAAAAAGAATCTTCTAAATAATATTTTACCTTGAAATTTTTCAATTAATTTCTCCTTAATAAAGGAAAATTAATTTACTGTTGTTTTGCCACTATCCATGACCAGTTATATTGGTTCGAAATTAATTTAACTATTTTTCCCAACCCACATAAATGCTATTTCCTAAATGTCAGCAGTTCGTCCATACTCCTGTCAAGGAGGGGATCTAGCGTCTAGAATATTTCTCCTTACTGTCTAGTTTGAATGCTGCTTCTAGTTGAACAACACTGATATTTCACCAGCCTGCAAGAAAGCTCGTTTAATCTATTCAAATACCTTCCAGTATGCGCAGTACTAAACTGTTTCAATAAACATAGTACGTATTTTCACTGAGGTCAGTCTATTATGCATTAAAGTTACGGATGATAATCAGAGTAAAAAAAATAAAAAAGATGGCAAATGTGAGTTAGGTTCTTTTTTATATACTGATCGTGGCGTTACTATTTAAATGTAATGAAAATTTAACCCTTCTCCCCCACACTTAGCAAGAGGTGAAAAGGTCTGTTCATTTCCTATTGGGGGAGTTACCCTGTATAACTCATCAAATGAAAGTGGTTGGATATTTTGCCCGAGGCCCAAAATAATGTGGGAAATAATCGGTCCGTTCAATGAGTGATGGTTTGGGTGTGTCGCCCGGAATAGCAATGGAGTTGAGGAGGGATCGTAACTTGATAATAATTGCAGATTGGCTTCACATTAAACGCAGCATAACTGCAAAATCACTGCCGTTTTAAACATCGTAAGACGCATTTTTAAGTCTTGAGATTCCGCGGATATTGCTCTCGACTCCTGACGCGCTTGCATTAACGATGTGATTAAATTTCATTTCCTTTCGCATTTTCCACCGTCACTAAAAGCCTTGTTGAAATGAACACCAAAAGAGACACCAACTATAGACCTTGAAATTTAAGAAAAAGTATTTATTGGCTTTAATAAAGAATAATCCTCTATGGATAATATTGAAGGGAAAGTTTAAAAAGCAGAGATAACTGAATATAATTAGCACACTAGCCACTGCCAGGCTAGGTTGGTAGTTTTATTTGGCGCAAGGTCCAGGAAACAAGCGAGCGAGACACATAACTCTGTCAGAATTACCTTAAAGGAAAATTCTGGATTATACATACATACATCACATATATTATCAATCTAATAGATATATATATATATATATATCATATATCTATATAATGTGGGATCATATTTATTATAATGATAAAATAACTTACAAACTCCTTTCTCAGAGGCAAAATTTCTATAGAACCTTTCATGGAACCTTTCAAAACTTAGAATTGGAAACCCAATAAAATATTTTCAATATTGCCAGAGAACAAAACAGAAAATTAGAGAAAAATCTGCTAACCAGAAATACAATAAATTTAAGGTTGTCAACAAAGAGTCATAAATTTAAATCTTTTATAGTTTAATTAAAGTCTTATAAAATATGTCTTATTGTTCCTAGCTATCTTTTTAATTCCCACTGTCCCCTAGAGGGGCATTTAATATGGTGTAAAGGTATTTTCTCAAGAGAAAGCTTTTGTATATGTCCAAAATATTCACAAATATATTTTTAATGGTGTTTTGTTGTATGATGCTAAAGAAAGGACACTTCTTAAAATTGTGTTTTAAAAAGTTCAGCGATAAAACTGCATATTGGTATTCTTCTAACGAGAATGAACAGTGGACCTTCAAACCTAACTTTTTTGTTTTGAATGGATTTGCTTGAAATTTGAATATATGATTAGTATCATAGATATGTAAAAGTGGTTAAAATTTAAAGATGAAATATTAATAATTTATGAATTATGAATTATTAATTATATCAAAAATTGGCCTAATTAAAAATGTTCCATGCGCATTTCTTTTGCATATAATACGGTAGTTTTTATTTACAGGATACCTTATAGAACTAACAATAAAACTTATTGCTTATTTTAAGCATTCATTAAAAATAAAGAAAAAATAATAATAGTGAAAACAGCCTTTTTATTACGCAAAATACCTATAAATCATCTTTCCAAGTACAAAATTTAGAAATTCTGAGCTAGGAAGCATAATTTTTTCAATAGGATTTATTTGATATACAGTTAAGCATATAAAACTTAAATTTCAAAGCAATACGATAATTAGAAATGTGTCTGCAGAAGTTAGAATATTCCTATGACATGAAAATTTATTTTGAGAAAAACACATTTAAAGTTATTGCTATTAGTAACCATAAATATCTAACTTAAACAAATGCCTATACTAGGAAAGTAATCACAGAAATTAAAAATTCTTTTTGCCACACATTCCTACTCATCCGTAGTTTCACAATTCAATAATAAAAAAAATCAAATTTTTGGACAAATTTCATAATTTTGAAAGTCCACTGTCCCCTTAACAAGTAGAAACTACACCTATGCTAAGTGCTTGATACTGATGGTCATTTTTATTCATCTTAAAATTTTACTTCTCTTTTTTCAGTCTATGAATAATTCCCAAAGTTTAAAGAAATTTGTCTAGGTTTGCCTTTAATAGTAGTTATTCTTTCTATTATTGACAAGAGCTAAAACAATTTTTAGCTCTGTGAATGGGGAATAATTTTTAGTTTTTCAGAATGTTTGAGGTAAAAATGAATTACAAGATATGAATAAAGAATCTTTTATTTAGGTACAATGCAACTTGAAGTTGAATTTTAATTCAGCATATTTTTAATATTTAGAATAGCCCTTTCCTTTGACTATGTTGGAAGTTCTTAAGCGATGCCTCCAGTGGTCAGGTGAAGCAACCTAGAACTTGCTATGGGACACCCAACAAAAATTACATAAAAGTTGCTAGAAAGGGTCTTCACTGATATAGACCAGAAAGTATTTTCTTTATAAGTGTTTACTGTTATTAAAAAGCACAGTTGCTTTAGTAAATGCGACTTCAAATTACACAGTCTCTCTATGTAGCTTGACAGGAAAAGACAAGTGTTATTGGACATAGATATTTTGTGGAGCTTAACCCAAATATCCACTTGTTCGTCCATTAGCATTACGGAATGTTCTCACAAAATTATACTTAGGAAGGAGTGTATTATTTTTTAATCTAAAAAAAGTTTTTAAAGTCCCAAACACTAATCCCTCCCCCCTTTTCTCAAAGTTCCAGTCGCTAATCTTTGGCAAAACTTCTTCGCATCATCTCATGGAGATTTGCCCAAGTTAGGGTAATAAGGTAACTCGATACAAGCAGAAAGGGCAGGTTAAAAAAATGTGACAGATTTGCCGTGTTGATGGAAATGTTTTTCATTAAAGACACAACGAAAGCCGGATTAAGTCGAGGGTTCAAGGAAATTTTCTAAGTTGCGAGACAATTTCAGATTGGAACTAATCCGTATGTGATCCACGTATACAAGTTAGTTAGTCTGAGATTTACGCATTTAGAGTGAGGATTTGATTAGTCATGTGATCTCTTGCTAAGGTATCCACTGTGGCTACGAGTATAGTTGAAATTCTAAGTTGTTTACAGTACCATCTTTAGTTTTGCATTCATATAGGTGAATAAAACTTTTTTAAATATGATTATTTTTTGTAATCTTACAATTGAAAACTTGTAAGCCCCTAAATAATTATAATATTATTATCATTTTCAACACAGCAGTCCCTCTTTCCTGGTGGCAGTTACCCATCCACATCACGATTTTCGGCTACTTTATTATGGGAGCCCCATACAGGTAAACCAAAACTACTCCCTACGACGGGACAACAGAAAAACTTCCATGCCTTAGACGAGATTCGAGCCCAAGTCCCCTAGGTCTCATGAAACTAACCGTTAAAAAGTACGGGTGGCCTTAAATAATTGATTAGATTCTATATTCTTAAGGGGACAAGGGATCTTCAACCTCGAATTTTTTAATTTTCAATTTTCAACTCTATATACAGAATGAGAATAATTAATATTCTTTTTTGCTAAAATAAAGACCCTTAGAATTAAAAATAAGGATTTTTGGCAGAATAATGACTATTTTTTTCAAAAAAAAATAAAATAAAAAAAATAAAAAAGCTAACATTTTTCAAAATACTCCATGAGCATCCCATATTATTTAAAAACCTTCAATTTTTTAATACCGATTTACCGTATTTATATAAACATAATTATGAATTGATTTTTTTTCGTGTAAATTAAAAGTCAAAATAATTTTTCTTTTAAATCCGCCCGTTATTTTTATGTTTTGGCTCGTTTCTACTTTATTTCATGGTCCATAAATTTGGAAAATTTTTGTGGTTTCAAAGAACAATGCACAATTTCGTGACAAACACTGTAATTAACAATTGTGGGAAATTTTGTAGAAATCTGAAGAAAATTAAGGAGCATAGAGCAATTTAAAAAATTCTAGCAATTTTGAAGGAATTTTTGAAAACAGGTATTATTCTTCCAAAAAAATACTTATTTGGGAATACTAAGTGCCTTCAATGTAGTAAAAACCAATATAAATTATTTCCATTTTGTATATAAAATAAATATAGAAAATTAAAAAAAGCGAGGTGGAAAGTCCCTTGTCGCCTTAAAGTACTAAATGCAAGAAGTCTAGTAGTTACTGTTATGTGAATTGCCTGAAAATCCCCTATGACAGCCTTATAACGAAGCCTAATTCATTGCTTGCGTTTACTAGAGTATTAATTTTCCTCGTAAACATTTTACGATGCAGTTCTAAGAATTTCCTAAGAAATCTTGTATTTACAGAGAATTCTTATGCAACATATTTTCTACAAAATATTCCACTTTCGAGGAGAAGTAAATTTTGCAATCTATTTGCTTGGTATAAATATTGATATATTTAATTTCTCATTAATATGAGGAAAGCTACTCTAATAATAAGTCCCATTTGGAAGTTTGTGCGCTTACTGACAAAGTAAGCTTTTCATGTTCAAAGAGGCGAAAAGTGATACTTGATATTATCTGGCGTAGTTATCAAACACTTCAACTCTCAAGTACACCGAGAGAGAGCGCACACTTATTTATGAGTTCTGAACGGAATGACAGTGATGTGCTTAAACTGGAGAGATCAGACAACTTGTTTTTTGCAATAACTCAAAGTGCATTTATCCTCGGAATCAATTGCTTCGGACAATCGATAGAAAATAGACACAAAATGGATAATTTTATTGGACAGCCGAGTCCATTTAGGAAAAATTAAATTGAAATCATGACTTTCAGGTGCTTCTCAAAGTATCAGGTGAATAATTTTAAAATAAATAACTTAATAGCTCGTGAAGCGTAAACAACAGGAATTATTGAAATGAGCTGCCCATTTTCTGATTGTTTGAAATTCCAATCGAGATGAAAATCACTTATGACGTCGTATTCGAGTCTTCACAGTTGTTTCTGATTTATGATAATGGACTTTATGATATGACTTTAATGGTCCCCAAATGGGATATATTGCTAAGGAATTCCTCTCTAATGTTCATCGTGATCGGTACTAAGTAGCGATGCAGAGTTTCCAACCAACTTTTAAATTTATTTTAATGTAAACAAAGATTTTCCTTTTTGTACAATTCATTAATGCTAATAAATTCTCACTTGCTTGTACAACTTCAATATCGGTTGATTATATTTCGTGTCATATTTTTTTGGAAATTAAAAAATTATTTTTTAAACTAAACCTCAAACTTTTAAAATGCATTTAAAAACGTAGATCTTATACGAGACAACTTTTGAGACGGTGCAAAAATAGGATATTTTTCTTTAAATATATTATCGTTGAGAAGGATTAGCTGATGAAACATTTCTGTCTTTTGATTTATGGCTCTTGTAAACTAAGAAGTAAATCTGGAGAAAAGTATTTCCATTCTATTGATAAAGGAGTTTGTTAGAAAATTGAAGCTAAACTTAAAAGTCGTAAAATTAGTTACACTCTCAAAAATAAATGATGCATTATAGAATAAAAAAAATGGGCGGTTGGGGGACCCCCGTCAGGAACGAAGTTCCTTACGTTATTTTTTCAACTCTAAACGTGATTTAATATGTAGATTTCTATTGATTATATTAGTGTATTTTTGTCACGCCAAAAACCGCAGCCCTCTTTTATCAACTAACTAACTCTCTCTCTCTCTCTAATTTGTATATTTTATTTATATTTTTTATTTTTTTCAAAGCAGAAATGTAAAGTAAGGATTTAAATCAATAAATTTCATTTAATTTTAGGAAAAATAGTCAATTAAATATAAAATAATGAATTATACATTATATATAAAAATTCAAAATAAGAAAAATTCTTTTTAAATTTTATCATTATATTGTATCATGGTAATTATTGGCATATGGTAACTACAATAAGATGCATATGTTTGAGATTCAATTTTATCCAAATTTCTCGAGAAAACAGCATCAACGGTTGTACAGTATTTCGATGTGAACTGCGCTGGGTCATTATTAATACTTAAATCAAATGTACCTGATAAAAAAGATGTGAGCTTTTCAAATTTTTCTTTACCATTGAAGTTAACGTCGAAGTCTCCAGCCAATATGAGTGGAAGTTTATGAAAATTTTGTTTAAGTAATTTAGAACCCCCCTCAGTATATTCTAACAACGATCGATGGATAGATAAGTTTACATAATATTTACACGTGTTTAGAATTGACGTTATACAGCTGACCGCGCACAATGCTTGCTGCTCGAATCTCGATACTTACACGAATACACTTACATACAAACGTATATAATAGAAATACAGAGAGAGAAAGAGAAAGAGAGGGAAGGTCGCCTGGAGGGGGCATGGTAGCGAGGTATATAACGATTCTTGGAGTGCCATGGTCGAACGACTTTACCTCCAGTAGTAAGATATGTGCATCAGAAAATGTGCTCAGCAGTAAATAAAAAAAAAAATTAAGCCCTCTCAAATAAGTAAAATTAAAATTATAATAAGAATTAAGAGAATAAAATTCAAATATTAGAATTATCTACATAAAAAGTATCCACCGGGATCGAACCGGGGACCAAAGAATAGCAGCAGCACAACACTCTACCACTGTGCCAGCCATAGCACAATAAGTTGAAGTGATTAGTTGAATACATCCGCACCGAGATTTGATGGAGGGGGCAGAACGCTTTTTCCTTACGTGACGATTTCTGCCAGTTCACTCTACTGTAAGCCGCGTAAAAGAACTTCGTTCCAAAAACATCCAAAATAAAATTATGTCACAAGTTTCTGCTTATTTAATGGTATGCTATTAAGCAAAATATAGGTTGTAATTATTATTTATTAGTTTAAGAGCTATTTTTTTGAAAAAATTATCAATTTTTTTAAAGAAAACCCTGTTGTGTATACAAAATTTGGTATACTTTAGTAAATTTAAGAGGTATTGCTTCATAACACAGATAAGTGATATACTAATAATTGTTGAGAAAAGGGAAATATTGGTTAGATTTTGCTATAGAGGGTTTGGCAACCCATAGTTTTGTTCCCTGTTTTAACTAAAAAGATGTGTTTAATTAAAATTTCACATTTTTCAAAAAAAGTGCCCAAAAGATAGGCACATACCTTAAAATCTCATTTATTACACACAGGTTACGATTTTCTTTCAAATGCCTTTTCAAACTGAAATGACGAGTGAAAACTTTGCCATAAAGCTAAAGCTTAGAATAAAAATTACAACTAACTGTATTCATATTATCACCAAATAAAAAAAGATTGAATAAATATTAAGAATTAATAAACTAGGAGAAAACATTAAGTCAAGACTAAGTTGAGATTTTAAATAGCAGAAAAGCCGGAGTTGAACATCCGCGAGTGCAGGAGGTGAAACAAGGTACCAGTGGATATCGAACTCACGGTGACAGGGTGGGAGCCAGAAGCGAACGCCACAAGCCAGCAATAGCAAGCTAAGGAAGGTCGCCTGGAAGGGCATAACGCTTTTTCCTTACGTGACGATTTCTGCCAGTTCACTCTACTGTAAGCCGCGTAAAAGAACTTTTTCCAAAAAGTCGCTAAAAAATTTTTAGATCTATGGTGGACTACTTCCTATTTGTCATGCTAAGTGACATAGCTCAATTCCGGCTGCTCGGAAATTCGTTAAAACGCAACAACGCTTGTAGATTCGCTTATGTGCAAGTCTTAGCTCTTTTAAATTATAATTTTGAAGTATGTTACATCTGCATACCATTAACCTTTAGAGATATGTATACACCGCTTCTAAAATTTATGAATGTTTGCCCTTTTTTTTCAGTGAAGATCTTCGTTCTAGAAGACGTGTATTCTCGTAAAACGTTGGCAACCAGTCCTTGTCATCAATAGAACTTGTAAATACTCGAATAACTGCATTTTTAACAAAGATTCAGCAACATTAATTCCAAGTAACCCCGGATTCTGGCTTAATTCGTATATCGTATTCAGATACACCACGTGATCTAAAAATTAGCATTAAAATATAATTGTTCATATCTATAATTTTTGTAGTGTTTTTATGGAAAATGAAGCTGACTAGGAGTGGGGATGGTCTTTCAACTCACCCCTTCCCGTTTTTGACAGCTGACGCCGAATGATGCTTTTTTTTGACTAATTAGAACTGTAATTTGTTACTGCCGGCATTGCAAAAAAATGTCCCCGAATTTCTTTGAGTTTTGGCTCTGATCACAGTAACATTAGCAATGTTGTTCGCTCTCCTCCTGCTTCTAATTTCTATGACACCTTAAAAGCCCAAATTATCAGATTATCAAATTTATAGAAATAAAATCAGCCCATGAACGTGCTTAACTGAAGGATTTCCAACAAGGTGTCAGGTGCCCTTTTGAGTTTCTTCTTGAATGCTACCCCTGATGACTGAGTGATAATTGCTTGAGTTTCTGTTGTTCCTCGTGAAAATCTTCATTTATCAAACTCAATAGCAAACATTTTAGTTCTGTACACCGCTGACTGCTATGAAATTCCAATTTATGGATCGAAATGGCTGATCTCAGATTCACAACAACATCAGGATTTTTCTTTTTTCTTCTCCATTGCTGACATATATCGTCCATATTTAAAAAAAAATTCTGTCGCTAGGTTGACATAAAAAGTTAATGGCTTCACCAGGGTTGATTTCCATCAGAAGTAAAGACAGCTGCACTTTTGGTCCATAAATAGGTTTAGCTACCATTTCAGGAAGTTCATTGTATCATAAATGTTTAGCAGAATGTCTTGTTTGAACCACTTTAAATTTAGATTCATCGACTGGGAGGTACTTAATCACTTGGTCATTTCAGTCAGACCCACTGTCTGCCAATTTTTGCTAGAGTGAGGTGATCTACGTCCGAAGAGTTAAAAGGAGTACGTGATATTATATATTATATATATATGTATAATATATATATATATATAATATATAATATTATATATATATATATATTAGATATTATATATTATATATATATATATATTATATATATATAATATATAGTTCCCTTTCTTTCCTCAGTTTCCCTTTTAAATTTATTTCCTTTTCTATTCTCTTTTGTATCCAAGTTCGACTTTAACCAAGCTACGTCTTTGGAATCTCAGCATCTACTCTCTTTTTTATATAGGGGAGACCGGGGTTAGTTGGCATAAGGGGCTAGTTGGCATACAGTTTTTTTCCTGCCACTGTGGAGCTAGAGCGCTGTCATCTTGCTAGTAGGGAGTGTATGTTAAGGTGCACCATCCATCGAAATTTCAGTCTGATTGAAAGCATTACAAAGGAAGGACCCCTGTTTTATTGTTTTTCTGACTGGTGAGTAAATTTTTTCATCGTAACTTTTTTTGATCTGGTGAACCTGTAGATCAAATTGAGGTGCTGCTGATGACAGTTTTCGAAAGAGTGGTTAACTGTGGTTACATGCATGTATCATAATATTTTGTTTCTGATGTTTGGGATTGTGTGGTATCCATCTTGTTTGGATTTCCCTGTGGGGCTAGTTGGCATAGTTAGGCAGCGAAACAGACCGAGCAAATCGACCAATGGAGAGGGTGACCGAGGCCGTTCAAGCTCACAATGTTGAAAGCAAAAGCTTGGCTCAACATGATGGTTGGACCTGATTGACTTTCTTATTTTATGAACAGAAACAAATCCTTATCTATTCGAACACCTGAGGCCACTAGCCTAGCTCAAGCCATCAGTTTCAACGACTAACGTCGGAAACCTTTTCACTTTACGCCAAGCAGTACTGAACAGGCATGGATTCGAGCCACAGGACATCTACAATATAGACGAGACTGGGATTACAACCGTTCAAAAGCCAGACAAAGTAATAGCACGGAAAGGGTTTAAGCAAATTGGACAGAAAGAGGAACCCTTGTTACTTTGGCTATTTACTTCTCGGCCGGAGGAAGTGCTATTCCTCCATTTTTCATTTTTCCATGAGCCAAGTTCAATGAACATTTCGTGCGATCCGGACCAGAGGGCTCCAGCGGCGATGCCAACAAGACAGGTTGAATGGTCGAACGCAATTTTGTGAAGTTTGCCCAACATTTTATCCACTTTACCAGATGTTCACAAACGCGATCTATGCTGCTTCTCATCGATAACCATAACTCGCATTTGTCCATCGAGGCCCTCGATTTGTTCAAAGGAAATGGGGTTACTTTCCTATCGTTTCCTCCACACTGCAGCCATAAATTGCAACCATTGGACAGAATTGTATTTGGACCCCTTAAGAAATACGTCAACATGGTTTGTGACGCTTGGATGACCAGCCATCCAGGCAAAACTTTAACCATATACGATATCCCAGCAATTGTGAAAACAGCTTTTCAATCAGCTCTGATTCCGTTCAACATTACATCTGGATTTCAAGTGGTGGGATCTGTCCATTCAACCCAGACATATTTGAGGATTCAGACTTTTTGCCATCTTCCGTCACCGATCGCCCAGATCCAGAGGCTACACAAACTGCCGATGAATCAGAGCTAAGGAAACTCAAAGAACCCGCTCTAACGACAAATGACCTTCCAGGTACACCGGCATTGGTGGCCATTCCATCATCTTCCCGACACATCACCCAGAGGAAATTCACCCTTTCCCCAAAGCCGACAGCAATCCAACCGTGGCCGAAAAAGGAGGTTTTCTGCTATTTTAACAGACACTCCTACCAAAAATGGAATCGCGGTTGAAAGAGCGATTAAGAAAATGCCATGTTACCCCAAGTTTTGATAAAATAGAATGATTTTTCTCAAAAATTGCTATGTTTTGCTTAAGTATCCATATCCATATCACGTTATGCCAACTTACCCCTAGGGGTATGCCAACTAACCCCACACCCGGGGTTAGTTGGCATAGTTGGAAGCTTTTAGGAAAAGTGTTTTTGGGGTTACCTAAACACGGATTTAATTATTCGATACTACATAATTTGTAGGCAAAGAGAGTCAAGCTAATCCGGCCGCAGTCACGCATAATCTCCTCCAAGTATTGCACAAAAAAAAAATAGGAAAAATCCAAAACCAAAATCTATGCCAACTAGCCCCTGTCTCCCCTACTATGGGTCTCTAATAGTATAAAGCCCTACATTTGGACAGAGCTCGAACGCTTTCGTTAAACGCAATTTTTATACCTCTGCTAATCCAACCGAGATGAGAATGGACTTTGACTACAAAAGACGCATGTAATGGATTGCATAGATTGTACCGCCGTTATGCTATGAATCTTTAACAAATTCCTTTTTTGATAAAATTTTTCACTGATATATCATTGTTGAGATTTTAACGATCATATGACAAAAGATTGGGAATCCCGCCTGGAACCATCTTGCTATCCCTAGTAAATCCCAGGGATGTGAGAAAATATTATTGATCTATACCATTGAAGTTTTCCTCTCAATTTCGCAGACTGCCTTAAATTGCAAAGCAATTGTAGTTACAGAAGTTAAATGCTTTTGTGTGTCATACCGATAGAATCATTCTAATAGTTAAATTGAAAAATGAATTCAGTTACAAGGCATTTACTGAAACGTTGAGACAGTAAACTTCTAAAGTAGAGTTTATTCCAAAACAGAAGATATGTATGTAATAGACAACAGTATAACGCGCCATACTCAAAGTTACTACTAACATCCTTATTGGTCCAAACTATGCATGCGAATGGTTCCTAGACCATTACAGAATCCAATCGACACGAGACATACATAATTTTCATTGTGAGTTACCACAACTTTAAGATAAAGCGAGCAATAGAATTTCTACGGGTTTTTAAAGGGATAACTTGGATATGATAAGTTTTTGGTTTGAAGACCTCATAAAATTGGCAATTGGATGTATGTGCCTACAAGGAATGCAGACACCATTGCTGGAGAAGAAGTTATCAAATGCGCTCACTCGAACTTTCTTTATCATTTGTTTTAAACAAATGCTTTGATACCAGGTTTTTTTTTTTGTTGGACAAAATAAATAGAATACCTGAAGTAATTTAAGACTTTATATATTTATATAAAATTGAAATTGAATTTTTTTTCTAGATGTAAATTCTTTTGTCTCTCTGTAGCGAACTCATTCCTTTCTAATGTGAATTATCGTGTGGGTAACAGTAGTATTGTTTCTCACACGTTTCAGTGGCCGGATGATGGCCGAATGGATAGGCTAAAAGTTATAGGCACCAGGGTGCTGTCGGTACCGAGATATCTGTAGTAGTTTGTAGCAGTTCGGAATAGTCTGTAGCTTATGTCCGTCAGTTTAGCCCTCGTGTTTCAAGAAATGACCGTAGCTCTTTAAATAAACCTTGATATGCATGTCTATAAAGTATTTGAGCGGACATACGATACATGATCAGTGTTAAACGAAAATATCAGCAAAATGCTTTTTTTTTCAGTCAGACAGTCTTTGGTAGCTACAGGTCAAGAAAATCAATTGGAAACTTAATTAATTGGCCCAAATCAGAGGACGTTATTTGAGCATAAGCATTTTCACATTGCAGCATGTATAGTACAGCAAAGTGAAAGCATCTAAGCCGCAGCAATGAAAAAAAGCACGAAGGATAAAGCGATTAACTTGATTGTCATCATATTTTGCTTTCCTTTCGCCCTCATGATTAATGAATTGCATATCCATTTTGCAAGGTAAGAATAATAGAGGGTGACCCATTAATCCAAACTTTTACTAGGCGAAGTTCCTTTGGTGCGAAGCAATGTTTAACAGATATCATTCTTAGAGGAACTGTCATAGAGAAAATAAACCGCTTGTTACTTTACTCGATAAGAATGTGAAACAAATCCTCAAAACGAGAAGCGAATTGAACGGGACTATCAACAGGAAAAAAAAAAATGTCGTAATGTGTTGAACAATAATGCGTGTCAGCCGCGACCTCGGTTCATTATTATCTTTAATTACGAGGGAAGGGAGGGAGGCAAAGATTATCTTCTCCTTTTCGAAGCAGCTGCGGTCGCTATGCCAAAACACGTGCTGCCATTAAAAAGGATATCTAGTGGGAAAAAAATGATCGTTTTCCTCCGACTCTTGCTCTTAAAGTAATGGAAAGGGATTAATGCATCATTGTTTTGCAATGAATAAAATACCCTGAACTACGATTCGGAGAGAAATTCTCGAATCGTATTTCAGGATTCTCCTTTTTCAATAATGCACCTCTTTTCATTGTTGCTAAAATACTGGCATATTTTACAATAAATAGCTCGAAAACTCACTAAGGTTAAATTACCCTCAGATACAAATATATAATCTATAATATTTTAAGTTGCTACTCGAATTTTTGGGCAGGTCCGTGAGAGAAAATTACTGCATGAATTCACTTCATTTTAGTCTTAAACGAAGATGTAATCGTAGAGTCTTCAAATTTGGTTTTGTAATGAGCGAGAGTTTACAATTAAAAATGATTTCTGCGCATGCTAAGTGGCATGCTTAAATCTGTGTTTAGAAACTCGCTGTTTCTCTGCGCATGCTCAGTGACATGTTTTAAAGATAAACACGTTATTTCCGAGGAGTCTCTCTAGATCTCTCTCTGCCATTTTTACTTTTATGATAATTATGTTTGTGAAATAAAGATTAAACCTGCTGCAAATTTGTTTATTTCGCGCTGTTTAATTAGCGGTAATTTGCAATTAAAATTGCTTTCTGCGCATGCTCAGTGATATTTTTAAATCTGGCTTTAGATACTCACTGAGCACGAGGCCGCTTAAACACTTATTTGTTTCTGCGCATTATTATGATTTTCAACCATTTGGCAATGATGTGCTGCGTATAATTGGTGTATTAATACATTTTTATTACTATCTAGCCACCATGTTTTGACGGATACCAACTAGTAATACTTTATTTATTTCATTCCATCAATATAAGAATGCACATACACAAGAAATTGCAGCCTTACCTGTGAGGACTATGAAATTTGTTTATCATTAGTAGAATTACCCCCCTTTTTTCAATTCAGTCACCGATTTTATCATTCTTTTTTCCTGTTCCCATGATACGTAGAATGAAGAACTTTTTGCAATTAGAATAGAAAATTATTGTTAAAAACAAAATTCCGAAAAATATCGGACAAGAACTTAAAATCTGATAAAGGTCTGACAATATCAAATTCTTTTCGATTCTTTTCGGCCTATTCTTTTCGAAAAACCTTTCTTACGGTAGGTGAAGTAATGACTTTACGTTTAAAAACTTTAGAACATGCTGAGATTGCCAGAGCTATATGTTTCTGAGGATTCACATTAGAAAAAATATCAAATACGTTACGGTACAAGGACTTCTACTAAAGTTGTTTACTTCGTTGTAACAGAAACTAGAAATTTTCGTATCCGATGGTGCTTGTAAAGAGGTTTACCTTTCGCCGTGGGGGGGGGGGTGGGACTTGACCGGCAAATTGAAAAGAACAAATTTAATGCCAATAGGGCCATAGGATTGAAATAGTCAGTCTATTTCTCTCAAAAAGCTAACTTAAAGTTGATCAATTTTAAAGTGAAATAAAGGGAAGTATAATATTTCATTCCCTACTGAATTATTTGGAAGTTCTAAAAAAATAAAAATGCTGTGGATGTTTTCTTTCATATGATCACTTTGGTGAAAACAACTAAATAAGTTCCATATTAACCAAATTAAAGTTAATTTTTAAATTTAGTTGCTTTATATAAAACTAAATATGTACACCGAGAGACCACTTTGTTTTAACCTTCTTCCTAATAAACCTTTAAACAGGACTTACTCTAGTTTAAGCTCCTAGGCGAATAGGAATGGAGTCCTCCAGTTTTTGGAGCTATTCTACACGCATATCTTCCTATACCTAAAGCAGGGTGGGCAGACGTTTTCCAGGGTACGGGCTACTTCTAATTTTTTCAAGGTGTGCGGTCACCCATGGTCGTAGGTGTGGGGAACAAAAACAGGGGGGTCCTACAACTATTTATTATAACTTAATAATAAGTACGGAATATGTACTTACCTAAATAACTACAATAAAAAACTTATTCTTTTAAAACCACGTTTAAACCAAAACGCAAGATACAAACATAATAATAATAGCCACAATATAATAATATCAAATGATGAATTTATTATCAAACAATTCAAAATACATTAAAAAATAAATCATTTTCATCTAAAGTTAGTTCTCGTAGTTATTGTTAGTAGAAGACTTAGTCTGCATACTTAGTCTCCATAAATATGTTTCTTTTAGTATGCGCTTCTTAGGTCTTAGTAAAGGCGGTCACCCCAAAATGTCTTGGTGGTCCACCGATCGATCGCGATCGACTTAATGCCCACCTCTGCCCTAAAGGATAACTTTCTCCAGCTTCTGCAGACTGGTGGGTGATTGTTACTGCACGGGGAAGTTCTATCAAATTCATCCCACGGGTTTAAGATCTGAAGACAGAGTGCGTCTTGGAAGTTCGGTAAACTATTGATCATGTTTCTGAAACGATAAACGAGACTTGCGGCATGTGGCACTATCATCTGAAAGTGACATCACCCAAAAGGAATTCAATGGCAATGAATAGGTGAACTTGTGGGCGCAATATGTTCTAAATGGATTGTAGCATTTGGACAGTTGACTATGTCCTATCAGGGAAGGATTGACATCTTTCCTGCAAATGTTGTTTCCAGTCGATAACAATCATCACCAGTCTGTATCGTTGATACTACAAAGGATATGTTAGTCATCTTATGGTGTATCGTCATATCTGTATCGTCATATCGAAGGAAAAAGCCTGATTCATCGAACCATGCTGCGTTTATCCAATTGGTGAAAAGTCTGGTGCAACACTCCAGCTTTTTTTGTTGTTGTTGTTATTGTTGAAAGGATTAGACCGCATGGGTTGTAGGTTCTTATAGCCGAAACTGACCCTTACAGCCATCTGTATTGGCTGGTTATGTCCTGAATTGTTGTCCACCGGCATGTTGAGTTCAGTCCTAAGTGCCACTGAACCTGGCAATTGACGAGGAAACTGCTGGCTTTGAAATTGGCTTCAGATCGATTATTTTAGAGAAGGGGAGAGGGATGGGGGCTACCCCATTTCTCAGTGCACACAGTCCTATCATTCCTCATTCAAAGTTGTTCCAATAGATGATTCAGCCCATCTTGCTTGGTCAACCCAAAGTGAGTGATAGGAGGTGAACGATTACATATACTGTTATACTGCTATCAAATAATGCCGGGTCACTTGTCTTCGAATAAGAGCTGTACGTATTAAGTACAAACTTATAGTAATCTAGTACACACAGTGCTCTAGTACTGTATGAAATTTCTTTTAAGAGTGTTTCAAAACGCCATGTGAATGTAAGTCATCGTATGTAGAAACTGCTTTTTTTATATAAGGGTAATTTATAAAAGTTTTTTCTAAAAGCAATTTCATGGAAGAAATTCTCATAACTTCTGCCCTTTTCAAAAAACTAGATAGTAATAGCTGACTCTGCTAATTTTTAGAATAAAAGAAAGCATTTTATCTATTGATTTCCAAATAAAACCCTTTTTTCAAGAAGTTTTCAAAGAATTTGATTTTAGGTTGCTATAAAACGTATTGCTAGTAAAAAAGTATCTTTCGAGTATTAAAGAGAGCTACTTTTCATAAAATTACCTATGCTTAAAAAATAATGCATTAAAAAAATCAGTTTCATTCTCAACCAATAAAAGAACTTCAAAAAGTATTTCACGTAAAATTCATTCATATGTAAATATAAGTTTTACTTATTAATGATAGTAAAATATTTACTCTATATTACTCTAGTATATCAGCTTAAAAAAGTCTTCCGCTCCAGATGTCCTTCTGACTGATGTAGATTTAAGGCACCACTTAACTCCGCCATCAATAGATTTCTCAGAAAAATACAAACATACAGGTTTGTGCTCAGACATGCTCACAGACCAATAAAGAATCGTCTATCACTCAGACATTTCAGCCTATAAACATGTATGAAAGCTTCTAAAATGTTCTATGACAAAAAGGACCGAAAGATTATCGAGCGTTTGCAAGATATTGAGCATTTAAATTGAAAGCAGAATATGTTGGGGTATAAGAATTTGTTTTGAAGACAAATTCATAGAAATCCATTTGAGATTGAAACTATTTTGAATCAATTATTTTCGGCAACATTAACCACATATACGACAATTTTATTTGGGAAACTATTGGAATCGATGCGTTAAATCACCTCCAATATATCGATGAACTGCTCTTTATTTGAGAATATGCAACCCTTTATCCACTTCCTGTCCCTTTATAATACAACATTGGGAATGTTGGGTATTTCCTTAAATTTAATCGGGAATAATGTTGAATAGGAGATTAAGCGATGCAGAACTGAAGTATTTTTAAACACAAACTTGGACGTGTGTAAGCGTCATATATTACGACTTTCTCAAAATTAAAATTAAAAATTTGGTGTAGGTAATGGATTAAAAAGCTAGTGGCTGACTAATTTTAAATGGGTATTTTACATTAAATTTGGTGAAATTTAGTTAGAATGTAATCATAGGTTTTGCTTACTTTTCAGATATTTCTCAAATTTTATTCACTTTATGCACACACTTTTGGTTTATTTTAATAGAGGAACTTCCAACTATTATTTGAATGTAAATACATATATATGTATCGCCAGTTACTATGAATACCACATTTTCATCATTATATTCAGAGAATTTATCTTAATAGAGGAACTTCATAATAATTGCCGTGAATTAAGTGTATATTAAAGAGAAAGGGGGAAAGTTCTTACCTTAAAAAAGTATCGATAATGATGACATTCTCTTTAGAAGAAGCGTAGATTAACAATTCTCATGTAAATTTTTTGTAATTCACATAGAGGCCGTTTTGAGATAGTGAAAATAGATTGATTTAGACAGAGAATAAGGGAAATGAATCAGTTCTGTGTGCGTTTGATAATAAAAAGGTTAAATCCTTGGTTGTTTTAGAAATTATCAGTCAAAAGTGTAATAATTAATCATTTTTAGTATTTATATGTCTCGGTGGTCTTCAATGATTATTACAATGAAGTTAGTATATTGACTTCATAATATTTAATTTAATATGTCCCCAGAGATTAATTGAGCGTTACTAGATTATACCGAGGGACAGAATGCTTGATTTGAGGCAGGAATTAAATTCATCTGAAAACGACAATTTTTTTTTTATTTCTCTGAGACATTAAACAGCTTGAAAACAGTGGACCTATAAATATTCCCCTTGATTTTTGAAATCACTGTTTTTTTATTATGGCATTTTAATTCCAGTACTTAATATTCGGTGGTCCATTGATAAGGCAATGTTAATGAGTCGCTGATAATTTTCTAAAACAACAAAGGATTTAACCTTTTTAAGAAGCTTCATAACATTATTTAATGAATTTTATCCTCATTTGAATAAAATGTGTAGAAGAATAAAAACTGACAACTATCACTTCCTTTCTTTTGTAATCAGATTTAAGAAAATTAAAAACATTATATAAACGAAGGATTAACAGTTTTACAGAACAAAAAATAACAAAAGAGTTTTCGCATTTTAGTTAATCCCGTTTAAAACATTTTTGCAAAATATTGTTCCTTTGCAAAAACAAAAGAGACACACCAATGCTCTTTTCCAATTGATATTGATTAAACTTTTTCCTCGACGCGACACTCTCAACACTGAGCGAAAGGGATATTTTAACTAAGGGTGATTCTTTCAAATATTTTTCTCCTCCTTGTTCAACGTCATATCAGACTACATTTGCAATTAAGTTCACAACATTACATTATCGTTTGAAATTATTCCCCCGTTTTTCAATATTTTTAAAATAAAAATGCCAACTTAAGTATTGTTCAACGTGAGAATAGCTCTCTGTATTAGATGCTGCTAAGAATGATAATCAATTTTGAAATCAGTTAAATGACAACCTCCGAGTCAGTTTTAGCCATTACTTAAAGTTCTCCAATAGCGTGAAGGATTCACCGAATTCAAATTAAAAAATTTTCTGTGTAATTCACAGAAGTTTAACTCTCCCCAATATCTACTAAGGACAACGTTTTTCCCAACGTTTTTTAATGTTTTTATAAACGTTTTCCAACGTTTTTTTCCTCCGTTTTTCCTTAGGGGAAAAAGTTGTCCCTTTTTTAAGGGACCAACGTTTTTTTCATAGTTAAAACTAATCCAACGCAATCTTGCAATGCTGCGAAAAATGGAGGGATTTCTGTGAAAAGTAGACCCGAGCTTGATTCTCTCCATGACGTTACCAGACCTTTGTTTGTTTGCTATTTTTATCAAACGCAACAGAACTGATTCATTTCCCATATTCCTCTGTCTAAATCAATCTATTTTCACTATCTCAAAACGGCCTCTATGTGAATTACAAAATATTTACATGAGAATTGTAATCTGCGCTTCTTCTAAAGAGAATTCCTTATCGATACTTTTTTTAAGGTAATAACTTTCCCCTTCCTCTTTAATATACACTTAATTCACGGCATTATTACCTGCAAGGTAAAAAGTTATTTTTGAATAAAGTAACTTTAAAACTAGTTTTTTAAATTATAAAAGATAAAAAAAATTTCCATTAATTTTGCTCTTTGCTGTCTAATATCTAAGTTTTGTGAGAGGCATAAAATCATTTTCCTGAATGCTATGCAACGATAAATTACGTTAAAAAAATTTTCCCCCATAAAAAACCTACAGCGAGGTTTCAGAAAAAAGCACTATGGTCCTAACATTACGTAATTAGTCAATAATAGACAGTGAAAAGCGACAAGTCTTCAATAAAAGTATAGTGTTTCATAACAGAACTCGGATGCTAAGTTTTAATTTTCTCTCATATAATAAAAAATGCTTTTTGAATTAAATAAAATGATGAGGAAAATTGAGCTTTTATCCTGCATTATACTCTACAAGACAAAATTTTGAATGAGGGCTACTAAGAAGTTTTAAGATGAGTAATAGCATGAGGGGGACTTGTTGAAGAATTTTTTGTAAAAAGGAGAATTCATTGGGAAGTAAGATCTAATGGAAATTTGCCTGATTCTTCAGCAGCTGGGTGTAAGAATTATTAGATTGTAATAATGAATGGTTGAATTAGTAGGTTAAATTGATGAATTTATATAGAAAGGTAAGTGATTTAGATAACATTAAATCCTCTACGCATCGAAATCTTTTTAATTAAAAAAATTTAATTTGTATGAGCTCTCATAATTTTTTTTAGCATAAAATGAAACAAGAGTTCCTATACTTTAAAGACATAAGAAAATCTACAGCAGACCTAAGGAAAACGGGAACTTTTTATTAGTTTATTTAAAATATTGAAAGAAATTGTGAATGCCATTTTGGTCTGCTGCAAAATATTTTTCTCTTCTGCAGGTGAGTACCTATCATCTCTCTGAATTCACTGACTTACCAGCTGAACAAAAGTTTGTCTCGCCAGGCCCCTCCTCTGCTGCATATGAATTTCAGATCACCTTTTGGATCAGGTGAGTCCAACTTTAGTGTTCGTTATGTACAAAGCATAGGAATACAAATATATCTACTGTCCATACTAAGCATCTAATTAGAAGTAGATAAAAATAACATCCAATACACTAAAAGTAGTGAAAAGGGGGAAAAATCTCCCTTAAAAATACACTAAGAGAAGTAAAAAAGGTACGTAAAACACCTTTCTTTTGGAAGGAAATGCGAAACAACGTGTTAAAGCTACTATGAGAAGGAATTAGAAGTTAAGGGGACAGTGGACCTTCAAACTTAACTTTTTTGAATGGATTTGCTTGAAATTTGAAGTAGTAGCATAGATATATAAAAGTGGTTAAAATTTAATGATGAAATATTAATAATTTATGAATTATTAATTATTAATTAAATAAATTGAACCTAATTAAAAATGTTCCATGCGCATTTCTTTTGCGTATAATATGGTAATTTTCATTTACAGGATACCTTATAGAACTAACAATGAAAATTATTGCTTATTTTAAGCATTTATTAAAATATAAAGAGAAAAAAAAATATAATAGTGAAAACACCCTTTTTATTACGCAAATACCTATAAATCATCTTTTCAAGTACAAAATTTAGAAATTCTGAGCTACGAAGCATAATTATTTTTAATAAGATTTATTTGATATACAGTTAAGTACATAAAAATTAAATTTCAAGCAAATAGGATAATTAGAAATGCGCCCTAGAGCAGTTTTGAATATTCGTATGACAGGAAAATTTCTATTTTGAGAAAAACACTTTAAAGTTATTGCTATTAGTAACCACATAATATGTAAATTAAATACAAATGCCTATGACTAGGAAAGTAGTCTCATAAATTAAAAATTCTTTTGCAACACATTCCTACTCGTTCGTACTTTCACAATTCAATAAAATAAAAATAAAAAATAAAAATCGAATTTTTGGACAAATTTTACAATTTGAAAGTTCACTGTCCCCTTAATGGTGTGCTGGTAGAACGTCGTTATGTCCCATGAAAAAAATTAATACTAAATGGGAAAAGTATGCAAACAAAAAGAGAAACATCATAAAAGAGAGAAAATGCAGTATTTATAGGGAAAAATAACCGAAGAGATATAGAAAATAATAAAATACATAATATAAAATATAAGAAAGTATTTTTAATAATTGCAGATAAAACCTAATGCTAATGTATCCTGGAATATTCTTAGCAGGTGGAATATAATATAGAACAGAATTGCTGGCATTGATCACTTTCGAATAATTTAGAAACTTATAAATTTACCAGTTAAATTCGAGATGGGCCTACAAAGGAATGTGCTAATTAAAACTTTGTGTTCGTTTCCAGGAACGGGTGGCAAAATATTTGAAAATTTCATTCTTAGTAACAGAGTCAAAATTTGTTTGGAATGTAAGGCTGCATTCGCAAAAAATGTTTTCTTCTTTTTTTCCTAATGCGGAGGCACTCTCGTGAGAAATTCGCCTTTTTTTTATTCACCGCAAAGTCTTGCTGGCTTCTTTATAGTGGGTGGCACCATTTCGGTTAGCCAGCATTGCTTCTGTGCGGCATTTGAACCCAAAACCCACTGTGTGGAAGCTTCCGACGTACACCACTACAACATGTGGGCAAGAAATGTAGCCTACAACCGTCAGATTATCAACAGGTATAGAATTCTTTGAGGAACCTAAGTTGAATCTATTGATAGTTTTAAGGCTAACTTGAAAACACAACGAGCTTTCAGTTTAGAGAAGTAATAAAGGTACGTAAACACCTTTCTTAGTAAGGAAATGCGAAACAACGTTTTAAGTACTACGAGAGGGAATTAGAAGTTAAACAGTGTGAAACCAAAACTCTTAACAAAAAGAAGCATAAAATTATAATCTTATCTTATAAAGTGTAGCAGAGACAGGAGGTATGCAACAAAAAGAGAAACATCATAAAGACTAGGAAAAGACTGTGGACTATGACCACAGTTACTTCCTCTAATTACAGCTTCAGGGAGAAACTCCTAACAACCTTCGAGCCCCTCTTCGACCTTCAAGCAATTAAAAAATATAAAATATGTAAATAAGTTTAATCAAAAGTTTATGAAAGAATTCTTTTTTTTAATCTCATTAAAAGTTTATTGTTATCAAGTAAGTATTCTCTTCTTGAATTTCCTTTTAAATGGATAACAAATATTTGTCAGTGAAAGACTAGTAGTTCTTCGATTTTTATCCCGTTTCCTTTTGAATGAAAACGCACTTTGAAAGATTAAAGTGAATTCTTGGATTCATTTATATAGTAATCATAACAACGTATTCATGATAATCGTATCAGTTGTGTAATGATTGACCACCTCTTTTTATAATGGGAGTTGATTGCCAGTATCTCTGCTTATAAGATTGAAATTTAACTGGTTTTTCTCACTAAAAAGCTTTTAAGAATCCTCCCTTCTGTTGTAAATTTTCCACGACTCTAACATCTTATTACAAAATCTACATATTTCGAACGTAAATATGATTTCAAATCCTCCTAATAAAATAAAATTAGATGATAAGTATCTTGAAATGTACAATACAGGAAAGTGCATAAATGAGAGGGTAAAACAATTTTATATAACTATATTCGTTTAACGACAACATCGTGAATGACAGTTAGATTGGTATCACTGAAAAAAATTGTTTTATGACATTCTAACTTCTCTGCACATCGTAGCTTTCCTAGGCAAGCTATGAAAGCCTACCGTAAGGCCTTTGTTTTCTGTCCCTTCAGCCACTCATTTTGATGATTAAGTTACTGCATGTTTAAGTTTCCTGCTTCTCCACTTTTCTTACATATCTTAAACATCTCTAGGTCGAAAAATGCTACTCGTTTCATAGCTGAATGGGGATCGTTCATAAATAATGCCACCTCTAATGTTTGTGAGAGACGTTGAAAGAGAGTCTCAAGAACAAAGAGAATCAAGTTGCAAGCAGAACTGTAAACAATAGACAAGCTCTTATGAAGTATGAAGAGACGATTATGAAGTATAAGAGTATAACAGCCGATTAATTTTAATTACGATCGAGGCCTCAGTGGAAAAATACAGCTGTTAACGGTGTAGCGTACAGATCTAATTTTTCAGTCTCTAAAAGAATGAAAATCGTATACCGGATTTGTTTTGTAAAAACACTTATTAGAGTGCATAAATTTAAAACACTCTGGGATAAAACAGGAAGTTTGAAGCACGATTTTTAAAATCAGTCACTTATGAAATAAGCTCTCGAAGAATGAATGCTTACATTTGGAGCCATAACAAATTTTGCTTGAGAATAATGGTAACGGTAAAGGACAATCTGTAGCAAAAAGTAAAACCACCCCTGGTAGTGATGCAGGCAGATATTCTGTTTCACCATGCGAACCATCCATTGAATATCCCATTTAGGCAGAGTTGACTATTTTACACATGTTATTCCCAGGTTCGTTTAAATTGCTTTAAGATCAGAAGTTACCGTTTAATACCACATGCAGGACTGGAGTAAGATATGGAGACACTGAAGCACAGGGAATGTTTTGGAAGCTGATGTCATTTAGCTTGTTGGATGATTGGATCAAAATGATTGGATCACTAGAGTTATCTTTTGTTATGTGAAGTTGGGACGTTAGGAGGTGTTGCATTATCCCAATGAAAAATGACAACTGGCGCTTGAGATAGCAGAAGGAGGTTCGATAGGTCGTAAGTTGTTTTTAAAGTATTGCTATCGATCAAACTGTCATTTAAAGGAAACAGAGGGTTTCTAATATTCAACTGAAGAAGCTTAAAAAGTTTCCCATTCAATAAAATAAGCTTTAACGAAAATAAACTCTCAGGAATAACTTGAACAGAAATTTAAGTTTTCTTTTAATTCATTTAAACTCTCACTCAGTAGACAAATCTTTAAGAGTGTTAAGAAGTCTCTTGTTATTGCACACTCGTTTTAAGCCTACAAAGAGTAGAATGAAGAGATTTTCATAAATGTAACTCTCCCTCTCACACAATCTTAAATAAAATATCTATATTATCTCAAATGTATGTGATACGTTACAAAATTTCAAAACAAATTTTTTTAAACTGGTCACATCATTCTTGCTAATTATAAGTGCTGCCTTGGTAAAGTACTACAGTCGAACCCCCGTTATAGTGAGCCCGGTATATAACGAAATCATGGATATAACGAACGAAAATGTTGGCCCCGCCGTTTTCCTATTGTACGTAATTTAATCAGTATTGTGTCAGTTTAATGCAATCGATTTTACTCGATTTAATTCATTAATGATCATTTTTATAGATTTTATCATTTTTTCAGTACATCATTATTGATACACATTGCAACTAATGAGTAATACATTTTGTGAACTCTAGCATTTTTCTTGACGGTTTGGATATAGCGAACCCCCGGATATAGCGAACAAAACCTTTGGTCCCTTGAAGTTGGTTATAACGGGGTTCGACTGTAATTCTGAACCTAATCCTGTTAAATGAGGCTTCAGCGTGCCTATCATAATTAAAAAAGCAAAGATTTGGCATTTTTTCTTAAACTTTTACCCCTCTTTAGATCTACTAGCCGCTACTTAGTACTTAATTTATATTGGGTTTCATTATTCCCGTGCCTTTTGTATTTTATTTACCCCCCCTGCCAGATACATATACATACATTCATGCACAATCATCTCCGAAACTCGATATTATCTATGAAGAGTTTTCTAACAAAATGGAGCCACTTCAACTCTGACAGCAGCTCAATAATTTCAATCTGACGTGTTTTTAACTTCACAAGGAATTTATTTAAGATTGAAGCTTTTTATTGACGTAAATGGAAAAGGCAGAGCGGCATTTAGCACTTGAGACACCGCTAAAGTCTATATTTTAACACTTTTTCAACGATAAAAACTAAATAGGCCAACCGAGCACTAAGCGACTGTTTATCTTGCGGAGAACGGAGTCTTGTATCTAGAAGCTCTTACTCGGGCGCCTATATATTAACGACGGCCAGGTGTATTAATAGGATTTTGTTTATAAGGCACTTGTTAAAGGTTGACTCTGAAGTGGGTCCTTTACTGATACTCGATCTGGAAACATTGCGCTCTTAATGGTGTCGCCGTTAGGACTGACCCTGCTCCGTGTAGGGAGTTTTCATATCTGAAAGGAGACTGGTTGGCCGCTTGTACATCATTCAAACTTGGGAAAAATGATCCTTTGCGACATCGCTTGCATATCTAACACGGCTCTTTCTTTCCACGTTTGCTCTATTCTTTGTTGGGAAAGGAACAATAATAGTACAGATTTAAAATTTATAAAAAATATATAAATTTGTAACGTTTTATTAAAAACATTGGAGGTATATCGTATAATGATTTTATTTTACGTAGAGATGGAGTGATATCCAACTGAGAAACTTTTTGCAACTTTTTTTTAAATAATGGAAGGATTTAGGGGTCTCAAATGTCTAAAATGAACTGTTATGTCAGTCTGAGTAAATTTGAAATAAAAAATATTGAACCCAAATCAAAAAATTGTATATGTAACATCTTGTCTCGCTGTATTCCTTGTTTGGGATTAGCTTTGGACACTTTTGAAGCTTTAAGGGTTGATAATCTAATTATTTTCTCCCTCCCAATCAATCGTAGTTTTGCTGATGTTACCCAGTACCCCGTAGCACTCTTAGACATACGGAGCAGCTAGGAGACAATTACCTCTGCTAGAGGTATTATACTGATATATTATCGTTCATCATTGCCTTCAGTTTCTCTCATTCTCTTAAAATTGAGATAGTTTCTCTCTCAATATTTCGCCTTCCGATTATTCTAGTGAGTAACATACGAATATGTACAGCATTGTTCTTCCATGCTAAAGCTTGGTCAGGATGTCAACAACTCTTCTCAATAGCAAGGCTCTGAAGAATGAGACATTCAGGAAACCGAGAACTGTATTTATTCTACTGCAATATATTCACATCTGGCAACATCCAATGATACTTGATATTTGGATATTAATTTCAAATGTGTAACTAATCAATATTAACTTCCTGGTGTTATATGGTTTTAACTTTTACTTTAATTGTTTCAAATACTTATCATAACCATTGGACAGTAACGTACGAGACAGCAAAATTTTGCATCATTTGAATTAATATTTTTATAGCGAAAAAATGATTTTTTTACCAGACTGTTAGTTCCTGAAAATGTTTAGTAATTTTATCTAATTATATTCTCAGTGCGTAAGAGACCATTCAAGTGGTGTTTTTTAGTTTTTTAAAAAATTAAATTGATTTGAAAGTAAGTTTGAATTTCGGAAATGTGAGAGGATGACAGTGTCACTTTCATTTCATACTATAATATCTATGTAAAACTATTTTAACTTCCCTGATAAACATTAAAATCTGTATCAAATGTGAAAAATACTTTATATTGTTTAAGAAAAAATTGAGTATTCATATCCTTTATTAAGAAGGAATATTTTTGTATTATTCGTAGACTCCACCTTCCTCTATTGGACTGTTCAGAGTATACGACAATGTTAGTTTTAATCTAAATAAAAATGCATATATCTTTAAAAGTGTTAAAGATATTACATAGATCTATTTTGTGTAAACAATATTGTAATTATTTGTTGCAATGAACAAGTCAGATTTTAGAATAAAAAAAAAAAAGGTCTTGTTAACTGCGTTGTTTGAGTTACTGAACTGAATACATTCTAAACACAATTTTTATACGTTAAGTACCTGACTTTCACGGTAAAGGTTTTCCCCCTTCTTTCAAAGAATTTAAAAAAGTGACTCTTGTTCCTACGTACGAGTGCTATCCCACACTGCATGTATATGCATATATTACTCTACATTTATAATCTTATACTGCGTCATTAAAATTCAATTGAAATAAGTCATTAGAACTCTTATACTTGCATCCTTGACTACATCCGGAGATTAGCTTCTCTTTTGTTACAGTTTTTTTTTGTTGACCACTCGATTCAAAATTTTCTAGGGACATTTTTTTGACGTCTTCAGATTTCCTCGAGAGCTTGGTAAGTAAAAGCGCCCTTTGTTCCTCACACTCCTCAATCTAGTGAAACGAGTTGCTGTGTTGTTATAGGTACTCTGAATCGTATCAAAATGCTGGCCGGATGAATCATTTCAATAAGCAAACACTGAGAAATGAACTAGAGAAAGAAGAGATTCTTAAGACAACATATGTGGGATATATATCAGTATTTGTTCAGAATAAGACTTCGTGTTTTTGGATTTACCAGTCACTTTCACGAATTTTCGTGATATTATTTTTTATTGACAGTTTTAGTGAGGAGTTTTCAATCACGCTACAAAAAATGCTTTATTCGAGGAAATTATTGAATATTTGTAACGACCACATAATCTTTTAAGTCTTCCAAAGATTAAAAAAAAGTAATAATTTTCTAGTTATATTCTGAAAGAAATTCTTAATATATTTAGTAGAAAAAGCCAGTATTATAAAATTCGAATGAAATTGAATGAGTATAATTCAAACAATGTTTTCCGTTTTACTGTATCAAACTAAATTTTTGGTTTCCTAGGCCATTAATTGAAACTGCATTTTTTATACTGCATTTTTATTACGGATAAGAGGCAAGAATAAAATTCAGTGCATCATTTTAAACATTTTGAACGAATGTCAATGTAGTATCTGTTGGAATGAATTGATATTCATTAATAAACAGCTATTTGTGATATTTATTTTTTATACAAATGTAGAAAGTATTAATAGAATGGTTCTGTCGTACTGTTATATATGTTTTATTAATCTAAACAGCATAGTTTTTAGATTTTTTTATGAAAATCAAAAGTTAATTTTAAATTGAACTATCTAACTGATGGGATGTTCTCTTGAATACAAGTTTTTTTTAAAACTCTCGTGTATTTAATAAATTATGATCCTAAATATATAACAACAAATGTGTTTATTCCTAAAATCGGGCCTTTAATAAATTACACGTTGAATAATTACATGTAACAATTATTATGCATATTAAGCATATGTGATCAGAGTATAGCAAAAAACAAATTACCAGTGTCCAAAGAAAAGCACTTTTCTAATGTATTTCTATAGTTTAAAATGCTTAGATTCTTGATGACGTTTTAAGCATAGTTAACAAAATTTTAACTTTCGTTTTTAACTTTTATTCTCTTCCTATCTCGAATGCTAATTCTTCCTTATCTTCTGATTGGATCTAACCCTGGGTACAATGCCGTCTTACTCAGATGTATAAATAAGAGTGTGGTAAATCCGGTTAGTAGAGCGATGTGATCAACAGTTCACTGAACCTCCCGATTTTCTGCGCTGCACAAAAAATTTTTTAAAATAAAATACCAATTGTCTGATCGGATTCCAACATGAGTCGTAAATCAAGGAATATGATAGACTTTGTTGGATAAAGCTTAAAAAATTATGTAAATTTTAATGTTATTTTAATTAAGCCATGTTTAAATCTCTATAGCTTCTTATTTACTCAATTTTTAGGTTTTTTTTATATTTTTTATTGTTTCATTTGAAATCTCCTCATGCACCAGAAGTATAACATGAGGCTTACAGAAGTAAGTGAAAAACACAAAACAAGAAAAAATTAAACATTTAAATTACAAACAAAATTTCGCAAGACAGCAAGACTTTCAACACTCTTAACGAGATCAAAAAGAAACAGGAGGCCAACAAATGGACAGACGTCTCAAGTCCGCCTTTAATATAGCTCGGGCACTCGCATGTAATTTGCAGTGAAAAAGAAAATGTTCAACATCTTCATCAGCATCACCGCAAGCACAAAGTCCACAAGTCACCAAATTAAACGAAGCAAATAGCTCTTGAAATTTCCATGGCCAGTTAAAACTTGAGTTAAGTTAAAGTCAGTTGAAAAGTGCTTACACTTTAAACGCTGAAAAATAGTTGGAAAAAATCTTTTTGTCCACAATGCCTTTGACGAAGCAAGGAATTCAGAATTCCAGTCCAAGACAGTTTTATATACAGTTTTATTTACAGAGCATAATCAAGCATTCATCCGTACAGATAACTGGAAGTTCAGAGAGGTGCGAAATTATTTCACGATATATCACCATCCAGGCTATTTCCAATAATCAATGTTGCGTTTTATCCTATCAACGTGGCTGAACTTTTTACAAAACAATAACGTTTTCCAGAGGACATCAAGCCTTAATATTCCGTTACGCACTGATGATGTACAATTTTGTGTAAGTCTATTACCCCTTTCTACGCGTCATCAACACTTCTTCAATTGTACAGTAAATTAAAAAGAATGTCTACATGTTTCGAACTACTTATTAGTCCATCATCAAGCTGAGGAGCATACGTCGGATTGTCGTTAAGCGGATTCTTACATAGGTGTGATTGGCATTCGTGAATTGTTCTCATCTACAATCTCCGCGGCTTAGCGAGGAACTATTAAGTAATTTGAAACATGCAACCATGCTTTTTCATTAATTGAGGAATTGAAGAAGTTTTGATTACGTGGGAATTTTCTACAATTTTCCTGTAATTCATAGCGTTTTCTATTCAAATAATGAAGCAAAGCTTGAATATTTTCCTGTATGGTGAAGCTTTTGTACTTTCATTAGGGATTTTGTTGCCCCCTATACTATTCTGTGTAGCTCTACAAGGGACGTTATTCTGATTGTGTATGCTTATCAAATAACGATAATACAAGTGAAAATATTGTGACTATAAGTTGTACTGATAAAGATCTTGTGATTAAGAAAAGAAAGAATATATTTAGTTGCACCTCTCTCATAAATCTCTTTATCCAATGCTAGACCATGTTTAACATGCAATAAATAAATAGAAAGCAACAAATGAATAACGTACTGCAATAAACATTTGACAAACATTGCATACTTTATGCTAGTGTTTTAAAATTGAATCAAACCTGTATGGATTTATTCCCAGGATAATGTAGCCCATCGCCAAATATAGGACTGAAAGGTAATGAGGAACCAGAGAATGACATGCATTTAAGTACCTTTGTTTATCGAAACTGATTACATTAACAAGCGATAAATCCAAATAAATAAATAAATAGAAAGCAACAAATGAATAACGTACTGCAATAAATATTTGACAAACATTGCATACTTTATGCTAGTGTTTTAAATTGAAGCAAACCTGTATGGATTTATTCCCAGGATAATGTCCAAAAGTATTTCCACTGCAATTACGTTTACGTTACACTGCAATTATGAGTTATAATACCAACAAGCTGATAAATCAATTTCAATAAATATCAAGTTAACGAAAACTAGCATTTTCATTATTTTATTTCATTACGCATACAACTGTTTTCAATGGTATGAATTTCTCGTGATAAATAAGCCAGTTTTGGATATTTGATGTGAAATGATTGTCGAATTTTCTTAAGGTACATCAAAACTTTATTGCCAAATGAAAACAAAGCAAATAAAATTTTTTTTTATCTGCATTAATTGACTAAATTTACCTGATGTTACCCCAAACCCCGTTTGGTCAACTGATAATAATTCAGAAAGTTTTTTCAACTGAAATTATAGAAATTAACACACTATTCATTCAAGCATTATTATACATAGATGATTCTTGATATAAGTCAATTATGATGAACACGTTGTTGAATAACTACCTACGGATGATAAATTTCATAGACTGATGGATTCAAACTCACATCTTTCAAACTGAATGATGATTGTACATTTTCTTAGACTGTTTACTTTTTCATTCTCTACTGAAAGTAATATTTATATATTGCCTAAAAAACGTGTATAAAATGAATGGAACACGCAGCAAAACGGAAGTGCAGATATAGGTATGCACGAATTATTTAATACAAAGTTATGCATTTTATTTGTCCGTCACGGCATATATATGTTAATATATATCCTAATTTTAGATATTGTAGGATAATTAAAAAAAAAACACCTTAGGTATCCTATATGGCAAAGACATGAACTTATGGGGTTTATTGGAAAAGATGAGGAAAGTTTTGGTGATGTAAAGGTCAGCTCATCAGTTTAGAAAGTAGGAAGTTCCAATTTCGATTTCCGGGCCAGCGAAATCACGTGTGATATAAAAATATTCTCATGTCTATGTCTGAAACTTTGCTGTCGTCCACTTAAAAATAGTAAAATAAATGATTGCCTCTGCAATACAACTGAGTATTCACTTAAATACCTTTCCTGTTTCTGTGTGAATGCATTGGTATATATATTTTTGTCTACCTCAATGGTTCCTAGCCTGCATTTTATGGACCCCTGATTGTTCAGAAAGATGATAGTCAGAAGTCACTGGGGACTAGGTGTATTATAAACCAGAGTCTAACAAAAGGTGTTAGGAACGCGTTCATGAATAAATCATCAAAATAAAATATCCATGAAACAAAAACTAAGAATTTGCAGAAATTTTAAAACAGTTAATCGAAAGCTATCAAAATGGTATCCCCGATATATTGTGATTAACGAGAAATACTTGCCTAGAATTCTTTGAAGAAGCCACTTTGAATCTTCAGAAAAGTATGAAGAGTTAGTTATTACTATTGTGGTTTATTTATGGCTCATTAAAAGTCAACCCTTGAAATTTTGTGCTCACCCAGATATAGTTTCTAAAGAAACTTTGGAAATACTTGTCTACTCATGGTTGAATGAGAAATCGTTACATTTAATTCCCTTTGTGTATGTAGAGGTAACGGCCAAATAGGTAACAATTATCCTAATGCTTTACATTTTCTACTCCAAAACCTATTACTTTCATCCAAAGCTAATAGATGTATCTCTCTCTGTTTTAACAGGTGCTCTAAGTCCTAGCTATCAAAGTTTTGGTGGTGCTCTAATGGCTCCGAATATTCCATTGTCCATAGCAGCCTCCCCAACTGCAACCAATGTCCATTTTCCGTGGGCTGCAGCTGCTCGAGGCAAGCCTAGGAGAGGAATGATGCGGAGAGCAGTGTTTTCGGACGCTCAAAGACAAGGATTAGAAAAGCGTTTCCAAATGCAAAAATACATCAGTAAGCCCGACCGGAAAAAGCTAGCCGAAAAACTAGGACTTAAAGATTCCCAGGTGAGATATTCATCTATCTTTTGTCTTAAGCTACAATCCAAAACTCGTAAAGAAAATTGATCTTTTTACCGTATCTGTAATGTGTTTTTTTCCCCCCAATACGGAGGCACTTTGTCGGATAGACATTCGCCTGTTATTCACCGCAGTTTTTGCTGACCATTTAATTATGGGAGCACCATATAGGCGGACCAGTATTGCTCCTTATGAAGGGACGACACGAACGAAGCTATTTTAGTGGCGCGCGCCGGGATTTGATCCGAGCACTCTCAGCACCAAAAGCCAGCGCTCTTACCACAGGGTCACTTCGGCCCGTAGCTGTAATGAAATTTTGATATTGCGATGTTTTTTAATTTTTGAGTTAAGTGCAACGTCAATTGCAGAGAAAATACCTTTTTTGGGGGTATTATTTTTCAATATTTTAAGTTACGTTCCTAATTAAGGGGACAGTGGACCTTCAAACCTAACTTTTTTTTGTTTTGAATGGATTTGCTTGAAATTTGAATATGTGATTAGTACCATAGATATCTAAAAGTGGTTAAAGTTTAACGATGAAATATTAATAATTTATGAATTATTAATTATTAATTATATCAAAATTGGCCTAATTAAGAATGTTCCATGCGCATTTCTTTTGCATATAATATGGTAATTTGTATTAACAGGATACCTTATAGAACTGACAATGAAACTTATTGCTTATTTTAAGCATTCATTAAAAATATAAAGAGAAAAAATAATAATAGTGAAAACACCCTTTTTATTTCACAAAATACCTATAAATCATCTTTTCAAGTACGAAATTTAGAAATTCTGAGCTACGAAGCATAATTATTTTCAATAAGATTTATTTGATATTCAGTTAAGTATATAAAACTTAAATTTCAAAGCAATACGATAACTAGAAATGCGCCTGGAGCAGTTTGAATATTTGTATGACATGAAAATTTTTATTTTGAGAAAAACGCATTTAAAGTTATTGCTATTAGTAAAGACATAATATCTAAATTAAATACAAATGCCTATAACTAGGAAAGTAATCACAGAAATTAAAAATTCTTTTTGCGACACATTCCTACTCGTCCGTAGTTTCACAATTCAATAAAATAAAAAATTCGAAATTTTGGACAAATTTCACAATTTTGAAAGTTCACTGTCCCCTTAAGGGCCCGGGTTGCCTTTCTGGATGGCAGATCTGTACTGTCCATCCGGCACTCGTCGGCCCAACAATAATGAAAAATGTTACCGAACTTGGGAAATTAATCCTCGGCTACGCAGCGACTGGTCTTCAGGTGATTCATGGGCTGATACGTGCAAGCGGGCGAGCCGGAGGTGTCAAACGATTGCGTTCCTAATTACTAATACAGAAGTTAGGAAGTAACAACTTTATCCAAACAGATAAATACACTAAATCTACTTAATGTGGACAAACTTAATGTGGGTCTACTTAATGTGGGTAAAAACATTTGATTAGGAACATAAAGCTCTATATACCATATTCATTGTATACTTAAAAACAGCAGTACATCAGTTGACATCGCAGTTCTCCGATCCCAATGTTAAGCTTGAACGGAGATTTAACTCTCAGTATTTTTCTTATGAAATATTAGCAAATGCTTATTTTTAACGTAGGATTACGTTCCTCCATAACGGTCCTCCGGAAAGCAAAATTTCAGACGCTAAAACCGTCCGTCGTAGCGAGTTATAATTTTGGCAGCGCGCCAAACCCAGTCTGTATTGCTTGGGCATGCATTAATTATTTAAACAGAAAAGTACCAAAATGCGTCAAAATTTTGACATGCATATATATATATATATATATATATATATATATATATATATACATATACATGCGTACATATATATAGATACATATACACATAACACATACATGCATATATACATACAAAGAGGTAAGCAACGATAAGTAATCCTACGTTAATAACTCGCGGTAGTTTCGTTAGAAGCGACTACCTAATTTTTTTTTTTTAAATTCCGTTTTCTGCATTTAAAAAAATAGTTAAAAATGCTTTGCGTGCGTTCTTAAAAAACCTTTTCATTTTAATTTCGTTTTTTTTCAGAAAAAAATTTAATTTTCTAGCGATAGACATCAATAATATAATGTAGCGTCAAAAATGAATTACGGAAAAACTAAGTTTTATAAAGAACGCTCTCTTTATTTAAAGTTTATCTTCATATGCGAAAAACAGCATGCAAAATTTATGCGCTTACTAATCCGTGATTAGAAAAATGCTGAGAGAAAAATTCCCCACATGTTAATAGTAGTATGGAAGATAATTGATATCAACTAATGAATCACTTTAAAGAGCTAAAAATGTCAATTAAGGAAATGACTTGTATAGAAAAAGAGGGACTTACGTAGAAATTTTCTTTCCAAACTCGGCAAGAACTTGTCACATAGCAATAGAAATATAGGAATTACTTCTTAGAAATAAGACATAAAATCTAAAATATGTGCTAAAATTTTAAAGAATAAAATAATTCAGTATAAATTACGTTATTTTCGTTGATCTTGGTCCTGCAACACCGTAAATACCTGGCCAGCTTGTGTGCTAGCTAAAAATATTAGACTAGGGCGTGTTGCACCTGTTTGGGGTTTAATCCGCGGAAGTATGTTAAGCCGTTGCAGGTATTGCTTCAGCAAACTTTATTAAGTAGACACGTGTTCTTTACGTCATTCAGTTTCATTTTCATAGTCTGTTTCTAATTCAACATTTCCACATTTCTTCCAATTTCTTATTAAAGCGGAATATCCTGGATTCTTTCTTCAGTTTCCGGGTACACTTTGGTATCGTGCTGGCTGTATACCACTCATCATTTTATCCTCGGAGAATCCTTTAAGTGTCAGAAGGTGGAAATAGGTGAAATTCGGATGTACGAAATCCGTATTAACTAGATTTTCCTGCACACCAAATTTTAACTGAAAGTAAAACATCTTATTTAGCTATTACAGTAGTCTCTAGTATTTAGAAAGATAACTAGCAAGCAGAATGTTTTCAATAGAAAATAAAAAGATTATATTAATGATCCTCAAAATTGTATCATACTAATTTAAATATGTTAAATAGCAGTCAATATACTTAAATAAATAGGATACTTTTCAGATTATGTTACTTTAACTTTTTCAGTTTTTCTCTTATGTAACGGTTTTAAAACAGAAAAAAAAATAATTCACACGTTTGCATTAAGGTTGCTGATACCTCTTAACATGGTTAGATCATAGTACAGTTATTTATTCTGAATGGTATGGGATTTTGCAATACAGTCGAACCCCGTTATAGCGAACCTGGTATATAACGAACTGACGGATATAACGAACGAAAATTTTGGTCCCTTCGTTTTCCTATTGTACATAATTTAATTAGTACTAGCTGAGTGGCAACCCGATGTGTTGCTTTTTCGATTTAAAATGAAGTAGTTTCATTTCTTAAAGATTAAAAACCATTTAATCACCTTTAAAAATATATTAGAATTTTTAATAAAGGAAATAATAATTTAAAATTTTCTTTCTCAAATTTCGGCATTTGGCTTTTGAAATAATTCTTTGAATAATTCAAATTTCCGCTTTCAAATTTTGCTTAGACAAAAAAGTAATTCATTCAATTAGAAAAAATTCTAAAGATTTTAACTTCTCATTTCCCAAAACTAAAATTATTTCTGGTACTTCAAAATTATTTCTTGATTTCAATTATTAAATGACTCGTTCTCAACTAATAATTTTTCCTTTTGGCAACTGAGCAGAATTTCTTTTGAAGAGTAGGGTTCCTGGGTCTATTGACTTTAACTCCTCTTGCAAGATGCTTATTATCAATGTATATGTGCTCAATAGCAAAAATTATTAAATTAAATTAAGTTTAAAGTTACCAGTTACATTAATATAAAAATTAAGTTTAAAACCTTCAAAAAGTAGAAGGGTAAGATAAATTTAAAAATTAGAAATATATTGAGATTAAATAAATTAAGATTAAAATGAAGAATTAAAAAATTTAAAGAAAATACGTTTAAATTAATTATAAAGTTACGGAAAAGATGGCCCTCAGCAAACAAGATGAAAAGTTTGCATAATAAAAGAAAATATGGCCCTGTGCAGGGTCAAACAATTCGATATGAGATGATTGCAGAGTTCCGCGGGGGAAAACAAAAAAAACTAAGATAGGGAAAATTGGAAAATGCGTCACCACCTAGGGCCGAACCCACAACGTAGGGTTTACCGGGTCAGCGTGATAGCACTACGCCACGACAGCATACAGGTAGATGAGCAAGATGGGAGATATATTGCGGTAAGGCCGAATGTAAATATTAATCTCGGGTGGAAAGTGCTTAAAAAAACAGAAAGACAGTTCTGACGAATTCAAAATTAGTGGTGGAAGAATTCTACCAGTTGCTCATTAATTAGAAACAAATTTCACGAACTTGCTGGAATTATTAGTGAGTAAAATAATAAGTCGAAAAACTACGAACTCGGCATTCAGTTAAAAGTGAGTTTTGCAAGTACGCTCTTTTAGAATGAAAACTTTTTTATTGAATGTATTTAGTATATTTTGGAAGCTGAACATCTAGCAAATGCCGATAAATCGTAAAATTGACATTAATAAATGCAGAAAACCGAAATATTTGTCCATCAAATTTGTCGATTTCGTGAAATTCGGAAAATTGCTTTGGGGAAAAAAGCTTCGTTTGCAATGAAAAACATTTTTAAATTTATAAAAATGTGTGTATCTTTAAAGATGAAGAGTTGTAAAACACATGGAAATAAATAATATGTCGATTGGAGGACGGAAAAGTTGAATTTTGCATGCATGAAAATAGTGGAAATTTGCGAAACGGAGAGGAGCTGGCCCACCCGGAATGTCAGCTGTTTCAGCTCTCCTCTTCCATTGAGTTCGGCGGTTTTAAATGAATAATTAAAAAAGTTTAAAGTTTTGAAAGTTGAGGATAGCATCAGTGCACGCGTCTCGGATCGTCCGCGTATATCGGTACCAGTCGCGATATCCTGCCATGCTCGGTTCGTGAGATTTGCCCGTCCCCCTGTCTGCTGACTGACAAACTAACATTTGTTTACCTTCAGCTGTTAATAGTAAGATTGTGTCAGTTTAATGTAATCGATTTTTAATCGATTTAATTCATTATCATTTTTAATAGATTTTATACTTTTTAATACATCATTATTGAATACATACTGCGACTAATGAGTTATACATTTTGTGAGCTCTAGCATTTTTCTTAACGGTGCGGATATAGCGAACCACCGGATAAAGCGAACAAAACCTTTGGTCCCTTGAAGTTCGTTATAACGGAGTTCGACTGCATTGTAATTTGTTAGAAGCAAGATGTTGGTCAAATTATTAAGTCTTAAAGATTTGTAAATTATATTAAACCCTTGAGGTAATATAAGAAAAAAGGATATTTTAATATAATATTGTGTTAATATAGAAAAATTAAATTAAAATCTAAAATTTCCATCCTTTATATCCTTTATTTCAAACCTTTATAACATAATCATAATAACGTTATATGAATGAGACGTTAAAGTAATTTTTGGTATGGGGGAGTAAAACTTTTTTTTATTTATTACAGTATGTTAGAAATTCTTTTGTGGGGCTGTAATAAATATAAAAACAAACTGATGCTTGTGCGTGCGAACATCACACAAAGTTTCATTACAGTGTGGGCCCAAAATTATTGCATTATCCATTAGTTTGGAGAAAATATCTTCCAAACATCAAATGATATGTCTGATAGAGTTGAAAACAAGTAATAAAAGATGAGATTGAAAACCTGTTTAATATTATGATTTGATGCGCGTACATGCTTATTGCAGGAAGAAATTAATGTAATTTGTAATTGCTAATGAGTGACAATAAACATTACCTACAAAAAAATGCACATCACTTTGAAGCTCTGACACAATACTGCTGTAGATTTTAACTTACCTGAACAATCCCTCAACATTTATAACGAGACCGCTGTCACTCAAAAGAACATTTAAGCAGTCTCTAACACTATTTTAACACTTCCCATCTTTCACTCATTACAGCACGACATCTGTCGGGCATTGAATCGATCCATTACGGAATATATTGAGATGTAATTTCGGCATTCCAAATGTGTAGGAGAATATCTCGAAGCTTTCTGGTGGTTTTGGGCTTTATTTGAACAAACTTCTCCACTACACTCCGGCAGATTAAAATCCAGAGTAATTCAAGGCCAAGGGAGGCATGTAATTCATTCTTTCAGCAAATGACTCTAGTCATGCGAAGAAGCAGGACATGAAAGTTTTGAAAACTAAAAGAGAAAACTTACCAACTTTAGCTGGGTAATACTGGGTGGGGTGTCTTAAAAGTTGACATCTTGTGTTTTAAAGTGATTGCGGGTAGTTCATTAAAGATGGCTTTGAAGTGTTTGCCATAGCCCTCAACCCTGTACTAAGTGCTAAAATGATCTGCTTAAATTGACGGCGATAGAAAATGCTTGTATTCATCATAATTCGAAATACAACGTCTAACCCTGTGGCCTGCTTTGAGGATGAATGGTGGGGGTTAAAATACCATCATCTCACTCATGTTCATTCATAATGGGAAACACAAATGACCCGTCACCGTATGGTTTACTAGTTGTCGTTTCTCCCTGTTTCAAAAGCATGTGAAGCAGTCAAAAATTCCCCAATTTCTCCCACCTTTTAAAACTGAAGCACTGAACACTTGCCCTATTCAACTATTTGCTCTTTATATATTTCTCACGGCTACTTGGAGCAATCTACTCGCAGTCTAACTCAATATTCATTTTTGTTATGTCAGACCTCAACATTATTTGTATTTTGTATCAAGACTCTAATTCCCCTTCAGCAATGTGCTTTAGATAAACCCCATTGCTTCAGTTACAATTAGATTGGGCTTCTTTTACTGAATTTAATATAATCTAAAGTGATTTACAATTTTGTCTCGAGATATTCATTGAGTTTTTCATTTCAACGTCTCTCCTCTTACAGTGATTGCAAGTTTTTTGCACCTTAAAAAGGAAAATAATTTTAATAAGGCAAAGAATATTGCATGTAAACAATTCTAATAGACAAAAGAAAACAAGAACAGGCCTTTTAACTCTAAGTATTGTTGGTACAACTGATGGAGAAACAATGCTAATAGCTTTACTGAGCGCAAATGATCCTTTATTACCTCCGATCTGCATCATCATTCGCAGAACTCAATCTATGAATCACCTGTTGCTCTTGATTTCAAAACCCAGTCTTAATTTTATTTGAAACTTGAAGAGTGGAGTGTGAGCATTCGCATGAATCTCTACCTATTGATCCGAAAGAACCGGAGTATGCTAATGTCTTTCTCCAGTGAAGAACGTATCTGGACACTGCGATCACTGTTGCCAAAAACTCCCAATCAATACGCGCCTCCCCATTGTGGTCGATGATTGGCCGCAGCTGTGACGTCATTTATATTCAAGCAATTCAGTGGCTTGCTCTCCCCCTTACGCGTTAATGTTAACGCTGACAAAAATGTTAAGGCTTAAGACACAAAAGTACAGCAGTAGCAGTGGGCGTATGAACAACACAGCTGGAACAAGCAGTTATTAGCTCTTATCTGCGTTTAAGTTTCCTTCAAGACCACGGACTACTGGCCACTTTTTAGAAATTCAATTGATTATGTTTTAAAAGAACGATGAAAAACTATGACTCTACAATGGGGCTCATTAATGCAAAACCCATTTAGTTTATCACAGATCAATTAAAATTTTTTTAATGGAAATCCCACTTAAGGGATTCATGCAGCAATTTAAAACTAATATCATTAGTAATAGTAAACATATTTCAAAATTTTATGTTGTTTTTGCACTATTGGGACAGTATTATGACTACATCAGAGTTTAGCAGGTATAAAAAAGTATAAATTTTTGTTTTCTTTATTAAACACTCCAACAATCATCCTTAAACATTTTTGTTGTTGTTGCTGTTGTTGTTGTTGTGTTGTGTTGTTTCTTATGCCCCCTGGAAGTTCCAGACCAGGTCCATATAGGCTTCAGACTGAAGTGTGCGGCTCCAGTTTAAAATTAGCACTACAAGGGTCGGAGTGCGTCTTAGCTTGTTGCCACCTAAATTTTGACCAAGCAACCCCAGGAGCGACAACTAGGGAGATCGTACCCTCTCCCACCCTCACTGACCTACATAGAGGGACTTTCCGGTCTGCGGATTTAACGTGCCCATATCCGGCCTAGACACGGAGGTTTTTTAACGGCGCGAGCCAGGATTCGATCCGAGCACCCTCAGCACCGAAAGTCAGCACCAAAAGTTTCAAGGTCCCCTCGAACCCTAAATATTTTTAAAGCCCTTGAGTGATAATCATTGAATTGTAGAAATATCTTAGATCTTTTTCAGAGAAAAAAAAATCCGTAACGAAAAGGTATTTATATTAGTTAATCTCCTCAAAATCATTTTAAAACTGGTATTCTTGCTCTTTAGTAGTTCTGTACAAATGAATAAGGAAATTTAAACAAATAATGAACATCTACTTATTCGTTAAAATGTCTTGCATTTAGACACTAATAAAGAATCGAACTCATTTTTTTTTTTTTTTTGGGGGGGGGGGGGCGGATGTTTATATCGCTCAGGCCCTTTATAAGAAACATGCAATGATGACTACAATGCCTTATTTTCTTACATTTCTGAAATTTTCTTCAACTAAAATATGACGGGCTTCCAGGTATATCGAAGTTTTTGGTTAGGGAACCGCCTATACACGCTTTACTTGCATATAGTCATATGACAATATTCTAGCCGTCATGCTCCATGTATCCATCATGTGGAAATTTCTGTATCCTTTACTTAGCAAATAGTAAGGTCTAACTACAAAGGGTAAGCTATTCATTCATCTTTAGCTTTCAAGAAAATGGGCTAAACATTATGCCCCTCATATCCTGATTTCCTGTAAAAAATCCCACAAATTTTGCTTTCGGGAGAACTTAAGTGGACTTTGACCCCCTAGATGATGAAACTTAATTTGTCTGGGTGCTACTTTAACCTGACCACTTTTTAATGCTTATCAATTTTTCCTTCAAGTGTTATTGAATAGCACGAGAATCGATCGAGGTGCCTTTTCCTTTCCTCACAGATGTGTAGACCGTTACTCCCCTACGCTATGTCATGATTTTCATAAGCGTTCAGTCATACAGAATGGCTTGTTATTTGCTGCTCGTTATTAAAAACACATAAAGAAAAGACGCCTTCCCCCCCCCCCAATGCGATAGGCACTAGTCTTAAAGACAATCACCCATAAACACTTAGTTAACTATCCCAAAACATTTTGTAATCTTCATTATTAATGGAAGCACCATATAGGGGAACCAACACTTCTCCCTAACGGGGAACAGTACAGGAACATCAATGCGTATATCGGTACTCGAGTACTGGCTCTCACTGGGGGAAACTTTCGACGCTAATCATTATACAATGGGAGCTGCAGAGAGGAAGTATTACTGAAAGGAAAACAAAACAATCCTTTCACTAAAGCTGGGGGAAAAAAAGAGGAAATTACCTTCTTCGTGTAAATCAGAATCGTAGAAATTGTTTCTCCCGTCCACAAATTTTTGGTAGATTTTCCCCTTAATCTTTTTCTATCTAATATGAAGTGCAGGGAGGGGGAATTTTTTGTCGCTGATTCAGTTATTAGAATGGATAGAGATCTATAAAGAAAAATTAATTATGTACATCATGATCTTTCTTAAAGGGATGAGTATTTTCAAAGGATTTAAGGCATGCAACTTTTATTTTAGTAATACGCTAAATAATCCTACAAAACTTTAATCAAATTTCCATTAAAATAAATCTGTCCCATTAGAACAAAACATTCGCTACATAGTGTCATTTAGTGTCGCTAACTAAACCAGACTAAAGAATCAGAAAAAGTCAATAAATAAATAGGAAAAATTCAAACTTTTCTCCCGTGCATGACACAAACGGAAGAAAATACCCCACATGGGATACTAATAACATGATGTGGTCCATTTTAAGAATGACACTAAATACAAGACTGAACTAGATGGCCACAACATCATTTAATACATTTCTCTTAATTCTTTATACGATAAAAATCATAAAAATCACTATAAGTTCAAACTTAGATCTGTTGACTGAAAACACCACAAAGTACTATAGTTCACATATGCCAAGTTTAAAGTCAGTCTGAGATGCTATACAGTGGCTAGAAGACAAATCCAGGGTAGTGGAGGAATGAAAAGTATTATAATCCTCATTAAATTCTCATGGTCCGGGGATGATGTTAAAATATATCTAGAGACTGCTGCGCTCCCTTTTCAATGACTAACTTGCATGAAGGACAATTTTTGAAGAAATATTTAAAGACTTAATTAATTTTTATGCCTAAAAATCTAAAAGCTGAAAACGCCCAAAAGAGAAAAGCGCTATGTTCTTTAGAACTGAAATATGAAAGCTTGTAAAAAAAGAGTCTTAATATATGAATTAATTCCTTTCTTGTAAATCATATTTAAAAATTATAAAAAAAGGTTATAAAAATAGTAATGCTCTTATGTTAAGAGTTTTAAGAATTTAATTCGAAATGCAGGTTAGAGAGAAAAAAGTGAAAAAGCTGTATAAAGTTCCGAATATCAAAAATCAAATACTTTTGTTTAAACAAGTCATCATTAGTTCGGTAACTATTCCTATGAAAATAATATTCTCCTTCTTTCCCTCGCAACATAAGCCTTTAAAATACATTTAGAACATTTATATTATCAGGGAAATTTATGAACAAAGTTTTGTTTCCAGAATAGTTTAAGAACGTTAAAATTTTTTAACTACAATTGTTTTTTTTTCTCTGGTAAAATATACTAAAATTATCCTAATTGAAGTTATCTAACTTAATGTTCATTTCCAACAGGTAAAAATCTGGTTTCAAAACCGTCGCATGAAGTGGAGAAACTCCAAAGAACGGGAATTGTTGTCTTCCGGAGGCACCCGAGAACAGACTTTGCCGACGAAGCACAACCCGAAACCAGATTTGAGTGATATTGTTTTGCGTGTCAAAGTTCCTACCACTGAGGATCCCGAAATCTCATGTGATTGCCTGGAAATGGACGGAGATGTGTCATCGGAAGGTTCGGAACTCAAAGTAGTCTGAAAACTTGAATGAGAGACAATTTCCGTACGCTTATACTCTTAAGTGCTAATTAGAACATTTTTAGAGGGATGCGTTGCTGTAAAGTTCTGGATTTGTAAAGTGTACAGAAGTGACAAAAGTTTTGAATGTTAATGTAAATTAAGTGTTCTGGAATTTTTTCAGCATACTACGGTTGTTCTACATGCAATAAAACGTCTTCCGATTTTATAAGCCGAATATAATAGATAGAACAAATGACTGTATGATGAAAGAAATAGAACAATTAGAGAGTTCACTATTTTTAGAAACTTTTGATAGTTTGTATGAACACATCTACTCCGTGAATAACTTTTTTATTATCTTGGTGCATGGTAATTGAGCTAAGTTTCAAGTATCTAATTAGTATGACAATTCCTGAATACTCTTTTCACTATCCTTTAGCAATTATTGATTATTGAAAATACGTACCTTTATTATATTTTTCTTTTAAGTGCTTTTAATATTTCCAACATTTCTGTATTTGTGGTTAATCCCAGCACTCAGATCTGTACAGATATGGACAACGAATTCATTGCTAGTGATCATCAATCTTTATCTGAATAAATAATTTGTACATTTAAGGCTTAATATTTGTTTTATGCCAGCTTCTGAAAATGGCCAGCTCATATCATTCACATTTCCAGCATTTTAAAATTATCTCAGTAACATAATTTGAAACTGAATTATTTATGGCTGAGAAGTCTCACAAAGAGAGAAAAGGTAAGGAATCCACATGAAGAGACACTTTTTCAAGGCGAGGTTATGTAAAAAATTCTGTGTTTTAGTTACAGACGTTTCAATGTATCAGAGAAACTAATATTGGTTTTTTATAATGATAGTTTTATATTGATTTTTTTCCCGAATATATATATATATATATATTTGCAAAAAAAAATCGAAACTGATATTTTTATAGACAAAATAATGTAGAAGAAAATATTCAGATTAAATACAGCGGTCAATATATGCAATTGATTTGTATATTTAATATACATAAAACATACTAATTTGAATTAAATTCTTAAAAAACTTCCATGTCAATTAGTATAGTGGTTAAATTTTATCTTTTATCGTATTTTAATATTTTTTTGTCAATTTATTTCGTTGTTATGCACTTGACGGAAAATTAGTTTAAAGTATCACAAAAAGAAGAGAAACCACGTGATCAACATTTAATAAATTTAATTCTAAAAATTAATCTTTAAAAATTCCCCCCAAAAAACAGAAAATGGAGGTAAAGATTTGAAAAAGATTTCATTTTAAATAAATTTTATGATCTTTTTCGTAATATAAATTTCACAACCCTCAGTTTATTATTTTAAATGCAAACTTTAAAGAATGTTGCAAAAACAGCTTAAAAATTTAATTTTAAAAAAATCTAAGAAGAATTTTTCAAAAATCTTTCTTAGTGCACTCTTACACTATAAGAAGAATCGCCGTGCAAAATTTCAGCTCTTTAGGTTCAGCGGTTTGGTCTGTGCGTTTTCTGTCAGTCAGTCAGCCAGTCAGTCAGTTACGGAACTGTTTTATATATATAGATTAAAAGATATCGTTTTGAAGGCTATTTTTGGCAAAAGATAGTTTTATTTTGAGTTTTAGAAAGAAAATAGTAGGATATAACATAAAAATTGACTTTCAATTTACCAAGTGAAAATTATACTATTTATATTAAAAGCGCAATATACAAAATTATAAAAGTTGAAAGCTGTTTAAAATTTTCGAAACTGATTTCAACGTGTCTTACAACTTCAGATAATCGGGGACTTTAACCACTCTCCTTTGAAGCCATTTTTCTCTGAAGAAAAAGACCATATCTGCTTCTGAAAATAATACATTTCAATGCAATGTTCTCCCGGCTTCCAATAAATAAATTCCACTACTGAACGAAATTTGATTTCTTTTCAGCAGTCATCCGCGAAGCCGGAGCGGTCTGTTTTTCAGCATTTTTTTCCTTGTGGAGGGGAGGTACTTCGACCAGAGCTAAAGCATTAGCGTACCCATTACGCTCTACGCTAGCAGTAATTTATTTCAAAAACGATTCAAAAATGCCATTGGATTCGGCGTTGACCTCTGATAGGGTCCAGCAGAGACCAGATTGAAAAGCAACGTCGTATGATTGATGGAATACGAATGAAGCCCAAAAACAGCGCTGGGAACAAACTCCCGGCGGAGGGTCAAAGACTAATCTGAAGAGAAATTTAGAAATTGAATTTTCTTCTTCATGAATCTCGGTATAGATCTTTTCAATTACATTTCTTAAAAAGCTGTTTTGAAGTTACATTATTGGAGTTAAGCGGCTTTGACTGTACAGTTTGAGCCCTTTAGATGCATTGTCCATCGATGTCCATTACGAGCCAAGAAATGTCCAGCACAATCGTTCCCTTTTAAATAATTGAATTTAATAGAATGACCATGAGTATTGAAAAACGGAAGTTTCCATTACTGATTCGTTTCCTTGAATGAAACTGACCACTTCGCTTTGCTGTTATTGGATATTTATACTTCAAAAATATAATGCAAACATTTGGACATTTTCTGCGATCAAGCTCTATAGAGCCATGAGTTTATGTCGATATTTTCTGAAGTCAATTCAGGATTCTAAAAGGAATGAAAATAAATTTTAAAAGTAAACAGATTTTTGGAAAATTAGACTTGGAATGTAGAACATTTTCATATATACATTTTCATACAAAATTAATGGAATCATTGAGAAAAGTAAATAAATATATTCTTTCCCGCTTCATTGGAAAGTAGATTTAATTTTTAGAATTTGAGAAATTACGAACAGCAGATATTTTTTATCGAGTAATATGAGGAATTTCGAAAACTTTAAAGCTTTTGTTGTGCTCAAAATTGTTTAGAAGAGCATAACCTTTTAAAATGAAAAGGAACTTTAATTATCTCTCCATTTATTAATTCATATTGCATATAATTTTAATATTAAAATCTTTTAGTTATTTTCTCTTTTTCCAGCCTTTATTTTCTTTTAACTGTCTGTTTACTAACAATATAAATGAAAACAACTAATTCCATTAGAGAATGTGTGTGAGGGATAAACATTGTTTCAAAAGTTTTTTAATGAAAATACAGATTAAAGTCTTATTTCAAATACCACATATCAAACTTAAGCTAGTATAGTAGCTTAGTAGATAAATTAAAATAAGAAACAAAACATAATATAATATGGTCATGAAAGGTAAATATATGTTCTGCTGAAATTCTTTTGCTGGTATTTAAATCTATATACTTAAAGTAAAGTTAAATAAATGTTAATTATTAATACATAAAAGCTATCATAAACTGTGATAATAACACGAGAGAAAATATACATTTTAATACTATATGGGGTGTAAGTACCATGAAAAAATTCCATACCTGCCCATAGATAATAGAGATGAGGTAATAAGCATCAACAGACGTTTTTCTATATGGTTTCTTAGACAGAACATCTTTATAACTAGGTAAACAACAAAACTCTTATAGCTAATGTAATAAACATGCTGGGAACTCTGCATGAATAGGTTTAGTGGGAAGTGCGCTAATGCATCTTCTTGAAGGAAGAATTTACTTCTATGCTCGTTACCACCGTTTTTGCAATGGAAGAATTTGATATTAAACTTCTTTAAAAGTTACGCTCGAAAAATTCTTTTTTTGCATTGACTCAATTCAAATAAAATTAAACATTTGAACTTACAAAAAAGGTTTAAATATCACCTGCTTTAAGTTTTAGTTATGAACAAATTATTGTACAGGAAATAAGATAGAATATTATTTCCTATAGTCTTATCCATTTTTACGTAATCTAACATTTCAAACGATAATCTTTTTTAAGAGATTTTTATGAGATATGTGTTCAAATTCCCAGCTTTGCATTATTCTCAGATTTTTAAGGTTTTGTGAAAAAAATAACTCGCCAATACTTCTTAAAGCATCTTTTATAAAAACTCCATGCATCCAACTGGCACACGTTCAACGCACACACATGACGAACGAAACTTTTCGTGGATTAGGATAAGCCGATTAGGATATCCATTTCCCTATCTTTGTACTGGTAGCATATATCTCATGTCAAACAGAGAAAATTATACATAGTCTTCCACATAAAAATGAGGAAGAATAGTCCAATAAGGGAAAGTTTAAAAAAAAATCACTCATAGCTGGACTTATTATAAAGGGTGGTTTATCTTGTATGACATTAATATTCCTGTACACCATTATTCCAACCATTTAGGGAACAAGAAACAGTTTACTGCTGAAGAAAACATAGCAAAGGGATCTTCGTTATACGTCTATTACTTAAAAAATGTTTCTCATCATGTATCAGTCATACTTCTAGAGGTGTTTGCATTGAATGATTCAGAATGGTAAAGAATGAATTGTAAATTCTAAAGGCAATAACAGCACAAATATTGATAAGTTCTTAAAATCGGACAATTATTTTTTTATACATTTTTTTTTCGAGAGCCAGATTTAAAGTTTTTTTTTTTTTTTTTTTTTTTTGGGGGGGGGGGGGGGGGGAGTGCGTGTTTAAATTTTTCTCAACTCTATGAACAGCTTATAATTTTAATCCATTAAATTTGGATCTTTTTCATTAAGAGACATTTTCTAAAACCTTTATTTTTTACCCAAAACCATAGTTATAAAGTAACATTTTCATTGCTAAATTAACTGATTGAAATCAATAGTGCAGTTTTGCATGTTTTCCTTATAAGAAATCCATTTCTTAGATAGCAGCCCGTCTGCAAAAGTTTATAACTTATTTTAATAGGGGTAGTACTTTTTTTAACAAAAACTTATGTTATGAGTTACATTTTTTACTAAACCAATGCCTTCAAACGAGAAATTAGCAGCTTTAAATCATTAAATAGAAATGTTTTCACCATAGGAGAAATTTTCGCTTAAGAGAGAAGTAGAATGTGACAAAAGTCTCAGCTTATTATTTACCCTGATATTTTTGTCGCGCTTTGCAGTATTAATCGAATTTAGCAGGTTTAAATTTACTTAGTTGGTCAAATGATAGACACTTATCCAGGATCAAAGCAAAAAGTTATATAAGCTAAAGAAAAATAAATCGTGCTATCTAAATTGCAGTGATCTGATTTATCTCGACAATATCTATTACATTGCTGACATGGAGTGATGTTCTCCTGATTACCAAAATATTAAGGCTATTAGAAAAAAGTAGGCAGGTTTGTGTAACACAAAAATTCTCAGAGTATTTAAATAAAAAGGAAAGAAAATTCACTAATCTATATATACTACACGCAGCATTTGTTTATTGAAAATATTATATTATATATTTTGTTTTTTATTATATAGAAATTACCATGAATATATTTATATATTTTTCTTGAAGGAAGTCAATCAAACATTAGTGGGGAGACATCGATTAACATAAAAACGAGATTTCTAATATCTCGCAAAAATTTCCTACAGATTAAATATTGGAGTGAAAAACTCCTCCTTGTTTTAATAGTTTATTACAATAATTCGGTGCTTACGTTGGAATCAGATCTTTAATTTTGAAGTAAAATTGTATACTTCTGTCGATTAACGTCGGCAAAAAAGCAAAAAAACTATTCATTTTTATATATTTGAAGATTGTTAATAAATGAGGCCTCTAAAGAAGCTCTATTCAAACCGCCACTGAATTTTCTCTAATTTAAAGAAAGTAAGAGATAAAAAAAAACTTTATTTACCTTGAATAAAACATAAATTTCTACCTCAGCAATTTTTTCCCTGCAGCCATTATCATACATTCGATCGCTTCCGAAAACAAATCTTCTTTTACCTTCACCAAATCCTGTATTTGATTTCAAAATCCGAGACAAGCTACTAAATACAAATCAACTTGGGAAAGAAACTCCTGCGCCAGGCGCACTAAAGACAAATGAAAGACGTATGAGAAGAGAAACTTTTTTTGGAATGTGATGAGAAGAGCCGTCATTGAGAAGATGGAGATGAGAATTCGGGATGTACAATATTAATGGTTGTTCACTGCCAAGAAATGCTAATGCGTTTTTCGATTGCAGCAGCTGGTCTTCCGAGGCGGCCGTCATTGTCGGAGATATAGACGCAGGTATGAATGATTCAAGAGCAAAAAGAAAACGAGAAGTTCACAGCTGGAGCGGCTCTCCTAGCCGAATTGCATTCACCTTCTGCCAAGGTACGCAAAATCTGCGACAACCTTTAAAGGGCAGCTTGACCAGAGGAGCGACAATGAATTAGCTTGCGAAGAAACACTTCCCCTGTCATTTATAATGGGGAAATTCGAAATCCATTTCTCAGGAGTTTTAGAAAGGGACCAGTTGGATCCTGATCATCTGTAAAACTCGAATAAATTCAGGCACTCTCATGAAATATTTCACTGTATGAAATTAATTTGATCATACCACACACACATTTACATGAATATAATTTAATTAATATATATATATATATATATATATATATATATATATATATATATAAATAATATGATTATTCATACACACATACATAAATTCACACACATATACATGCATACATAAATACATACATGCATACACACACACACACACACACACACACACACACACATATATATATATATATATATATATATACATACATACACATATATATATATACACATACATACACATATATATATATACACATACATACACATATCTATTTATACAGAGGCTTCTTCCCATTTCAGGGAGGCCTGCCCGTCGAAATAGTGCATGGCTTCTCGTCAAAGTTTTTTGTCATCATCTAATGAATGCAAAAGTACTGTATTTGGTATAGTATGCTGTATTTTGTTTGCCATGATTTTACTGGAATAGCAGAAGTTTACCTAAGATGACTTGCTTTCGACATTAATCAGCATTATAAAGTACAATGCTATTTATCATATATAGAATAGGGCAATTGCTATGACTCTGTTGGACCTTTCCATTGTTAGTGAATTTGTTGATTATTATGACATATTCGATAAAAATATAGTCCTATTATAAAGAAATTAACAATTTACAAAAAATATTCACCCTGGATTAATTTAATTTCAATTCATGTGTGTTTAAATAACCATTCATGTGTGAATAAGTCAGTTAATGCTACGAATTTCTTCTTACAACGCATTAGTACTCATTCGTGAAAAGAATAAAAACATTGTATATCACAGAATAGGAGAAATGTGATTTACACAATACAAAACCATACTGACAGTTAAAATGTTCATAGAACACACCCTAATAAGAGGAGTTGTAAGGTATACACAAGATTCGATTCACAAGAATCGAACTTTTGAGTGAATTAAAGAAGCTGCTTTAGATATGCTAATTTCGGCATACGCGCTTAGTATAAATACCACGCAGCGTCATTAATGGAAGGGGGAGGTTGTTAAGGTTGAAAAGGTGTTATCCTGCGCTAGTGCTTAGCGGGCCAGAAGTTTACATGGCAGTACTGCTGGTTTGACTTACTGTTCGTGAGTATAAAAATATATTGTTCTTGAAAGCTGTGTTTATACATTCCGTACAAGTAGTACGCATGCTTATTGCTGTAAAAGCAAATTATATGTGCAACGAATTCAATAAACATTGTTTCATGTATAAACTGTGTTTGCTTCAAATTCAAATAGAGTGCCACTTCAAATTATATACACCCAAGTCTGGGTAGAAGTGAGCATAGATTCTCTATAGAGTCACTTACGGAAAGATATAAATCTCGAGCGTACCTAGTAGCCATGAACTCTAGGTTTATTTGGTTATGAGCTCCTCAACCTTCCATGGACGACACGTGCGCTGAAAGGAAAAGAATTTCAAAGCCGCAATTTCCTTAAATTTCCTAAAAATACCACAAGGAAAAAATTATCAACTTTTCCGACTTGAGATACAAAATTTAGAATGCTTGAAAATGAAAAAAATGCACGAAACATATACAATTAAGAGGGGTTACTGATGGAAAGATATGCATTTATAACGTACCCAGCAGCCATAGAGCTAGGTTTTGTCCTTGATATGGGTTCCAGGAGAGTAATCACCAATAATACATCGTTCCACCGTATGCGACAAACGTAGTATCTGAAGACAGCCGTTTACTCGGCGCATCGCAATCCCACCTCGCACAGAGTATCACAGGTACGAGTTAGTTTAGGACAAGCGGAGCAACAGGAGATAACGCCATATGGCGAAAGTCGAGGCCCCAATGTCCATTGTCACTCTTAGCCAGGGCCATCACCCGGTTTCCAACCGGACTGAGTGGAAGTGGTGACAAGCCGAAGTCTTGATGGTGATACAGTGACCCCCTCAGAGGATCCCCCCCCCCCCCAGGAGACTCATAGGCTCAAGGAGAGTAAAGCTGACAAGTACGCTGAAGAGTATGAAGTCCCAAAACAGAATTTCATTACATTTTTTGAGGGGACTGACAAGATGCAATCAAACCATACTTACAATTAATCAGACCCTACTTGGAATCTCCAAAGACCTAAAAGCGCTTTTATTCATTGTTGGTCTTTTTGAGGAAATTTCACGCTGATTCAGTCCGGTTCTTCAGTAACATTATTTAATGATGAGCCTGAAATCCGAGGGATATATCAACAACTATTGATATATCAGATAGCTTTTACACCATGAGACATTCGCTATCTGGGCTAGTGGCGGCCCTATGATACAGCCCGCTATTTTTCGGTGCTGAGGGTGCTCGGATGGAATCCCGGCATCGCGCTACGAAAATTGCCTCCGTTTATGTCGTCCGTTCATAGGGGTAATGCTGTCCGCGTATATGGTGTCCCCATAATAAAATGGATAGTAAAACTGCGGCGTAGTATAGGTGAATGTTTGATGACAAGTGCCTCCACTTAAAAAAAATTAAAAATTCAATATCTACTACTTTATTTAAAAGTATCCTATAATGATCAAAATGCCAGATTGCGCAGAATTACAACAAAAAGTACAAAATTATGGAGGTAATTATCAGTAACTTCGTTGAAACTCTCGCTGTTCAACGAGAAAGACTTCGGGAAAACGTAAGACTGATAGTTATACATTTGTAAGTTTATGCCACAGGTGTGCCTGTAGAATATATTTTATTTAAAAACATTTTATGCTGTAGAAAAATTTTACAATTGTACATTTTTACATTTTTACCGATAAAAAAATTAAATTTTGTACCTGAAATTCTACATTTTTTTTAATCGATAATTCCTCTGTGATAGATATATGTCCCCTGAGGCCGCAAAGCCCTCATTTCAGATCTTTGTATGAAGGAGTTCTGTTATGCGATTTCCTTGATAAACAGTAAAATTATAAACGTAATCAGGCACAATTTTTACATTAATAAATTGGTAATAACCATAATTCTACCTTAGTTTACTAATTTTTTACACAAGTTTGGAGATTTGAAAAAAAAAGAGTGACAGAATTGTTTTGCAATTTAAAATATTTCCTTGATAAATTTAAAATCTGCGTTACATTTACATTATTTTAATATGTACGTGATTTTGAAACTGAGAACAAGTCGAAGTTGATTCAAGAATAATTTCTCGAATGGTAATGCGCTGCATTTATCGAGGAAGTTTCCCTACTGGGCTTTGTAATGAGAGGGTAATTGTTTCACCGGACATGCTAGAAAAACTACACTGATAAGGTTACACACACACGGATTTATCTGTTAATTAATTAATTTATTTTTAAATTGAACTAAGCTCCGTATCTTTCCCCCATTTCTTTTGAAAATGATTTTCCTATACTATTCTCTTTGCCTCCGGAATCTTTATGCCTTGGTCAATATGTTATGGATATCTGAAAAACTTCCTTTTGTCCTTTTACATCTATTCAACCTTTGGAATTGCATTTATGCTAATATAAAGAGGGGCGGCTATTTCTTTTTTTAATCCCTAAAATACTATCCCCCCACACACACTTTCTTCAACGCCCTTCATTTTCTGACTGATACTTCAGAGCCCTGATGGTAAAGAGATATCCATGAAAGATGTGAATGTTTTGGGAGATGATTGAGCCTTGCTTTGAAATTAATTAAACTACTTTTTGAGAGGTTTTGGTCTTCAATATTTTTATGAAAGGGATTTTAATCCCTACATAGGATGGCGATTTGTGCGTGGGGAAAGTTATAATTTCAATGGTTTTTGAATCTGTAAGATGACTTCAATAACGTTTCTATTGCTGTGTATGATCGACACTTAGTCCAGTACATGGTCCAGGAGTTGACAGCGGAAGAAGAGACGATTGTGGATCATTATCCCTCCATCCCGTTGCATTTTCGCAGTCTGGAGTTTGAAGCTTAACTTGCTGAAAGATGGCTTTCACTTGCAACTGTGGAGAATACTTACTATTGTTTTTGTACTTCGCCTATGATTCGTGCAGGCAGGAATTGTCCGTGGTACAGAAAATTCACATACGTGGGTGCGATATGACAGAAATTTGGAGCTGAAATGTCCATGTGCTAATGTCTTAAAATTTTGAGGAATACGGAGTTATTTTATTTTTCTTGGCCTAGTCCTGAGAAATGTCCATATGATTGCTCTCCTTACTCGGGTTAACCTCATCCTTACCCTTTTTTTTAAAGCTCTTTGAGAGACGTTGTTAAAGTATGCTCCTTGGACAATTAATTGTGATTTTTTATTAAGTTTGAGAATTAACTGAAATAGTGTCGAAACTAGAAGATTGGTAGAATAAATGCAAGAAAATATTCTCGGGGACAATTCTGTGTTCCAAAATATGCCAAACATATGTGAGATTAGCATTTTATAAATTTTAGGCTTTGCCATGGAATTACATTTAACCTCCTCAGACTCGAGACAAAAATAAAAGCTAGATATTTTGTAAAAGGTGTACTTAAATAGTTGTTTAGGTCCTTATGAAGTAGAAGTGGGGCCTTTAATTTTTTCCTTTAAAAATATAGGGGCTAGGGGGATGTATCACATGTGATACATCAGGGCCGAGACAGTATAATCAGAATTTTTAAAATATTAACAAGATTGTTTTAATTAGTTAATTCTGAGTTCGTATCACACAATATATAAAATACATGAATGCTGCATGAAAAATAAGCATAATCAGTATGTTGTGTTAACTTTATATTATCTTTTCATTTTTCATGAAATCATTTCATACAATTTCTTGATGCTGTGAAACACAAAAATACTTTGCATTCTGTACCCTGTATAGTGGTTAAGGCCGAACACTTATCATTTCTGCATCTGTTTCGATGGGTCCTATTCCTAATAATTTCTGGCATATGTCTAGCCTCTTTTCTACGTGCTGCTTCATGCGGAATGTGTAAAAAATGTGTAAAAATGTAAAGCAAACACTTCACTTGAAGATTTTAACTCAAGAAATAATGTTTTTATCAACTTTCAAAACCTACTTAAATACAACTAAAAAAAAAACAGACTTAAAAAACACTGGCAAAAACACACAAAACACAGTCACAAAAAACTGATTTGACGTCATAGGGACCCATTGTATCACATGTGATGCAAAAAAGTTTAACAAGTTAATATGCATTAATATTTCCGTGAAAATTTCTTTTGTTGATGTAAATAAGTAACTCGTAGATGTACAAAGAAAATGTTTATTTTAAAATTAGTTTAATATTTATATAATTAAGTAATAAAAAAACTCGCTTCGACGGCGTGCAGGCATCCTGCTTTGATTCAAAGACGCTACTACAAACACAATCGTGGACAAATACTGCCATCAGTTGACGGGAAGAGAAAATTAAGAGAGGTATTTCAATTTATGTCAAATATGATACAACCGGTTTCAGAATCGTTGCTGCCATCTAGCCTTGTTGAGAAAATATGTGATACAAAAGTACTGAGGATGTTGCAAATTGAAATTATATAGTACATTGTATTTGTTTTGGCGTACTAGTAGCGCCACCTGGTTGCTTCGTGGTTCGCGCGAAGCATGTGTATATTCAGTTGGTGTTGGACTCTTGAAACGAATAAATGCCTTACGCTTGAAACCGTTGCATTGATTTACTTGAATTCTTGGATTATATTTCTTCATGGTGATTTTCCACAGAGGAGCTTAATGTACCTGATTTCCCGTAAGCATGATTAATTACGTGACTGCTTTGGGTTGAAGAAGCTCTAGAATTGAGTCTATTTTCCCACTTCACATAACATTTACTATTATTGGCTGCTATGTATGTTACAAGGTTTAATTTTAAGTGGTTGATTTAAAAATACCGGCACCAATTTTGACATACTTTATTTGAGGTTCTAAAAGGGTGTAATTTTTATAAAATTCCTTAATTGACTTTGCTTTCGAGATTTTATGTTATAAATTTCAGTTTAAAATGAATAGTCTAGTATACCTCAAGTTGATAAAAATTCTAATGGTGCAAAAATAGTCATTGAATCAAAATTTTGTTTGGCTATGGGAAAAATGAAAATTACTGAATTCAGTATCAAATCGATGATGCATAATATACGATATAATTATAATTTTTAATATTGTCTTGAGTACTGTAAGAATAAGCATATTCTAAATTTGTATATTTAGTAAAGATGTCAAAAGTTTTAGAATTGTAAGTTTTATATTTTTTCACGGTGGTATAGCACAACTTTGAGAATCTTGTATTTCGTGTATTTTATTATTATGCAACTTTATTTGAAATCCTCCTTTTTATGTATGCTGCAAAATTAAAGAATTCGGGTAGTGCAGTGAAGGCACCACAGTTGAAATGGATTTTGAGTACATAGCTTTTTTTTAATTATAAATTACCTATTTGTTTGAGTTCAGTCAGTAACCGATATCATTGTAAATAAGGCTGTAAACTAAATTTAACAAAACTGAAGGAACTGGGATTATAGCTAAAATCAGCTAGATAGCATTTTTTTTAACGGGATCGTCTCCTCAATGTACTTATTGCATTCCTTAGACTTTAACTTCTTTTGTTATATTGAGTTTTTTAGAGAGGTCAAGTTACTGTTTCACTCTAGCGGTCTTTGTTTATTTGTAGCAAATGATATTTTGATTATAATGAATATAAATAACTACATGAACATTGTGTAAATTTTAAGGATGTGAATAATTGAATGTAACAAAGACTTATTGAAGAATAAATATAACAAGTAGTAAATAATAAGACTTTTGTGAACAATGAGAATGCTAGTCAAAATATAGTGATAATGTTGAGTAGGAGATAAGGTGCAATAATTGAGTAATAGCATTAGTTTTACTAAGACAAGTTTCAAATTGAGAAATTTTATTGAATGATTAAATAAATTTTATAAATGAAATCGATGTATTAATTTAATTTAGTGAACTTGCGAAAGAAAATATGCTTTGAAAATATATTGCGTTTTCTATGTAATGCAATAGAAGTTGTTTTGAGAAATATTTTGATTTTTGAGACATTTAGACTGGAAGAAAGTGGAATTTTAGGATTTTCCTTATTTTTATTTGTATTGAATTATTATTAATTTTTTTAATTATTAATTTTTTTTATTCTAAAGAAAATTTTTGTTTCTAAAGAAGTTTCACCATATTAATCGAAATATTTTGAATAATAGCACAGGACTCAGATGCATCTTAATGTTTGAGATACCTCCATTAAAACGGGAATAAGTGATATGATCACAATGATTTTCATATTAACTTCTACATTTAAAAAGCTCTTAGGCGGGCACTTAGATAATTTTTTACTTAATTTTGTGATTTTCATAACCACAGTGTTATCCTGTAGTATGTACAGTGGCTCCCAAAAGTGTTCGTACACTTACGATTTTCAATGAAATAGGGGTCTATCCATTGATTAAAATGAATATTTCAGAATGGGTATTTAATAATAAGATCTATAATCTATTCTTAACAAAACTACATGAAATATTTTGAAAACATAGTAAAACTTTATTTTTAAGAAACCAATAATCAAAAAGTAACAAAAATTTTATCTCACAAAAGTCACTTGTAAAAAATCTCTACGTATTAGTAAATATTCTAATTTTTCGTTAAATTAATATTTAGTAGGATATCCTTTTGCATCTACAACAGCTTTTAAACGTATGGGAATAGATTGCTTTAGTCCTTTTGTAATTTTTGCATCAATGTTCATCCATTCTTCCATCATAATTGTTTTTAGATCGCTTTTCGTGTGAATGTCGTGTTTTCGTACTCGAACCTCCAGTTCTCTTCAAATATGTTCTATTCGGTTTAAATTTGGCGATTGAGGTGGTGTTTTCAAAACTTTTGGACAATTATAGAGACACCAGATGCGAACGTTGAGAGCCGTGTGCTTAGGATCGTTATCTTGATAAAAAACAAAGTTGTTTCCAATACCCAATTTTGAGCTGATAATTTAAAATTGTCTCTTAAAATATTTATAAAAACAGCATGATTCATTATGCCATCAATAAATACCAAATTTCCTAGTCCTGATGCTGACATGCACTCCCACACAAGGATACCTCCACCGGCATGCTTAACTTTTTCCTACTAAGTTCTTGGGATTAAGTTCCTCATTTTTATTCTTCTCCATACAATTATACGCCCATCAGCACCAAAAATGTTCATCGGCAAATAAGACATTATTCCAATAGGTTTGGGGCTTATTTATCATTGATAGTGCAAAGGGCAATAGCTGTTCTGAGAACTCGTCAATAAATTTCAGGTGAAATTGAAGTAGAAAATGTTTCATTGAATTCTACAGAAACTTTTACAGCACTCAAACGTGAATTTTTCACAAATTTTCTAATTATAACTCTCTGATCACGTTTTGTTAACTTTGCAGGACGGCCTTTTCTTACCTTGTTTTCCATCCAATTTTCTTCTTTAAAGCGTTTTTTCACATACTGCACAGTAGAATGGGATAAATTAAGTAATTTAGCAATATTCCGAACTAATTTACCACTACTATGATGAAAAATAATCAATTTTCGAATGCTGTTTGTTGTTTCTTTACGACTACGAGCCATTTTTAAATAATAAATAGAATATTACGGAGTAGGCAAGCAAAAATTAAAGCCAAACGATATTTTAAATGCCACCACAATTCAAAAATAAAAATAAAGCTCCATACGATAATTTTAATTATGAATTTATCCGAAAATATTTCAGTGTACGATGACTTTTGTGAGGTAAAGTTTTTGTTACTTTTTGATTACTGGTTTCTTAAAAATAAAGTTTTACTATGTTTTCATAATATTTCATGTAGCTTTGTTAAGAATAGATTATAGATCTTATTATTAAATACCCATTCTGAAATATTCATTTTAATTAATGGATAGACCCCTATTTCATCGAAATTCGTAAGTGTACGAACACTTTTGGGAGTCACTGTATATTTTTGAATTTTGCACGTCGTTATATATATATATATATATATATATATATATATATATATATATATATATATATATATATATATATATATATATATATATATATATATATATATACAGTGGAATCTCGATCTAAAATCGAGGTCGATCTAAAATCGTCCCCCCCCCCCAAAGAAAAAATCCTGGGTGCACCACTATATATATATATATATATATATATATACAGTGGAATCTCGATCTATCGTTTTCGAAGGGACCGACTGAACTAAACGATGGATGCGGAAAAACGATAGATGCGGGAACATGCAAAAAAGTATTAACATACCTGAAAGTTTGATATCCCTAAAATATATTTTCTCACATACATAAATGCATACATACCCGTAGTGTAACTGAAGATAAAATTAGAAAGTTGTACTGAAATCCAAGATAATAATAATAAAAAAGAAATACACGTAGATACACAGGAATTTTGATTCAAATAAAAGTACTTAATCGTCGTTTGTTTTTTGACGGTTTTCTCTCCACAAGTAAACAATATTTTTTTTTGTGTTGCAAATTGCATTCTTTTCTGTATCGGTTATTGTGTGAGAGTATAAAGAAGCGGCAGCCGTGAATCGTTTGTAACTAGAACCATTGTACTGGATGGGGTCCGACATAAGACCACCAGGAAGTTCTGCTTCCGGGTGAAACACTCATAGGCCAGTGTAGAATTGCAGTAATCAGAAACTTCTCACACACTAGACCAAACACCAGGGCGCCTCCATCCCAAGGCCAACAAAAAAGCTGACTGTGAACCATTGCTGATAAGAACAGAAATGTTGAATAGTCTGTGAATTTGGAATGAGTTGCCAAAAATAGGGTACTCCAGGGGCTAAAGAATTAAGGAACACCAACGAAGAAGAAAAAAAAGTGTGGTACAATAAAGCAAAACTAGGCTAAACAAGAGAGAACAAAAATACGAGACCGTGCATGTCAAATGTTCTGCTCATTGTTTAATTAGAGCGTCATTCTAGCTCAATCCAGACATTTATATTTCAGGTTCAGTTATTATGAAAAAACTATCGATCCGATAAATAAATGTAAAGCTGCGATATTCTGAACGAATATTATGGAAAAACAATGGATTGAAGAACAATCCATGCGGTCTTTTTTGCTTGTTTTCTATGGAATTTATTCGGGACTGGGTGAAATAAACGATACATAAGGGAAAACGATCGTTCGGGGAACGATCGATCAAGATTCCACTGTATATATATATATATATATATATATATATATATATATATATATATATATATATATATATATATATGTATATATATATATATATATATATATATATATATATATATATATATATATATATATATATATATATATATATATATATATACATATATATATATATATATATACATACATATATATATATATATATATATATATATATATATATATATATATATATATATATTACTTAGTGTAATGAAATTTATGATTTATATCACGTAGTTCACCGTAGTATAAATAAATCTTTAGATTCCTATTGAATTAGCTCACTTTCAAAACTAACATGGAGTTATATCATTGGTTTAATATCTACAAAGGAAATCAAATTTATGTTTCTTAAAAATGAAATGTTCTCCTTGTAACAAAGGTTATATCTTCGATCGCTGAGATACGTACGAAATATGATTTTAAACATTTCGTTAATTAGATGAAAAAGGTGTGTTTTTAAGTGAATTACTTAGCAGATTGATAATATTTTTTTTAATAATTGTACAAATAAAAATACCAGTTCTTAACAGCTGAGACTATTATATTTTAATAGTTGAGTAAAACTTTTCCTATATTTAATTTCCTTAAGTGTCAGCGCCCTTAGAAACGGTTTATTGATAAATTGGGCAAATATGAAATTGTTTTCGAGTGATTTGAGAATACATAGTAATATTTTTTCTTATAATTCATTGTAATACATTTCCTGTTTAAAAAAATTGATGGTAGAAAGGCGAAGGCCTGCCATAGCAAGGTATAGGACAAATTCAATAAGAACAGTTTATTTCTTGACTTGAGCTGATATCTGCTGTTTTTGTTGTTGCTTATGCCCCTTGACCGACAGTAATATCAGATCAAGTCCCGAAGGCTCTGGGTGATGAAGGTGCGGCTACTGTTTTGAAATAGCACCACAAGGGTCGGAGTCCGACTTGGCTAAATGACCGGTCCTATAATTTAGAACCGAGTCAAGTGACGAGACCGGAACACTGAACCCCTCACCTCCAGAGGTAAATTTGAGAACTTGGAGGACATTGCAGCCACGCCCTATTTTACGTGCCCCGGCCACCATTAGTGAACACGGCGGTAGATTTGCAGCGACGGGCATCGAATCAGGGACTGGCCAGGTCCCTGGCGAACCAGCGGGCCAGGATCACTGGCCCGCTGCTCTTGCCAACTGGGCTACCGCGCCCTTGAGCTGATATCTAAAACTGGAAAACTAAAAAATTAACAATGCATCCGGCCCTCAAAATATCTCCTGCTTGAAACTTGTATCACTTAACATCTTGTAAAGTTCATTTATCATTTATTAACTGGTATTATCATTGTTTAACATAAAAAGTTAATCAATAATAATACCAGTTAATAGATATCAAAAGTCAATTGTTGCTATAAAAGGGGGTGGGGACTCGTCATACCACTATTTGGAAGTGAATACGTAAACTTGAAAACTATGATTGTAGATCCCACTCAAAATAGGAATGTGGACAAAAATTTCTACTCTCAAATCTTAAAGATATCCCGTATGTATTCCAAGAAAAATTTTCTCTAATGCACGATGACGTACAAAAAAACTCATAAGCACTGAATGGCAAAGCGAAGCCTTTTCCTCAATTATGGGTACCATTTTTTAAACGTTAAGATTTGACAGAAGATTATCGTAACCGTTTTGATCGGTGTACATTAAACTTCAACCATCTTTCTTGGCCCTTTAGAAAGAGGGTTCGAGAGAATACAAGGAAGGGGAAAAAATTAAACATCAGCTTTGATGTTTATAATTCATCTATAAAACTTTAGAACCTACCGTTAAATTCAAATCCCTATACTCCACCGTTACAGCTTTCAGTAAACTGGGTACAGGTAGCCCTCCTACAGCACGGCATCTTACAACACGGTTTAGCTCTAACACGATAGGATAAATTCCGGGAAGCCTCGTATAACAATGCAACCTGTAACACGGTTTCGCCCTAACACGATTAAAAAATTGTGAAAACCTTTGTACAACACTGTACTTCTACAGCACTAGATATCATGATTTTTGTTTGAGTTTTGAACATATTTAAGAACTAAATTACCTTAAAGTAATGACGGGAAGAACAATAGACTATAGTGGCTTTACATGAAAATGTATAAACAAATTAAAATTTATTCATTTATAAGTCTAAAAAATTGTAAGAAGGCCTAAGCTTAGCTGAAAATCTTGAATAATTTTTCTTGAATGCAGACCTTTCCGCTGAAAGATGCCGGAAATTCAAAAGGGAGCTGCAAAATTGTCTCTATCTCCATACCGTGAAATCTACAATGACCATGTAAGAACCAACAAACAAACCAAAATTACAGATTTTTTAAAGAGGATAGAAGGTGCAAAAAATCTAAATGAAGAAAAAGGTTCTGAAAGTGAAGGTGACATTGTTCAACCGAAAACATGTTCTCGTTTGATTGTACTTAGTAGTGATGAGGAAGAAATTTATTAAATTAATGTCACATTAAATGAAAATATTTTTTGTTTCTTTTCGTTATGTGTTATACATACATTTATATTTTTAATAAGAATTAAGTTGCTTATATCGAATTAAAAAAAATTGTTTTTAATAAGTTTTCGGAACGTAACTCCCTTTTTTGTACTGTCTCTGGGTCTCAAATAACACGGTTTCACACAACACGGCATTTTCTAGGAACCTATCTACCGTGTTATAGGAGGGTCACCTGTACTAAGAACGATTCTGAGGACTCACGTGCTCCTGTTCCTCGCTGGCAAGACTTGCTTCGTAGAACGCTGAGGAATCGTTAACATCTTGTTCATTATTCCTTAATTTTAACACAGACAGGCTCCTACAGGTCCTAGTGTCTCAGAAAAGTAATCCCTTTTTCCCCCTTTGGAATAACATAGATCCAGCTTAGAGACTTGAATACGATCCAGAATGTGATGGAAACTCGCAGGATGGAAAATTATCTCTAAAAATTAGAAGCTGTGGATCAGTTATATTGCTATTTATTTATCTATCTAAAAGCAAAAATATGCATCTCTAGTGTACAGGTAGCTCTGGACCTAGGTTTCGCCTTTGTTATGGGGCTCCTCAGCAAGGCATAACCGATGAGTACCTATCTGTACCTACCCGTCTCTCTCTCTCTCTCTCTCTCTCTCTCTATATATATATATATATATATATATATATATATATATATATATATATATATATATATATATATATATATATATATGTGTGTGTGTGTGTGTGTGTGTGTGTGTGTGTGTGTGTGTGTATACATATAGTTAGAGCTATCTCCGTCGGTCCTTTTTTGTTTCTCTCTTTGGACCCTAATTGGGGACAGTCGGTGCTCGTAGAATTACCTAGTTACGACCCTGATAATCCTAATACATTAATACTTTTACAATATCCTCCTAATCTGCTTAATTTGAAATATTTTCATCTACTTCTGCTCTTAATAGTGTGAGACAACTGAAAAATTGCACAGAATTCTCAACGAAGCACCTAGTGGTTGGGAAAGGGGTTGGGATGGGTGGAAGGTTTTCAGGTCTTATTGAAGAAAGAACCATTCAAGGCAATTCAACAGATTTCTAATTTCCATTTCATTTTCCTCACTGATACATACAACTTTTATGGCTGAAAGAATAACACATTTAAATGCAGTAACCAAAAGTTTGTGTATAGTTGTCCACCCCAATTACTATACAATGAAATTTCGATTGCACTATATTCTCTCTGTGAAAGGCTCATTGATATGAGTCGCCATCTGTCAACAGTAATTAAAATTAAAAATCATACGCTTAATGTAATATGGAGATTAATTAAAATTATGTATTTATTAAAAAAGGGGCATTGCATATTGTTTTCAGATTTAAATGTATATATGGAATTTTTCATTTTCCTTCCGTTAATAAGTTGAATGGTGATTGTAAAATAATCTCTAGATTTCAAATTAAACTTTTAAGGGTTATAACGGACAAAAATTGTTGAACGGATAAAAATATTTTTAATGCAAATTCAATATTCATAATGCCATTTTTATTTCTTTCGGGGGGAGGGGGGAGGGCAGGGCCCCTTGGCCCACTTCCTGGGCTGCGCCACTGCTTGTATTGTATTTATATGCATTGAACTGCGAATATAGCCGATTGAAGTTCGTAAGGGAAAATCGAATCATTTAGATTTCTTACCACTTCTACAAGAAACAAAATATATATTTGGAAATACAGAGCGAAATGTTTAGTTTTTAGATTTTAGTTTAAGGATATACAGATAGATAAAAGTGAGGTCAGGAGGACACTCCTTTTTTTTTCTCCTTTTATCTAATGACTGAGACTGTGGTGTTGGCAAAAATGAATCGTGATCACAAAAATTATGTTTCAGAACGGTCAATTTTATCCATCTGCAGACAAGAGACTCAAATTTTCTGACTTACTTATAGTACTGCTTGTCAGTTCATTCCTAGTTCTGAGATATTTAGGCAGTGTTATGGTACAGTTAACTAATGACATCAAAAGTCTTGAATGTCAAATCTGTGAGAGTCGAATCTAGGACGATAGCCCGATGAACACTAAAAAGTTTTGAAGCAGAGGGAGAAAGAAAGGTTGATCTTTAGAATTGGGTTGAAACTACCAAAGATTCAATAAATGATGGTTTACTTAATGTCCAAAGACCCTATATCTTCAAATCATAAAGCTAGTTAAATATATATTTTTTAATTTTAAATTACACAAGTGAAATTATACTCTATTGCTGAACAGTATTTTTCTTCAACAATAGATGGCAGCACCATAAATTCAAACTTACGTTACATGTGTTTTGATCCGAGAGAGAATATTATGCTGCAGATTCAAATATAATGCACTGAGCACATAAAGCTTGGTTTGAATTAACTAATTCAGATGAAGAGGAATAAGCAACAACAAACAACAATAATAGTTTTACACGGCTTTTAAGTACATTTAGTTCTAAAATTCAATTATAAGTTAGAAAGTTCAAAGTCTTTTCATTTGTGGCCATGAAATAATTCGAGTAATTTTAAAAGGGACTAAATTTAAGCAATGAACGCAACTTACATTAAATGCACCCATTAAAAAATATAATGCATGTAAAACATTGTCTACTGGCATGCCAATTTTGCTTTAGAGAAAGTTTAGATACTTTATCAATAATGTTTTCTTTTATCTAGCTCATAAAACATTTTCGATACAGATTTGAGGCAAATTTTGTTCGTTGCGTAATATAAGTTGAGCAAATATTAACACCTAAGGTTGCTTTCTCTTATAAAGTTCTGGTTATAAGTTCCACTTACAAACGATTTGAAAATTTTGGTTGATTAAAGCGAGTCTATTCATAAAATACTGTGAAAAAAAACTTTTCAAAACTTCGGTGGTCCTTGAGAGAAAATTAGTTTGTGAATCTGCTCAGTATTTACGTGAAATTATACACTTTTTGTGCCGATTCCATAGGTATTAATAAATACTTTCATCTAATTTCTTAGTTCTTACACCACTTTCAAGATGGTGCCACTTGTCAGCCTACTCAGTACTCTAGAAATCCAAATTGGAAGAGTGGAGAAGAATTATAATTTTTGAAATCAGACAGCATTCTGACATACCTAAATATATTAACCATAACAACAACCAAAAGACTGTAATAAAATAATAACTATCCCTGTTAAAAGTATCTCTTGTAAAAAATTACTGCAGTTAGTTACAGCAAAGGACTGAAGTTCGCCAGAGGAGGCTAAATTTAGTCAGTTCTTGCAGCGTTTGAAAAATCAGCGATATCCTTGTATTGCACTCATATGCATTGATCTGCGAAATATAGCCGATTGAAATTCGTAAGGGAAAATCGAATCATTTAAATTTCTTACTACTTCTACAAGAAACAAAATATGGTTGGGATATTTGGAAATACAGAACGAAAGGTTTAGCTTTTAGATTTTAGTTTAAGGATATACAGACAAATAAAAGTGAAGTCATGAGGGCAGCCCTTTTTTTCCTTTTATCTAATGACTGAGTCTGTGGTGTTGGCAAAAATGAATCCCGATCACAAAAATCATGTTTCAGAACGGTGAATTTTATCCATCTGCTGACAAGAGCCCAAAATTTTCTAACTCAAAAAGCTAGAGAGAAAGTTAGCTTATGAATGTACTCAGTATTTGCGTGAAATTATAAACTTTTTGTGCCGATTCCATAGGCTTTAATAAATACTTTCATCTAATTTCTTAGTTCTTACACCACCTTCAAGATGGTGCCACTTGTCAGCCTAATCAGTACTCTAGAAATCCAAATTGGAAGAGAACAAAAAGCTTAAATAGAACCGGAATCTAGATATTTAAATTTATAAGTATATACAGTATTGGATCGGACAACCAGAAAATTGAAATTTTTCTCAATGTTCGGAGAGCCGTTCTTTACTTTTATATACTCGTATATGTTATCTTTCACCAGAGAAAAAACAAATAATGACCGAAATAATAAATGTTGCCTATCGTAAGAAATATTTCTACCCCCGCCTTGAAATTTTAAAATAACTGTCTATTGTCTATAATTCTAGGGGAACTGACATTTTATTCGAGATGTTTTTGTGCAGTTCCTAGCTTGAAAATAAGTGATCACGACGCTTGATTAAAGCCAACCGCTAGCAAAATTTTATCACTACCACACACTTTTCCGAAAAATTTTGCAAAAAAATTTACCTTTATTTTATAGTCTACTAGGTTAGGGTATGAAATATACAGGTTATATAGTGTATATAAAAGAAATCCAAACCAAACTGTATAGATACTGCAAAAAATTAGGAAATTATTTTTTTAATTAGAAGACTTTTTAACCGTTAATTTAGACTATAAATCAGATTTATCACTTGCGAATATGAAGGAGGTGCTAAACTAATCCTAATGAGATCCTTGTTGAAAAACATGCATTTAACAAATTGTAAAATATGCAATTTTTTTGCTTTTTCATCACTCAGATATAATTTCCATACCCTAGCTCATACACTTATTTTTAACGTCGAGAAATTTGTGATGACTTTATTCATGTTTATGTATATATACAGAGGATGTTCGCACATTTTTTAGACGATTTTGGTAAGCGGTAATAAAAAAACGTTTGCAGCAAAAGAAATAATTGTAATTGTACTAAGTTTTTAAAAGTCAAAATTATCGTCTGCAGCTTGAAAGTTTTGTTTTTATTCAAAATGGTGTTTTTAACAAAGCAGTGGTTCGAAGGCTACATTTATGCTCTTTCAGAAGAGACTTAATGTAGATAAATATGCATACTCCGTTATCCAAAAACGATGTGAGAGTCATGGTTTTGTGATATCTAAAGCGTCGATAGGTAATATCGTCAACAAGAAAGGAAAAAAACGTCAAATTGGAGCATCAAGTGGGACAAAAATTCCAAACAAGTATCCAAGGAAAAAACGGAAATCTTCGACTATTGCAAAGGTACGTTGTTTAATATTAAAAGAAAATCCCCCTAGTCAAAGGACAGTTGCAAAATCATTAAAATGCTCGGTGTCCACTGTAAACAAAATGATAAACGTTGATTTAAATCTTAAGAAAGCGAAAAAACGCAATGTACATCGTCTTCTTCCAAATCATATCGCTGAACGCAGGACACGCTGCAGAATTCTATATGAGAAACACTTATCCAAAGAAAAATGGAAAACAATTGTCACAATAGATGAATCATGGGTGTATTTAAATGATTGCAACAAAAAAAGAGCCATTTATTATCATAAAAGGGGAGAAAAAATTTAAGTACATGGTTCAAAGAATCGAAAGAAAGTAATTTCTAAGGGATTCATGATTGTTGCTGGTTTTTCTTATAATGGCAAGTTAAAAATAAAGAGAGTGGAAAAAAATGTCAAGATTAACTCCAAATACTATCAGGAACATATTTTATCGCCAATTTTTCTGAATGAAATACCATCGCTTTACCCACAGTGCCATCAATATGTGAGACTCCATCAGGACAAAGCTAGCAGTCACACATCAAAATCCACTGTAAATTTCCTAAAAGAAATGGAACAAAAAACTGGTATCAAGGCCATACCTTTCACTGATATCCCTACTAAATCTCCCGATGTATCACCTATGGATTTTTGTGCTTTCGGACTTTTAAAATCTGCATTATCCAAACGTCGTTCCAAAACCCTTACAGGACTCTGGACAGCTGTTCAGGAGGAATGGGATAGAATACCTCTTCTGACACTTCAAAAGGCATTATTATCCTGGAAATTGCGGTGTCGAAAGATAGTTTAGAATAAGGGATGTCAAATGGAACATTTAAAACACAAGAATTTTATGCAATTTAGTTTTTTGAATACAATATACATCGTCTAAAAAATGTGTGAACAGCCTCTGTATATATATATATATATATATATATATATATATATATATATATATATATATATATATATATATATATATATATATATATATATATATACATACATATATAAGACAAAGTTTAAAGTGAAAAACCAGCATAAGCTGTATTACACTATGCAGCCTGAATCTAAAAACATGAAAAGGTAAGTATTTAAAAGGTTTTAGACAGCAGATACTGTCTAAAAACTAATGGATTGTTTCTCATAAGTATGATCTAACCAATAAACATGCTTAGACACCATGCTTAGATAATCCATAAGAAACAGAAGAAGTGAATAAAAAGTTATATATATATATATATATATATATATATATATGTATATATGTATGTATATATATATATATATGTATGTATATATGTATGTATATATATATATATGTATGTATATATATATATATATGTATGTATATATATATATATATATATATATGTATATATATATATATATATATATATATATATATATATATATATATATATATATATATATATATATATATATATATGTATATATATATATATATATATATATATATATATATATATATATATATATATATATATATATATATATATATATATATATATATATATATATTAATTATCTTCCCGGTCTAACAGTTCAACACCGAAAAGTATAATATACAGTAATATAGCGGAAACTTTGTTCCACATTTTATATCCCGAAGCTTGAAGGGAGGGGACTCAGTTTTGATGACTTCCGTCTCAGACTTTCTTTGGGCGGTGAGTGATTTCTCTTTGGAAATTACGCTGTATTTTGTTTAGCCGCCAGTAGAGTTATCCATTTATTCGCTTGCAAAGAGCAATATTGTCATTTGGACTCAATAAGAAATAGTTATTTTCAGTCTTCTTCTGATTTTATTTTCTTCTATATGGCAGCAGCTATAGGATCGGGAAGAATTCGATTGATTTTAAGGTGTTTAAGAAAGTCCCAAAAAGGAAAAAAAAAACGCAATTATTAGAGTGTAATGGAGCTAGTGGATGGATTATTGAGAACTAAATTTGTTTGAAATTTCTTTATGCATTTTTTTAATTAAATTTTTTCTGTAGAAATCAGATACGTTTTTCAGGGTAAAAAAAAAAATTAAGTAAATATAATTTCTGTTTCAAAAACGACCTGTAAGGTGCGGAAATGTGAAGTGGTACAAGAAATTGTTTAATATGTAAGTCTTTTTTGCCCCCGTCAAATTTTTCTTTCTCCCAGAAGACTAAATTTTTAGAATCACGAAGAAATAAATTGATTTTAAGGTGTTTAAAGGAGCCCCAAATTCTGTAGCTATAAACATTTAGGCTGATTAAATGACAATGCTTTAAGGGAACAAGGGACCTTCATTCTCGTTCTTCTTTAATTTCTAATATTTTACTCTATATACCACATGATTATAGTAAATATTCTTTTCTACTACATTGAAGAGACTTCGAATTCCCAAATAAGTATTTTGTGGAGAAATCAGTCCTGTTTCTCAAAAAATTCTTCAAAAATGCTAGAATTTTTCAAAGGGGTCCATGCGTATTCATTTGCTTCTGATATCTTGCAAAATTTTCAGAATTGTTAATTGAAGTGTTTTTCATAAAACTGTTCATAATTCTTTGAAAACATACATTTTTTTAAATTTATAGACCATAAAAGGAAGTAAAAACATAAAAAAATTTCAGACAGAATAGAAAAAATTATTAAAGACTTTAGATTCCTACAAAAAAAAATTAAATGCACATTTATATTTATATTCATATGGTAAACTTATAGTAAAAAATTTAAAGACCTTAATTAATATAGGGTGCACATAGATCATTTTGAAAAACATCAGCAGTTTTGAAAAAAATATTGAAAAACAGTCATTATTCTACAAAAAATTCCTTATTTTGAATTCTAGGAGTTTTCAGTGTAGTAAAAAAAGAAAATAAATTATTCTCATTTTGTATTTAGAGTTAAAAAATTGAAAATTAAAAAATTCGAGTTTAAAAGTCCCTTGTCCCCTTAATTCAATTAAAAATGTTTCATGACAAGGAGAACTTTGATCTGAAAAATACTGATTATTTGATAGGGGAATTACAAGTCCATTCAACAGGCACTCGCTCGCTGAACCTAAAAATTTGAACATCGTAATAATTATCCGTTCCTTATCACATTTGCTAATAGAATGATTCATCAAAATGTAATTGGTTGCGTATAAAAATTGCGAATGGGATTTGTTAAATTCATAATTCCGTACCACCTTTTTATCATATGAGGGCTCTGACATTTCGCAATTACAACGCTGGAGCTAAAGCATTTTTCCCTTTTTTTTCAAACCAAAAGTTTCTCCCGACTTCGGTAAAACCAGATAAAATATACTTTTTATTGTACTCCAGGAAAAAAAATCTAACGGGATTGTGTAGAATATTGGGCTAAATTTAGTTTTACTAGTTTCACAAAATAGAAAACCTGGTTTCGTGTTTTGTATTTTGAATTTTTCACTTTGTAGAAATGACCTGATGTACACAATCCACCAAAGTTTCCTCTTCCAGCTCCTAGTTAAGAAGGGAATGAGGAAGTACAAATGCGAGTGGTTAGTCTGTTATGAACATTAAATTGGCTTAAAATTCAGTCACACGGTTTTTAAATAGACCTTTTCAGAAAAAAAAATTACATTGAAATATTCATTGGGGTCTTTGTTACTGTGATTGATACGGTGCACCTGGTAGGTCGTCAGAAAAGAGAATAAATTATATGAGGTTCTCTCCTCTGTTGTTACTTGTTCACTTCAGAAGCTGATTCTGAAGTGGGAGAAGATAGCAATGTGGAAAACACTTTAGCCCCTCCTACCCTAATGGGTCAATTCGTTTAGGATGAAAAATTATCTTAAATTTTCCGTGCAGACTAAAGGGTAATCTTTCAGTTCGAAAATGTAATTGATAAGTTTACAATATTGTTAATCGTATGAATTATTATTGTTCTTAGTAATTAAGATCCTCAAATGTAATTCATGCAAGACCTCTTGCAAACCAGGTTAGAAGGAGGAAAAAGAGAGTGGGATGAAAATCCTCTTCAATGTTACTTTAAATCTCTATTAAAAATATTAGATGTCGCTCCTCTGTTTGACTATCTTTATTTTTTCTCCTGTAAACATTTTTTTAGGTAAGTAAAACTTCTTTATTGACTAATTTTGTAACTTTTATTCTCTCCCCCTATAGAATAAACGTTAGCTTTAGGAAAGATACCGAAAAATATTCCAATAAAATAGTCTTTATTTCGAAAAGGGTTTCTCCCCCCGAACAAATATTCTGAGCAATTTATTGTAATAACAAGAGGAAAGAATTAAGAAAGGTTGTTTATGAGAATAAAAGGCATTAAATATGAAAAGTGAGTCTTATTCACCCCATAGAGGGATGTCCTAGGTAACATGGGAGCCTTATATTGTATACAATGGATTTTAATTTACTTTTGAAATGTAGTAGTGGAATGATATATTACGAGAATTCATGACACATCAACATTTTCTGGCAAATTCTCAAGTTTATTTCATAGTTTTTTTCAATGAGAGAGTAATCCCTGAAAAGAGGGATTATTTCAATATATGCAATAAATCATGTTTCTACTTTAAATCAAATGTTTCTTTAGAGATTTAAGCACTTCATACATTCATTTTGATTAATATTTTTTCATGTATGCAACAAATTCAAGGAATTATATTATATTAAGCATTGAAGAACATTACTAAATGATATGAAAATTTTCTTATATAGATGCTTTGTCTTTCAGCAGCGTATTAGGTAATGAAAATTTTTTAAATGAATAAAAACCACGTTAAATTTGTGAGGTTCTTAGTAAAAATTCAAGAGAGTTTTCAATTGTTGTCGAAGCAAACAGTAAATTTTAGACTATTTAAGATGTCTAGGAACTTTTTTAATTTTGAGCGGTATTTAAAGATTATTAAATTCAAGGAAATGTCGACTGAAAGGTTTTACAGTATGTATAAATACTTATGTTGAAATATTATACACCTCGTAAAAATGTCTGTAACTTAGTACGGTAGAAAATGTTTTTATCCTTTGAAAATTAAAATTATTTTATTATTCTTAAGTATTGTATGGTTACAAAATTTCTAAAAAATAACAGAAAAAATAAAGAATTTTGTTTAATTTCTTTGAGCCTGACTGCATCAAGAAACACAGTAGAAATAAATAGTTTGGGTGAAGAGTAAAAAATATTGATTTCAGGGTATTGCAATGTGATCAGTACAGTGTGAAAACATTTATTGTCTGTTTCTTTATTAATAAAACATTTTTATCATGAGATCATACAATCAATATGTCCCTGGCCTACCATTTCCAGGTGCGATATGATGGACAAGGAAACTCAATCAGTTTCGGGGACAGTTTGTAACTTTATTTTCTGTACAAGTATGAGAAGATCTGATAAAAAATTCTAATGTTTAAAAGGCGATTATTTTTTAAACGCGAAATAGTCCCCTGTTGGATCTTCTAACCAAGGATAGTTCTGAGGACACTCGATGCACGTATGCAAACGGATGGTTTCTCCTGGAAGCTCCCGAGTGGTGAGTGGGCAGGCATTTGGCAGGGAGCAAAGGGCTTGTCCTTTGACTTCGCACTTCTCCTTCCAGGGAGCAAAATCTCTGATGGAACTCAGTTCTGTAGGTGACTGCATCCACTGCAAAACTTGGGTCATTGTGACGAAGTAAATGTCATTCTTATCCAGCATCTCATCAACCCATTGGATTAAAGCATCATTGAACTCCTGATTCAATTTCAACCAACCGGCGTGGAAGAAAAGACCAAGTGGGGCTCTGTTAGTGCGATAATGCCTTTCCAGATTGTGGTTGAGGAAGTTGTAAAACTGTTCCCCGGTCAGGAGATTGCTGCAACTGTCAACCATAGCGCAACCTGCTAATTCTTCATCAAAAGTAGGATCATCTCTTCTGTCCAATTCATTCATGACCATTTCCCAAACAGCGTGAGATCGAGTTGGGCAGTTTTGTCCATTTCCGTGACATTTGTGGGGCATGCGGAAGTACAAAGTGTAAGGCCACAGCGGTGGGTTGCTAAGAGGAGCTGTGATGGTTGAATCGTACAGGAAAGCTTGTTCTTCCATCATGAAAAATTGGTTGTTGCCTCCTACTCGGAGATAAGGTGCTCGAATGCCTACAACAGAATTATCGGTGATGTTTGAAAATCGCTCAATGATAAGTCGGACACCAGCCATCTCTTTAGCCCAAGCTTCAACGTTTGCTTCGCTCCAGTACTTTTCATCATTTCGGTGACTAAAAAGGCAAAAGAAAACATACAAAAAATTATTTTCGAGGTAATGTTTAAACAGTTGGAAACTTATTGGACGTTAAATCAACAAGCAAATTATAGGTAATATAGAATATGTAATGAATGCAATAAAAGCGTGCTTCATATATCTAGTTTCATTAAAATCTGGTGGGAAAGATATTACAAAATGTCTTTAATTTACAAATTCTGCTTTAAAAATAAGAAAATTGAAAGAAGGAAAAACTACAAAATTTCCGCTTTTAATACCCCTTTTCAAACCAATAAAACGAATTATATAGTTTACTCTCAAAAACTTTATTTTTGTGACCATTATCACTATCACAATCATCGCCATCATCTCTATTATTATTGTTTTGATTATTAAATAATCTACGTATGTTTTAAATAGTGTATTCGGGAAAAGAATTAAACACAGGGAAATAACGTTTGAATGTATCAAGAACTGCTGTATTATACAGATGTGAAATTTTCACAATCTTTAATGGAAAAGGATATAAGATAAAAACAATTCCTGCCCTCAAAAATAAGCGTACGAATAACGTTTTACTGTATTTTAACTGACTGTTTGTTTCAATTTAGGCAACCTCTAGTGGGGAATCTATCGCATATTTGACCAATCTCTGGAGACGTTACGTACGAGAACTCTCTCTGCCAGTTTCAATGAACACCTTAACTTCTCAAGAGTATTTTAGTTCAAATATTCTTTATAGAATCAAACTGAAATATGCATATGAACAGTTAACAAAAAAAATTGCCTGTAGGGTGAGTAACTGGTGCAGAATAACGCGATGATTAATTTCCATCCGCATCTACTAGAAAGGGAAAAAGTAATTTGCTCTTTCTAATAAGTGTACCCTAAGGAATAAGGAAGTAGCTCCATCGTCTTTGCATAGATATCATTTTATTTTTTATGTATACAAGAAGTAAGGTAGAGTAATTGTATACACTTTACATCTGATATTCCTGGCTGCATATTATGAGATGCGGTGAAAGCTGTCTAGACTAGCTACAGCACTTCCAAGCAGATGTAGCTCCAGGTATGACACATATTGTTTTTATTGTCTTTATCAGAGAGAAATAAAGGAGAGTTTTCCTTTCTGGGAAATATTTTTTTTTCTAGAGCAGTGGGTATTTGTCCGGAGACATTCGCCAATACATACGCCGCGAATTTGTTGGCTTCCTGATTACGGGAGCACCATTTAAGTGAGCCAGTGATTGTCTTATATAGATAATTAAAGGAGCAATTCCAAATACCTATTGATTGCGCATACACTATTACTGATACCTAAAAAAATATTCATTACATAAGAAGAGTGAGGTAAAGAAAATAGATTGTAGACATACAATGTATAATATTTATATTCCTCCTTTAGTTGGCATAGCGTATTCTTTGTACACTTAGCGAGATAAAAATCTAAAAATCCAATCCAGTCCTCGATTAGTATTGTTAAATATAATGAAAGCTATCTAAGACAAGCAACTGCAGTGCCAAAAGAAATGTTGCAGTACTTTTTAGGCTCTGTAGCTACTTGCACAAGTCAGGGATCGCTAAATAAATGGAAAAGGCTCATGATTTCAAAGATATACTAACCAATTTAAGGCAAATTAAGTTAGAAAAATTGATGTTGCGTATATATTTTGCTTTAATTTTAATTTTTTAATGTAATTTATTCTGGAAAATATCATTCCAGTTGCAAGAGTTCCAGTTGCATCAGTTCTAAATCTGATTGTTTAATATTATAAAGGGGCTGACAAAAAGTTGTAAACCGTGGTTTCATGAAGATTTTTTCCATACAGTGGAAGCTGTTATTTATATCTCGATGCTAAATTGTTCTGTTTTTGAAGAGTACCGAAACCCGATAACAATTCATTTCTAAAACAAATGAAAAGACCTAGTCTGACGCTAAGCTCCACGATGTATCAAATCTTCTGCCGCACACGATGTTAGTCATTTTATCATTTTCGTTGACAGGAACGAATGAAGGAATTGATACCGAAATTAATCGGAGCTATGTCCGAATAAATACTAGTTTTGTAAGTTCATTCTTTTGAATATTTCTATTTTTAAATAAATTAAGCAAAAGCTTCCTTTTCAAGCTGGTCCCTCTTAATGTCTTAAGATTAATGAAACGTCGGTTTCAAAAAGACATCGATTTGAAATTGATTCCTTTCATCCATTTCATGTAATTTATTGAAGTAATGAAAACAGCTTAATTCTGCCTTCTGGCTCCAAACAAAAAACTTGCGATGAAAAAGAGTTGAACGATACTATAATAATTAGGTCATAGATTGTCTGGAGAAGATGACTTCTTCTATTCATCCGGCAAATAACTTCGTAAGTTTAATTTCTAGACTGTTTATCGAGGTGAATTAGCTGTCTTAAAATGAAAGTGTTATAAGTAAAACTTTTATGGTAGCATTTAAAGCTCCGCCGTTTATGTACATGCAATCTGAGCATATCATTTTAATTTCTTCGGAAAATAGGCAGTTTTAAAGCGAGAACATTGTACAAGTAATCATAATTTAAACAGGAATATAAAATATTCCATTTTATGTTCTGAAATATATTTGAGGTCACTTTAAGAATGAATTGAGAATAAAGCGTAAGATTTATTTTGTTACAGTTATTTAAATTGATAATATACATTAATAATAATATACTAAACAGATATAAATTCTAGATAGTAATAATGCCTTTAGATTTCGGTCAATTTATTCTTAAGAAAATTTAAGCATATTCCTTAACTGTAAAAAAATAATAAAAACTAAAAAAATGTTTTGGCGTAAGTAGCACTCTAGAATACTAATGAAAGTTTCTGCTTTTGAATAAAATTGCCCTTTTTGTCTATTAGAATTACAGTAGTAAAATATTTTAGTTACATGCTTGTAAGCGGTTAACCTTTTATTTGTATTAAAAAAGCTGTAGACTGTAAAACAGGGAAACTGTAAAGCAGAGAAACTGTAAAAGCAGAGAAGCTCTAAAACAATCTATAGACATTTTGTACTTTAAAAAATATGTCTTCTATCCAAAGTCCCCCAGAACACTCAATTTAAAAACGATTTTCCTGTTCCAAAGGGGTCACTCGCATTAATATTTGAACTTAAACAAATGTTTAAGCAACTTACGTTATTGAATGAGCAGCAATTTCATGGCCTTTCCTGTGAAGTTCTTGAACAGCTGAGTAGTTGGTGTATTTGTGAGAGACGAAAAAGGTTCCTTTGATGGTACATCCATTGGGGTTGTTACGTCCTTCACGGAAAATACGCTCATAGATGTCTATGTTGTTATTGTTGACAGCATCATCGAAAGTGATTGTGATCATCTGAGGCACGGAATTTGGCTCTAATTTACCGGGAATTTGAGTGCCGTCAGGAGAACAGAAGCAATCAGGGAGGACACATTGATTTTGATCACATGGAGGAGCTCTGTTCGGATCCTTGTCGACAGCTGGATTAGAAAGAAAAAAATGTAGAACAAGACAACAGCAATGATTTGAAGTTATGGAAAGTCCATCTGAAAATTTACTTACTGCAAGCATTTTCGTCAGATCCATCTGGGCAATCAGGAGCACCGTTGCAGAACAATTCTTTTTGAATACATTCTCCATTTCCACAAGCTAATTTACCCTTCTCACAGATTGGCTCATCAGTTGCCAACAGTGGAGTAGCAAGTCTGGGCTCTAGGAAATGAGCATATATTGTTTTAATATTAAAACCAATTAATTTAACGCATACTTTTTACAACAATAAAATTCAACCACGGCTTGTTCCCGACATTTTGCCTGTTTATGTTCATTAAAAAATATATTTGCGATCTATCAGATAACTTCATTAAGGTTTCCTGAGATTATACGAGGAACTCCTTTTAATTTCATCTGGCTTTATCATATCTAATCTAACGAACAAAACTAATTCCAACATGTTTTGCATTTTCAATTTCCAATAAATGTGGGGACATCATTTGAAATCAGGAAAAATATTTTGGTGATATGCTTTTTCTATAATATCTAGCTCCACGATCAGACAAAGACTACCCAGTAATTAATGCAAAGGAGAGTGATCTAGTTTTCATATTCGCGTGCTAAAAGCGAGACTTCTTTTTGTAGGAAATAAGCAAGTCACTTTCTAATCATTTTCCTTCTTAATCTGTCATTTTGACAAGTTTTTATGCAATGTATTATATATTGGATTGAACATATCTCTGATGCTCGGTTGCTACAAGATTAAATGCATTAGTATACGGCCATTTTTATTGGTAATATTTCTGTAGGCGATAGAATCATTCAGACTTTATCAGGAAAAACAAATGACATAAAAAGTAATGACTGCCTAAAATATAACTCTGCGTTATCCCTCCATTTTACTGTGAAATAAATTATGCATTGCATTTAAATCTAATAAAAAATTCTGAAAAAATGGGAAATATGACCAATAATTTTGTTTCTCTCTTAAAAACTTAAAGCAGTATTAAATCCATCCTTGTTATTTCGTTTCTCTAATTAAAAAAAATATTTTATTTCCAGTGCAAGTACAACAAAGACAGAATAGACACACTTTACACTGAATTAAATCAAAATTTCTTTCGCATGTTAATAAATACAGATGATACTTTACGAACTATGAACAATGAAATAGAATCCAGATGAAATGCTTCTGACCCTGAATCTATCATTTAATAGGCAATGCCAACTGTAAGCCTACAATGCGACTATAAAAGCATAAAGTGTGCCAAATGTCCTCACAGATAAATTAAAAAAAAATTATGAGCATATTTATGATTTTAGGTAGTCAAAAATATTATTTATCAATATTGAATGCCTGTTGAAAGTGATGCAGCCTATTTCAAAAATACAATAAAATTTCGAAATAGTAATGATATAACTTTGATTCCCTCTCATATGGAATACTATAAATTATTTTTATAAAGAGAGTGGGTTGACGCTACTTATCTTTGGATATTATAAGTCATCTATTAAATTTTATTTGTAAAACATTTATAAAAAATTACAGACGTTCTTCAAGGAATAAATTGTCATATCATCATGCAGCATATCATCTTTGTACATGCATGTCGAAGGCTACCAATTCATGATCTTGGGGAGACTCAATTCGGAAGTTTGTGAGGTTGCCCTTACCACAGATATAATATTTGTATCCTGGGAGTAAGCATAAATCCCTTTGTTCTTAACTAACATATTTGCTGAGACTTTTAAGACTCCCAAAAATGGTAATAATTCAAAACGGGCCACGTGAGGATATGAAGTGCCTGCATACTCAGCCTTTCATATAGATTATTTTAATTTCAGTTCTATAGCCAGGAATAATTTTCTGAAACAAGATTTTATATTTATGCAGCTGTTTCAGCTGCTTCTGAACAGCTTTTATATTTATATTTCATGTAAAGTTATTATGAATACGCTTTGGAAAAATTTTAAGTATTGAATTTGTAATGACCTGAGTATGGTCAAAAAGTACGTTCGAGATCTGTTCTAATGTACTCAATTTCTCTGATCTGGATTGCATTTACGTTTAAATGATTTTTAACAAAATAAATCTTTGAAATTGCGCTTACTTTCAAGCTGTTGACAGTTCTTGACATTAGCCTTCCAGTTGCAGGTTTGACTTTCGATATCAAAAGCTAAACCAGATGGACAACGCAAAGCAAGCAGTCCTTGTACAGAACATCGGACGACATCTCGGCAATCTTCATCGGCAGTCAATCGAAAGTATTCGCTCGGGGAACGACCTTTACACAGCTCAGCATCGTTTTGGGTGTCAGCAGCCACCTGTCGTTTCACAACCGACGCACCCTGACCTGTAATAGATTTCATGACAATTTTTTAATTTGTTTTGCTTACATTTTAAAAGCGAGGGCGAAACACTTTCTAACACATTCCTGAGCTTCGTGGTATGGTTAACATATGTTGGCCTAGATGAATGAAGCGATTTATTTGGAATCTTTGAAAGTATTTCAAATGAGAGTAAGAAAAAAAATAAAGAAGTCTAGGAATTTACATCTTTTTTTTATTTTGCAGTTCAGACCTTTTTTTCCCCCAAATGAAACATTATTCAAAAAATTATGCATACTTTCTTAAATTTAACTTGATATCATTAGAATAAATTACAGAAGCAAGTGATTTTTACAACAATTAGAAGAATACTCTTAAATGTTTTGAAAAGAAAAGACAAAACCTTTGTGCTCTAGGAATAAACAGGAAATCCAACGTAAATAAAGCACAAAAATGCACTGATGAAGAAGCTCCTTTGCAGCTTCGAAACGGCCGTATGCAAAATTGCACCTTATTGCGATTTGTGCTTTATTTACGTTGGATTTTGCACTGATGAAGAAGCTCCTTTGCAGCTTCGAAACGGCCGTATGCAAAATTGCACCTTACTGCTATTTGTGCTTTATTTACGTTGGATTTCCTGTTTACTATAAAATGTATATAATGTTATTCGAATTTTGCATTTCCAAATGTATATTTAATGTGCAGAATGCATTTTCAACCCATGTATACATCAAATATATTAATACTATTTCAAGACGTATATAGCTGTGAGAAAACATATTAATGCTTGACAAGCATAATATGTTATATTTTAAAGCTTAATGGTCAGATATTTCAAATTCATAAGCTTAAAGTAAAAGTCTACAACTTTTTCTAGAAAAGTGCACTTTACATATCATTCATTTAGAAGGAAAATGTAATTAATTGCAAAGCAATTTAAAAACAAAATAATATCGGACCCTTTGTTAGTGACAATTAAAGGCTAGAGAGAAAGACTACTGCTTACTGCGACCTTCGTAATATTTTGGCAGCTCTATCAAGGGAATATATCATGTCTCAAACATTTATAGAGGATTATAATATAACATTCCTTACATCTTGACTGTCATAAACCACTGAAGATAGCACTTAAAAAAATCAGGCAAAGTGAAATAAAAACTATGTGATATTTAGCTTTGTTTATTTATCAGAGAACAAAAAGGACGATGGGAATGAGATAAAGCTTCGTAAAAAGATCACAAAATTTTATAACTTAATGGGTATTTTTTAAACGTATTATTAAGTTTTACGTGTACGGATTTTATTGACACGAATATATATGCTGGTTATAACTGAAATAAGCATCTGTTTCCCTGTTTAGCAGTTCAATTGCAGATCGATCATTACAAAATAGTTAGCCCAAAATCAACAACGGTAAGCATTATCGTGGGATTAACCTTTACTCACAAAGGCAAAAAAAGTCTTTGTTTGCTTAAAGACAGCCTCCCAAGGCGGGCAGTATGCATTTTGTCTCAAGAGCTAATCGCAATTCTAAACTTTTTCAAGGTGGGTTTCTCAGTATTCATAAGTGTAGATCAATGACGTCACATGGTTTTAGAATACTTTTAGAAAATATCGCATCGAGATACTTCTAACTTACGCCAACCAGTGCTTATTTTTGGCATTAATGTTGGTTATCAAACGATCTGGTCACTCTCACTACCACGCATTCACTTTCACTGTTGGAAGGAAGGAAATATACGATGAATTCCAAACAATATATAGAGAACTGGAAATAAAAGTTTCTTTTCATATCACTTTATTGGTTATAAGTTGCTGAAAAAAATTCTTGACGAAAGAAAAATGGAAATAAAAACTTTGTAGTTTTGACTTTTTTGATTCCGAAAATTGAAAAAAAACTTAAATAAGAAGTTAGTTTCTTGAAAGGTCATAAGACCGTCATTTGTATAAGTAAGTATGAATGCATCTTTCATTGATTAAAACAACTACATAACCTAATCTTTTCGATTTTACTAAGGAAATTTCTTCTTATCTAAGAGTGAAATATGCCCTTTGATTCCGATATCCCAGTTGGTATGCTTTTGAGTGAACTTCGTAACACGACTCCATTAAATTTTTAATTACTTCACCGCAGGCTTCACGATCTCGGTAAACAATGAAGTGGGTCACGAGGTTTCAGAAAACTTGAATCTTCTTACTTATGGAATCCCAGAGTACAACCTCAATAAACTCATTCATTCTTCTGATAATCTTCTAATTACTTTGAGAGACTATATGAGTCAGAGAAAGAGGAATAATTGCAAATAATTGGAGTTGCTTCTAAAAGTTTTTTTAATTTCCTAAAAGTATTTTTTTATTTGAATAAATTGGGAAACTTATTAACGCCTTTTTAATTTTTTTAAATTTAGAAAGGAGGGGTCTCAAATCAGTTTTCTTTACTGTTCTGAATTTATGTTCCAGCAGTTATAGGCTTTTTTTGAACACATGTTCTCTGGTTATTTCAAACTAACATCTATTACATGCAATCACTGGACATTTAAAAAAACACTATGAAAAATATTTAACTGAAAGAAAACGTTAGTTTCTAACATACTATTATCTTTTACTATGAACTGAATAGATATAAAAGAAGCAGACAAAAAAACATTGGATAATTAGTAGTAAGGAATAACAGAGCCCGAAGCTTACTACTTCATTTTATAAAGCTTAGTAAATAACAAGTCTCAAATACAAACTGCAAGCTGGATTGCTGAGTTTTGGAGTTAGAACACCAATGATATCTATCCTAAGTGGAAATCACGGGCTCATTGTTTTAGTATAAGACTTAAACGCGACGTGATTCCTTAAAAAAATTTTGTAGTACACGTTCAAAAAGATAGAGAGCGTCAATTTAACGTTGCTGTATGAAATCCAATCAGAAAAATTTAACAGCAAAAATTATTATTATTATAATTTTTCAATAACTTCAGCGGTATTGCAGTATTAAATCCTACAAATAATGATGGTAACCTATATTTTTATTATTATGATGGACAGAAAGATATCGATATCGATGTCTTTCAGTATATCGATATTACAGAAGTATATCGATATTAGCAATCATATATGAAAAATGCTTAATTAGTTTCTTATTTGTAGAAAGTTAGAATCAAGAAAATTTGAAAAGCATGTCTCATTTCTTTAAATATTTCTTTAATTGTCTGCTGGTGTGTACGCATTTAAGAGTTGTAAACACTGGAAGAAAGGATTATAGATTTGAAAAAAAATGCATTAGCCTAAATATTTATATGCGTTTTGTCATTTTGCGATTTCTCGTTTTCAGTTAATTAAAGCGCAGCATTTTTTTTTCATTTTTTGTTGTTGTTAAACGTTACTTCAGATGCCATAAATTGAATGCGATGAAATGTAATTAAATGCGCTGAAATAGTAAGAAAAAGTTACTATGCATATTCATTTGATTACCTATTTGTTTCCCTTTCAAACTAAATTTATATTATGTTATTGAATATTGATAATTTTTTACTGCACAAATATAATTGTGTGCAATAAATTGAAATCTTTACAGTTTAAAAAATGGATTTATTAAGTTAAATAATGGATTTATTAAGCACAGAAAGATTTCATTGGTAAATTATAATATTTCTATAATAATTTTGCTTGGAATATGTTTCAAAGTTGAGAAAACACATAGCTTAATTTTAGGATTTTTATGCTCTATGTTATTTACGATAACGAAATCTACATTAATTGCACCGATACAGAAAGTATGTACAGAAAATTATGGGATCTAAAAGAGAAGTTTAAATGTTTAAAACAAACATTTGTAAAGGCAAAAATATTTTTTCAAAATTAATTCGCCCTTTTACCACTAATTAAAGAAATATTTTCTGTTGTGTTTTTCATTCACGTAAAATATCAAAATTGGACGGAGGGGAATCTCTTCTCATAATGGAATTTTCCCTTAGTGTTCACTGGGTGTACTTGAAATTTGGAAATACTGTTGTCAGATTTCATTTTACCTCTGATTAGAAAGTAAATGTTAAAAAAATCGTGGAAACATGCAACAAAAATATTAATTTCTCTGGCATTGTTTTGCTCTTTGCTTGACATCATGTGACTAAATTTATGTTAACAAAGAATAAATTCATATTCTATTTATTTTTATCCCTTAGAGATTTTAGTAAGGATTAAATACCATGTTTAATGTAAATGTAACGAAAAGTTATTTAACTCGGCTTGATTAATGTAGATAATAGTATTTCCATGGCGGCAATTTTTTTATGCCCAAAACATCCGTATATTCTATCTTTAAATATTAAAAAGTTCTTTAATTCTTGTATTTTACCCCTCCCCTCTTGTTAAAACTATTTTAATAAGAAAAAAACATTCATAAAAGGGCAGTTTAAGTAATTTGTAATTTTGTTGCTATTTACGTAATTAAAAAGCGGCTGTTTAATTTTGTTAGCAGAAATTGCAATACTATTAAACAGTCGGATGATTTTATGCTTTAAAATGAATGTTTCATCTACTAAGTTACAATCAAATAAAATTCCTTGTTACTTCAAAACTAGAATGGGATCAATTTTAAATAAAAAATAGTTAGTTTGAATAAAAAATAGGTTAGTAGCAATGTATATATTTTATCTCTTCGAGTTTGTTTTTCACATATAATATAACCATATTACCATATCATACTTATTTATTTTCTATTATAGGTTTCCGATTTTGCTGATGAACTAGGTTATTGACCTAAATATTGTGACAATGTAATTTAGGTAATCTACGCGGAAACTAATCATCATAATATTACATCACCTTCTCGCTTTAAACGTCAAGATAAAGTATAGATACCTGAGGGATATTAGTTCTTGAAATAATCTAAAAAGAAAGTTGTCGGCAAAGTGAAATTTTGTTCCACATTTGTTGAAAAGAAGGCCAAAATCCTGGAAATTCTATAACATTCAAAAACGGAATAAGAACTTTTACGAAAGCTGCATCTGAGCCTCAGCGATTTAGTTTTAGAATCTGCGAAACAAATACTTTTCTGACTATTTTTATGCTAAGCTTATCTAAGCTAAGTTATGCTAAGTTTGTTAAGTAAAATCATCCTATGATACGCAGTTGTATCGGGGAAAATAAACCCGTCAATATAAAGATTTTACGAGTGCTTTTCAACAGAACAATCCTTCGAAGTAACTAGTGATTCCTCGACAAGCGATATAAGTATGTAGAACATGATCTGAAAACCATATCAATTTCGTAAAGGTTCCACAAAAGTAGAAAACAGTTTAATATTAAAAAAGAGTAAGAAACAACAATTGCACAACTGTGACATAAGCAATGAAACAAGATTGTCGAATAGTAGAGGTCATCTGGTCAGACGAATCTTGATTATTCTAATGTAGAATGCATATTCTTTTGTTATTTTCACTTATAAGAACGTACCCCAAATGAGGTCAGTTGTATATGATGATATAATACAGAATATCTTCTGAGTGGATGGAATAATTTTCTTTCATAATTTAGCTTTTCCTACTAGAGCACCGAATTTGGAATTACCCTATATTATCTTAACTGTGGTGAAAATAAAATTTAAATCTTCAAATATCCATTAAAAATTTAATAAATTTCTGAACCTTTGATGATCTCATACTACTGAATGCTTCAAAAACACTCTAAATTTGATCTGTCAAGTATAGAAAGATGCTCTGTATGATTTCCATATAAAATTTCAAAATATTTCTTGCTCAAATTTGAGAAATAGTCTTTACTTTAAGAATTATGTAAAAAATGTTTCCTTTTTGTCTAAAAGTTTTTTCTTTATTTTTTTAACAGCTAGCCATTTAAGTACATCATACAGCTCCTGAGAATTTTTTCCCCATTCCCCGTTCCTTTCTCACCGACTCAAACAAAAACATATCAGCTAACATTCAGTTAACTTATACAAGAAAAATAATTGTGATAAGTATTTAAAAAGTTTTGGTATCTAGCAAGGTTATTATTGTTCCCTTTTTAGTACTCTGTACACGGACTTAAAAATATTAGAAATTCCAGTATTAAGTTTCATAAAATGCTTGGCAGACAAGAGTTTAAATAGAACTATTTGAATGACGATGCACCTTGATTAAAGATCTTAAGAAATTGTTTGAATTTTCACAATAAATTAAAATATACAAATAAAAGTTTTGGGAAATTTCTCTTGCATTTTTACAGAAAAAAAATTGTCTTTATAGCCCTATTATTTGATATTTTTTTTAATTTTCCATTTCATTGCAGTGTAAGTGAGAAATTTCTTAATGATATAAGAACCAGTTTGTCTTTTTTCACGTGATATGCCTCTATGAAGAAAAGTTTTTCCTTCTCTCTTTCAGTTCCTTTTCTTTTTATACTTTATTGTTGGCCTCGATATTTTCGAAATCTTAGGACCCTTTGTTATAAATAGACAAAACTTGTCCAAATCTAGACGGTTGTGAACTCATTCCCTCTCCAGCACTAAACGAAGTTAACAGTCTACGAAAATTCCAGCGACGGAAGTGTTTTAGAAATATTCTTGGAGGAAAGTACATTTTCCTGTTACAGCTATCTACTCTAGACTGATTTTAATCAAGTTATATCGATTAATTCACTTGATTATAAATATAACTAAATGGAGAAAATAAACAGTTAACGTAAGATTTAGTGCTTTCGTACCTGATGTGATCAATTAAAGAGCAGCACATTGAAAAAATTAAAATAGTGGTTAGAGCTATTATTTATATACGTCTTGGACCCTTAATATGTGTTTCTTTCCATGCCCTGCGAACGGGCAGGTCTGTTTCAGAGACATAAAACTTATACAGTCGAACCCGGTATATAACGAACTCCCGGATCTAACGAACGAAAATTTTAGTCCTGCCGTTTTCTTATTGCATTTAATGCTAATTTATCCTTTTATAGCGAACCTCCGAAATCTTAAGAATCGGCTATAACGAACATTGTTTTCAGTCAACAACTGAATTTAAATGAATTTTAAACTTTTTAAGAATGTTGAAGATACAACGAATGTTGAAGAAGCAAAGAATGTTGAAGAAGAAGATGATGAAGATTTATCTATCGCGATGTGGATAGAAAAACACAAAATTTCATCATTCTCAGATTGTGGCGTACAGTTGTTCGAAACGTGATGATGAAGTCATTACATGCGAAAATCCGACTGATGAAGATATTGTGGAAGAAATTAAAATGAATCATTCTAAAAGTGAATATTCTGCTTCTGATGCTGATGAAGAGGATCACATAAATGACAAAATCTCCACCATCTCAGATGCTACAGCAGCGATGAATGTAATTAATAATAACAATATGTTTTTGTCTACACAAACAGTGGAAGAAAGAGTGTTGGAGTCATTTAATGTATTGGACAAAGAAATTCATAAAATGTTTTTGAAATCGGCATCACGTCAGCAAAAGATTACCGGTTATTTCTGTATCAAAACAGTAAACAACAATTAAAGATAAAATTAATTTATTTCCATTTGTCTTCATTTTTAGTTAATTTAATTAGTATTGCTTCAGTTTAATGTAATCGATTTTAGTCAATTTAATTCATTAATGATCATTTTTAATAGATTTTATCATTCTTTCAATACATCATTATTGAATATACATAGCAACTAATGAGTTATACATTTTGTGAACTTTTAACATTTTTCTTAATGGTTCGGATATAGCGAACAAAACCTTTGGCCCCTTGAAGTTCGTTATAACGGAATTCGACTGTACTTCGATATTAGTGCAAATCGTGAGGAACTTATTGCGAACAGTAGTTACGGCTGTTCCAGTTAAATTATTTTCCAAAACAATTTTCCCAAAACAACAACTTAATACTGGCAAACTTGTTTATGAACCAAACAGACTTAAAAAAAATACTGAATGGTAATGACTAATTATTTCTTACGCATGAGATGGTGCAGTTTTTAATATAAAGCTCAGTAAATTCCATTTGACCTATTATGCGGACACGAAACATTATGAGAAGAACTTTTAAAAATTTTAATATAATCTTGAAGTAGTTTTTGAGCTTTCAGAATTTATAAAAGTGCAAAAGGAAAATAATGCAAAAGCAACGCAGCGATGCTTCATTAATCCAGCTTTTAGAGCGAAACAAAGGTATTTTCGAGCATAGCACGTGTATTTCTGTCATGATTTATCTAGAGAAGACATGTAAATTTTGATCTATAGGGTTTTAGAAAACTTTATTCCCTTTCAGATTTATCACATTATTATGATTTACACGAAAAAATATTATTGCGATACAGAAAAATAATTTCTTATCAAGCTGTTTATTCAATAGAAATACAATTTTTACCATGTTTTTATTAACTCGTTTTCTTGTTTGTGTGTTTGTCCAGTACAAATCTTGCAATCGACTTTTAACTAACTTCCCGACTAGCTAGACATTTGAAACTTTTAGAATAGCTCAGAACACGATAACAATGCATTCTTTTAATACTTTTAGCCATCTTTAAGCAGAATTTCAATTCATTTTCAGTCAATTTTGTTGTTTGAAAATTTCTTATAATTGCTCTCTTTATTACGCATTTGATCATTTTCTTTCAAGTTGATGGGATAATTCATCAAAAAAATTTTAAAAATTATTTATTAATACATAGAATTGTCAAGTTTATATGATTCAACAGAAAATTTAAAAACGTGCTATATAAAAAGTTATTTTTATCTTGTAATTATTTAAAAATTATTTCTTGCAAGTTACCTATAGAATATTATGGAAATAAAGTAGAGGAAAATATAAATTTCCTAATAAATTGCTTATAGTCATTAATTTAGATATCTATAGATTTAACCTGAAAATTTCGAAAGTAAGAGGCTTTTATTATATTTAAAACAGCAGTTTTTTTATTTATGAGTACAATATTTTTATTATTATTTCTAATATATTTATAATAATATATTATATTTTGCATTGTCGTTTTCGGTGTAGCTTAGTTCTGAAATGGTAATCTATTGTACCGTTAATCAGGTCCAATTCATTCAAAATATTTTTATGGGATGTATTAAAGCAAAGTGAATAAGTTAATATTTATAGTAACTCTGTAGAGGAGTAGTTTAGAAATCTATTCAGTGCAAGTACAGTTAAATACTAATTATACTTTAGTGCATAATTTATAATAGATTTAAAATATACTTAATAACAGTATATACTATATTGCAGGGGTAATATTATGTGCTTTTTATTATGACCTAAACTCCAGAAGAATAAAACGATATGAGAAAACACAACTTCTTAATATCCACAATAAATATATTTATGAACTATCCATAGTCATTGATCTCATCTAATGCCTCCTTCCTGACGGAAATCTATTAATTAGTTTGAAACTAGTCGCAACTCTTAAATAAATTATTTTAGAATTATTAAGTGTAGCCATGTTATACATTTTCAACAAATTTCAGGTAAGAATAAAGTGATGTTTATCGAGAATAGAAGCTACTGAAATAGAGAATCTCTAAAGTATAAAAAAAGAATATGTTAAGTACACCGGAAAAGACACGATCATTTTTGATTTGAGGTTATCCGAAATCAATTCCATCCAATTGTAGAATAAAGATTTAAGTTTTTGCATAAGTTTAATAAGAGATCTGAAAAGAAATCAATAAAAAAAGTTTCTGGGAGTATCATGTAACATAATTTCATAATTCTTAAGTGTAGCATGTAGCATACATAATTGGGATTAATTACGTGGAAGTTTTACAAAAACAAAATAGAAATTTAAAATAAATTGTAATTTTCGAAGCTGGAGATAATCCAAATGAGAAAGCTCTAAATCGCCAATAAATTGTACGCTGTTGTTAACTGCTTTAAACACGAGATAAATTAAATCCAATGAAACAAAAGTTTCCGATAGAAATAATAAAAGTATATCCAAGAACACATTGTGACTGGTAATGAGAAATTTTTCAACAGAACCTGAATTTTTGGAAAAGAAAAAAAAAACCTATTATTGACTAGACCAGTAGGTATCCGAACTGGAAATCTCAAAAACTTGCTTCGCTTTCATGTTTCGCGAAGCAGCGCGCATAAACATTCTTCACTCTTCTTCAAAAAAAGAATTTCGAGCTTTTTGGTGAATTTAAATGTTAGTGACGTAATCGAAAAAGAAAACAAGAGTTTCCTAAAAGGGCATTCTGAGTGCAGCACGGTGCATGCTCATTGTGCACGGTAATAAGATGAATTTCTTTTGAACCCGAATGTTTCGATGAAGGAAGAAAAAATTCCATGACGTCGGCCAGACGTGCGAACGCGGAACCGAATGATTGAAATAGGTCAGGGTGAGATGATCCTCGTAGAAAGGTGGAACCTGTCTTTCGAGTCAAAGCTGGAATAAAATGAGGACAAATGAAAATGCCTCGATGGCCTCGTTACAAAAGTGAAACAGGAATGACTTTTCTAACCCACCTCGGGCTCATATGGCCTGAAAATACGCCTGCGACAAAAAGCGATTAGTAAAAGCCTCGAGATTTATTTTGCCAAACATCCCATATTATTGGTTTGGGATTCTTTTAATTTACTTCGCGGTTCGAGAACTCGACTCAACCCCACAGATTCGCATTTTGTAAACATCTGTCTGACTATAATATTCCATAAAAGTGCCACTGATAGGTAGTTTCAATTAAATTGCAAAATGTTGAAAGGAAACAAAATCGAAACCAAATTCACTGGAACAAAGGAGCGTATCCTGTCCGTCCCTCTCTTCGAACCGCGCTCTGAAATAGCAGCGATAGTTCCCAAAATACAATTTCGCTAATGTAAAGATAATGTTTATATAGATTCACATTTTGTAAACATCTATCTGACTATAACATTCCATAAAAGTGCCACTGATAGGTAGTTTCAATTAAATTGCAAAATGTTGAAAGGAAACAAAATCGAAACCAAATTCACTGGAACAAAGGAGCGTATCCTGTCCGTCCCTCTCTTCGAACCGCGCTCTGAAATAGCAGCGATAGTTCCCAAAATACAATTTCGCTAATGTAAAGATAATGTTTATATAGATTCACATTTTGTAAACATCTATCTGACTATAACATTCCATAAAAGTGCCACTGATAGGTAGTTTCAATTAAATTGCAAAATGTTGAAAGGAAACAAAATCGAAACCAAATTCACTGGAACAAAGGAGCGTATCCTGTCCGTCCCTCTCTTCGAACCGCGCTCTGAAATAGCAGCGATAGTTCCCAAAATACAATTTCGCTAATGTAAAGATAATGTTTATATAGATTCACATTTTGTAAACATCTATCTGACTATAACATTCCATAAAAGTGCCACTGATAGGTAGTTTCAATTAAATTGCAAAATGTTGAAAGGAAACAAAATCGAAACCAAATTCACTGGAACAAAGGAGCGTATCCTGTCGGTCCCTCTCTTCGAACTGCGCTCTGAAATAGCAGCGATAGTTCCCAAAATACAATTTCGCTAATGTAAAGATAGTGTTTATATAGCCTAAACTTTCGCTCTCGATAGTGTTAAAACTATGGACAATAGGATTTTAGGATTTTTTGACTCCAAAAAACAGACTGATTCCTGATGGAGAAGATTATTTACTGATTAAATCCAAACCTACTTTACCAAAAGTTCCAACACTCGAAAGGCTTAAAGCACATTTAAGTATTGAATACTTAAAAATATCATTATTCCTCTGGGAAGTTTCAGCGTGTCTGATAATAACAGTAATATACCTGTCTAAAAAACTGAAACATACAATGTTTACATCGCCTTAGTCCCTATTAAAGGATTTACCTGTACAACAAATACAAGTAAAACCAATGTTTCTTTTAATAGCTTAATACTGCGATTAGTTATCTATTATTAGTTTCAGCATATTGAAGGCTTATTTGAAGCATACGAAGATAATCTACCTACGTATTGAAGTCAGAACCCTTCTCCTCTTACAAGGTTCCCAGCGTAAAAATAAAGTCTGAGGCCAATTGAATGTGAGTATTAACCAATTATTCACATTTTAAACCCTTACAGACTGAAATATATAACCCATCTTTTTGAAAACTTTCCCATGTTTCCTACATTTTTCTTCTGTAATTGGAATCTGTTTGTAATAATATCTCCAAAATATAAAGATTTTTCATTTGTACGAAAATTTTTTCCAGTAGTTAAAGATCTATGTTTTGGATATCCGTTGCAGTTACTGCATTAGTGTGCATCTATTACACAAAAGCAGGAAAGCTATGTTGACTTCGGGGCTTTAAACTTCCTGATTATATGCTGGTCCAGGAAGCTTTTTATGGTTACTGCCTTACCGCATATTGATATCCTAGTTTTATTTTTGATATTTCTTACATGATGGAGTTACAATTTACAATGAAACTATAACTATCTCAATTTAATACAGAACCTTGCAATCGAATCAATTATTATTTTAACCTAATTTATTGAAAATTTATCGATTCCTGAGAATGGATTCTCAATCATATTTATACCGTCCGTAGGACTTAATTTTCTTTAATCTGTTTATGAAGCATTATTCCTGCCATTTTTAGAAACCACGCCTTATCTAATATTCAGAGAGTCATGACATAAAATCTGCAAATTCTTTAAACAATTAAAATACAAATTTCCTAATTAGACCTAAAACTTACCAACCTAGAAAAATTGCCCTTTTAGGATTAATGTATTTTTTAATAATTGCATAAAAAAATTTCACGTATTCAGATTAATTCAGCAATAATTTTATCTAAGCCATAAAATCTCAGAGAAACAGTAATTATCAGAGGCTAAAAGGACTTTGATTCGTAAGTCTTCAAGCATTGTGCACTCAAAACAAGCAAAAAAAAATTCATGTGCGTTAGAAAGATTTGTAATGGTTCGTTTACTAAACGAAATTACTATTTCATTGATGTTAATAAGTATAAGAGTGCACATTCAACGCTATGATCGTTTGGCTTAAAGTATCAAATGAACCATGAGTAGACTCTTTTCTTGCTCAAACAATGGAAGTGATTTTATCAGTTAATTTCTCTTTATGCATATCAACTCATGCAGAAAGAATTTAACTTTTTAATCATTTTCAGCAGTAAAGATTATAGACCAACATACCTTAAAATCGTATTAAAGACTATAATTCACATTTTATGTCACCCAAGCCAAAAATGTTTACGCTTTATATTTTGAGAGAAAACTGTTGATTAAACGAGTTTATAAATATAACTAGCTGAAAACCCGCATTTCGCTACGGAGTACATTCAAATTAAATACAACGGTCAATGTATGCAATTAATGCCAAAAATATGTATAAATATATTTATAATAAATACAACGATCAATGTATGCAATTAATGTAAAAAAAACTAAAAATATATTTATAAAAAAATCGTAGCGGATATTTTTACAGACAAAATAATGTAGAAGAAAATATTCAAATTAAATTTAATAGGACATACTAAAAAATATAGTACAGTTAATATAGTACAGTTTGAGGAATATATCTTTTACTGTATTTTAATATTTTTTTGGATAATGTGCAATCGTCTTCCGCATTAGCAAGAAAAAAAAATGTTTTGTCTATTTCGTTGCTATGCACGGACGATAAATTAATTTAAAGTACCAGAAAAAGAAATCACGTGATCAGCATTTAATAAATTAAATTCTAAAATTTAATCTTTAAAAATTCACCAAAAATCAGAAATTAGAGGTAAAGATTCGAAAATGATTTCATTTAAAAGAAATTTTTATGATCCTTCTCGTGATATAAATTTTATAACCCTCAAATTATTATTTTAAACGGAAACTTAAAAAAAGTTACAAAAACAGCTTAAAAATTTAATTAAAAAAATCTAAGAAAATTTTTTCACAAATCTTTCTTAGTGCACCCCTACACTATAAGAGGAATCGCCATGCTAAATTTCAGCCCTTTAGGTCCAGCGGTTTGGTCTGTGCGTTGTATGTCAGTCAATCAATCAGTCAGACAGTCAGTCGGTTACGGAACTGTTTTATATATTTAGATTATAGTGCACCACTATGTTTAAACAGATCATATTCCCTAAATTATAACTTTTATACGTTACTTGAATTTTACTACTTTTATTCAACACTTCCGTCCTAATAGATGTTATTAGGACTATTTTTACCTAATGACATCGATTGAAAGACTGAAACTTGATAAATGAAAACGCTGCCAAAAACTTTAAAACAAAACTACATAAAAAAGAACAACGCAAAAAACTATCTGACATAAGCATTGCTTTTGGAGCCTGAGCATTGTAAACACGAATAATGCATCATTTTTACTTGAATCTAATGCTCACTTTTTAATCAAAAATTCAATAGTAAAAATAGAATACGCACTATATCTAGTACATAGAATTAATAATTCCTCTTTTGCAGTCAAGTGTATTTATTCCTTTGTATGTATTTGAATACGGTAATTTTTTGGACTACTTCCTCCAATTTTTTTTGTTGTTGTTCCAGTATGTGCATGGTTTCAGAAGTTATGGTAATAATTAACTGTTAGATTTGGGATACACGCCAGTGATACCATAGTTTAAAATGTTAAAATAAAGCTGTTTCTAACCCTTTTTAAAATTTACTCGCGTTTTAAATTATATTTGTTAGTTACCTTTGAACTTTGGCCGTAAAATTCGCCTTTGTATGATGATGAATAAATAACAGAACTTCAAACAACTTGAAAGTTAGAGGAACTTCCCATAACTGGTTTTAACATGACCTCAGGATGTTTTTTAACATAAAGTTCCTTCTAAGTGGCTGGACCTGATAATCATGTAGTTAAATGAAGAAAGGGTTGAACGGCAGCATTTGGTTCTTAGAAACTTTCGTTGCACAACAGCTTGAAATCATGAATACAATTGGAATTCATTAAAAATGCCATCACGCCTGATTTACTTGGAACTCCCAGGTTTTACAAGTGGTGAATATTCTTTATTTTCCCCATACTTTGGTTTTCAACTTTGGTGACCTTAAATTAACCAAAAGACAAAGTTAACCGAGTCATTCACAGTTTAGATTTATTTTCTCATTCTTTGTTATCGTAAATTTAGCAAAGTAATAATTTTGGTTGATGGAAGAAAGTGCAAGACAAAATGTTACGTGCGAATATAACTGAGCAAACTTTTGAAAATACCAACTCTTCATTCGTGATTAGTATTCCCTTTTCAGTTTCTAAATGACTGTAAAAACACGAATATACTAAAAAGCTATTCTTCATCTGAATGTTTGGGAACAACATTTATGAAGAAATTTCCTACTCTCCATATATCGTAATATATCCGTTACTCTTAAACACATTTCATTATTTATTCCTTAAAATACTTTATAACTTTTACATTAAAGAATCCCTTTAAATCCGTTTTTATACGCTGAAGTAAAGGATTTCATAAATTTCACAAGTGGCAGCCTTATTTATTTTGTTAATTTTGCTTGAAAACTGTTAATGATTTTCGAAATTTTATTGCGTAAAATGAACGAAACTTTGTTCTTTTTGCTCTAAAAAATTCTCTTTTTCTTCCGACTGAAAAAATTACTTTTAGAAAATCAAATATTTATTTAGCAGAAAACATTTATTTTTATACCCTATTTTATGGTGTTAAGGAGGAAGCATTCACGGAAAGAGTATTTAAATACAACACTCTTTGTACTCTCTTATAATTTTAAATATGTGGCATTTTTTTACGGGGTAAAATTAAAGAAATATTTTCGACCAGTGGGTTTGAAATATTAATATTTTAAGATGAGTGATAGGGAAATAAGATAATATAAAGAAAAATATATTAGGGTTTCTTATACTCCAGAAAAATAGAAAATATCGCCCATTGAAGTGAATTATTCAAATCAAAAATAAATCATTCATATTTCGAGGTTATAATTTGATATAAAGTGAAATTCATTTATTTTATTCAGCGAAAACGAACGACAAAATTTTCCATACTTTGATTAAAAAGTCTATTTTGCGTAGTTCCAAATTTTTCTCTACAATTTTTGTTATTCATTTTGATTTCATCCCTACATTCGATAAGATGTGAGACGTCAACTCGGATGTCAGATCCCTAATAACAAAGCACTTTTTCTTGCCTTGTCTTTGACTAATGATTTCAAGAACCTTGACTTAATTACTTACATTTATTTCACCTTTTATTACCAATGGAAAGGAATTAATTAGTCTCTCAAAAATAAAAATAAATTGGAAAAGATTTATAGATGACAACTTAGTGTTCCTGTTTGACATATAACAGGCACCTATATCTTAAAATAGTCCTTCAAAATACAAAATACATGCTCATTATAAACCTACATCTTAAACTATGTTAATACATACTACACTTTATTTAAAAACTTAAGGTATAATTTCCAGCAAATTAATAAAACTCATTAAATTCTGAAGAATTTCATCAAAAAATGGATTTTATTGATGAGATTCAGTTTTCAAATGGACTTCCGGATTCCAGTTAATATGAATGAACCTGACAAAGACTGGGGCAAGACTCAATATTCAGTACGTATCTAAAAGAGGTAATAAATTCCATATAAAGTAGATAAATCTCGATAACTATTAATTTAGATGATTAGAACTCAATGCGTTAATTGGTAGAATTATTTATTATGTAGAACCTATTTGGGGTTTTTTTTTTGACATTAGAAATTGAGCTTTAAATTATTGTCATAATTTTTTTTATGGGGTTAGCAGAAAATAGTTATGATGCGTTATTTTAACCATTAATTTTAATGGTTACTGTGATATTGTTTCCTTCTTTCTTACTAGTTTAATTTTAGTTAATGTTTTTAACTTTAAGGTCTCTGGAGGAGAATTTTTATTTTTTTTTAATACAGTTATCATTGCTCTGTACACAGTGACGCTATAATTGTTTTAACATTTTGAAGAAAGCGGATATAAATTCAAATTATAGTAGATATTGATATTGTTTTGATGGCAATTTTTGCACATTTGATGAAAAGTCTTTTTTAATCCCCTAGAAGGCTTTAAACCATTCCTATTATAAACAGAAAAATAATTTTCCCCATTAAACGTATTGAAAATCATAAAATAAACTAAAAAAATTTTCACTGTATAGTTTACGCAATTATATATTACAAGTTTAAGAAATAAAAATGCTTAAGGCTATTTTGATTAGAACAACATTCAGTTGAACCAATCACAATTTTTCTTTATGTTCGTTTTTAAATATGATTCAGATTGCATGTTATTTTAACGTGATGCCGTTTACAAAGGCTGAACATATGCTTTGGACAAAGAAAAAAAATGTCATCATTGTGGAAAAGTGGTTTTTTAGTTATTTTCGAATGGGCTGTTATGTCCTAACAGATTTCACTGACCCGTAATAGTATGGTTGCATTACAACAACACGCAAATCAATTTAAATTTAATAGGTTGTAAGCTTATCAATAGTTAAATGCATTGCAATTAAAGTAATTAAAGTAAGATTAGAATTACAGCATAACATGTTTTACAGGAAGCCTTACCATAGATAAAAAGGGTAGTATGGGATTACTGAAGTAGAACAAAAACCGAGTGTTTTATTTCTTTAATCTGAATGTTCGCACGCACGGGTGTGTTTTCAGAATGATAGTTTGTGTTTAGACCAGATTTTTGTTTATAAACGTATATTTTTTACATTAAGTTGATGAAATACAAAAGCTGCATGAAACCGAAAAGACACAATTTTTAATATTGGTAAAAACATAGTATTTCCAATTTCAAATGTTATTAGACATTTTTGATAAAACTCTTCAGTTATTAAATGGTTATTTTGTTACTGAGGATTTAAAGATTGAATCTCTGAAATTTTCCTTTTTTCAATTTTAGAGTGTTTATTTCTTCATTTATTGACACTTGTACGAAAAACAAATTAATGTAAAATATTCTTGAAGTGAGATATAAATGTAGTCTAGATTCTAAATTTAAGATGAAAGTTTTGATCTTTCTATATTATATCATAAATATTTTAACCATACCATCTTTATTTATCCCTGTGTCCTATCACTGTATAAGATCAATCTCCCTGACCAATTTGATGAATCTCTTGCATTTGACAATGGAATAACGCTATTTATGGCCAAGACAGCCGTTGTTTAATTTCCACAGATTCGCATCTAGTGCTATCAAATGTTGTTAAACATGCTTTTCCTCTATAACTTTAGTAGACGGATTATTTTCTAAAAAAGGTCAATGAAAATCTGTGTTATGTTTGGAAAGACAGTATTGGTGGCAGAGAATGTGTTCCAGAGGGATGAAGCACACTAAAACCTAACAAACAAGTTCAACGCGATTTCGTGAAACGATTAAAACTTTCTTGCACTCAACCATGATCTTAATAAGCCTGTTTTGCAACATTAGACATCAGAAACGGAACTATGATCACTTTGCCTAGATATCAAAACACGAAATCAGTGAATCAAAGCCTTTCATCTTGCAGTTGTTCAGTTATCCTTGAAGGCTTAAACATTAGACTGCAAGTTATACAACGCGGCTTGAATTTTAGAAATTTCAAAGGCAAGGATTTTGAAAGCTTGCGTGGAATTAATGTGATTTAGTAGAGTACTGGGAAATATATAATGTGACTTAATCGGAGGGACGAATATGACTGGAGAAGTTTAAGAAAGGGATATATGAGGTTACAAATACTAGTTATTGCGTTAAAATTACATCCCGTAACTAAATTTTTCAATGATATAAATTATGATTACAAAACAGTGAACATTTAGAGTCTGTTAAGAAATGCATATGGTAAAGCGTTAATAAGATTTTTACTAACAATCAATTTAAATACTTAATTCGCAACGTGGAGTAAAGAGATGAAAAATATTTCTTCATTTAAAATTTGCCAAAAGGATGTTAAAAAGAAAAACAAACTTTCATCCATATCTTAATATATGAAACCTTTAAATGAAAACAAGATATTACATTCGAACAGAAGCTAAACCTGTAGATCCTAGAAGGTATTCGGTGTCATATTTAATAGAAAAACTGTTAATTTGTAATTCATTATGTAATTATTGTTTGTACTAATCAATTTTATTTAAGTAATAATGAATTTTCATACTGGTTAATATTTTGCTTTCGCAAGTAAATTTGTGTATGCGTGTATGAGAATCGCGGGAATTATATGCAGATATTTATTTAAATATTTACATGCGTATGTATAATGGTCAAGTTTCAAAATATTTCATCACGCATATGCTCTGTGCATCAGTAACCATCGAGTTCAAGTAAGAGTACGATAATTATTTTTTTCTTTACTGAGATTTGATAGATGGTCACCAATCCTTTGTTCTACTCTCTTCATAAAAAAGACTGGGAAACCCTGTTAATTTTTCCGTCTGGCAGAAAGAATTTAGAAATCCTAAGCACATACGTAAATCTTGGAAAACGAGTTATCAGCTTTGATGAGATGCTGAAATATATTACTTTTCATCATGTCCAAAGAATTATTTTTACTGAGAATTTAGAAATTGTTACGATTTTGACTGTTTTTTATTTTGTCAAAATATATAGATAATTATGTATAAATATAAAGACAAGGGAACCCATGCGTAAGCAATTTCGATAAAGTAAGGAACTTTTCCTTGTTGTTAAAATGGATTATACTGATTTTAGACAAGGATAATATGCTTTGAATAGGAATACAAAAATTTAATGTATTTTTCAAGCATAAAGAAAACCTTGAACCTTTTAAAATTAAAAAATTAAGAAACATTTGTTATAATATTTTGTTAGCATTTTTTAAGTCTATGTGACAGTTTCAGTACAGAAAATATGTAGGATAGTTAAAAGTGTCAAATGTACTAATCATAAAAAGCATTGAAGAAAAATGAAAACTATTGCTTAGAAAACTATGGAGATTCGCAACTGCTTTTCAGAACGCATGGTCAATTTCTTTCCGAAGCTTAGGATGGATTTTCAAGCAAGTCATCAGAACACGCGATGCCCTAAATGAGCATGGCAATTTCTGGGCTTTCGTACATGGCATTGAAGCGTGTTGTGGAAACATTACTTTCAACGAGTTTTATAATTAGCAAATTAAAACAAGCGACTAAAACAACGTTAGTTTAAGATTTGGGACGGAAAAATTAAGGTAAAATTATTATCACATCGGGTCAAGTTTAAATACCTGTTATTACATAAAGATCTTCAAATTTTGAGAAATGTTAACCATCGATGCCGTTTAAGATATAATGTCAATTTGGTTTTAATCATGTTTATTCTACCTTAAAAATTAGGATAGAAAAATTATTTAAGGGTAGAAAAAGTAGGGCAGATCATAAATTATAAGACTCTTTAATTGCACCCAAAAATTAGAAAAGTAAACCATGTATGCCGATAACCTTCGTCGATAATCTCTTGAACTAAAAAAAAAATCATAAAAACCGTAAAACTGAAGAGTGCATGAAGTAAAGCACTCATAACAATAAACTCTGTGGTCGACAGAACAGTCATTTTCTTTCTCATAATAAGCAGTTTACATCTTTTTATCTGTAAGGGTGTTTTCACAAACGAGGATGTCTTATCTCAATCAGTGGGTGTGGTATATTAATCATAGGATTAAGGATTTTGCCCGTAGAGAAAGCTTCTTAGTCAAGTTAAATGAAGCGTGAAGATATTGTCAGTTTGGTATATTTAGTAACGCCCTTATCTCGTAGAACAGCTTCTCTTATTTCTGTTCTTTATTTATTTCTGAAGTCGAAAGGTAAATCCTCTTTAACACATAGACGTAACACGGACTGCTGTTACGGAGAATTAAATGCGTTTAGTATTTAATGCACGTAATAATAATGAACGGAGAATTAAATCAAGCGATTTAAAAATTAATTACATAAGTACTATCCTTAATCTACATAAAGAAGATTCAAATCCTTGAATGGTGTTCAACTAAAATTTACTACATTTATGAATATTTACAGTAGATTTTAGCATGATTTTTTAGCTACATATATGTGAAATATATACCTTCCTAATATGTATAAGATAGGGAAAAAACAAGCAGATAGATTTCCATAGTATGTTCCTTATTATGTTTAAACTACTTGTAATACATAATAGTAAGTTTTAGAGAGATAGTTAGTACGTCTCTTCCAATTATCAGACGTGGAGTACTTTTCATATTGTCAGGGAAAGAGTGTAGTAGTGTCCTTATATTCAAATTAATCAAAATCATTTCTAGTAAGGCATCTCAGAAAGTAAGTCATATGTTTAAATTTGATTTTTTCCTTGGTATTTCAATGAATTATTGAAGATATTTTTTATTAGGATATTTATATGCTCTGATAAACACATTTGTTTATTTAAAATATGAGCTGAAAGGAAAAATGTAATTTGAATGTGATGAAGAACTGTAATCTTTGAGAAAATTCACCATGACAAACGCTTGTATTGTGTAGCTTTGGACTATTTACAGTTTAAAGTGAATGAGTTTTTTTTTAATCTCTCATTTTTTTTATCTGTTCTCGATCTAAGCCATGTAAAGGTAAAAATGTCACAAAAATATTTTGAATTAGAGAGGTAAATGAAAACAAAAGATGATTCGAATGTCATACTACAATAATAGAATTATTTTTAGGTTTTACATTAAAAAAAATCCACTGTTACACTCTATCGTACGTCTGCATATCCAAGAGAAGACCTAAGTAGACAAAGCTTTGAAAAACACATTCAAGAATCTTAGTTTTATGGTAAGGGCATGTTTTCTCCTCGCTATTTACAAGTGTTAGAATCACCTTCAAATAAAATAGGGTAACTTATAATTAAAATATACATGTAAAGTTACTGGCAAAGTAAGAAAAGTAGAGTGAAATTACTCTTAATCTACTGTAGTAAAAGAAAAATATCAACACAGTGTTTTTGAAGCAAAGTGTAAAGCAATTCGATTCTAAAACGTAGAGTAATTAGTTGCAGTTTCACTTGAAATTTCCCGTTAAATGATAACATAAATGGAAACGACACTGAATATCACTCAAGCCAACGTTGTTACAAATTTTGAGAAATAAATAATTACTTTATTCCATGAAATCTGTATCGAAATTATTATTACACAAAAGGTTTATGAAAAGTGATTATAGTAAAATAATCAGTATCTGATGTCATTACCCTGCTTACTTATTCTAAACTAATTTTCTAGGATGTATTACCATTTCCCCAAAAGATGAGAAACTTTGCATTTGGTTCTAATGATCATCAGTTTTTAACCTGATATTATGCTAAAAAAAGTTTATGTTAAATCTATGGAACTCATTATATTGTCTCGTAGGAAAATATTATGAATATCAAGTTTAATCCGTAAATCGGATTACTGGATTTGATGTTTTATGTTAAGACGGACTCTAACTCCCGATATAAAGAAATTTATGAGTAGACTTCCCTCAAAAATAACAAAAAAAAGTTTAAAAATTGAATTTGTGACGGATATAGCTGCGCTACGCGTCAACAATTGTTTCGAAGAAAAAGAAAGTGCTAGATACCAGTTCATGTAAGCACCTGTTATTTTTCTGCTTTCAATCTATTGAGAGTGGTTTTTCTGGATCATCTACTTCGCTCTTCCAAAATTATATTTTGTTTGGTGTTTCCAGGACAGTTATCGACCTTCATATCAAATTCCAGTTTTGAAAAAATAAGAAGAAAAACTTGAGACGAGGTGGCACCTCAGAAAGCGAGGTTGAACCACTATTACTTTCGCTCAGGTGCCGGGCTCGAAAGAAGTTTGACATGAATAATCTTGGATGGAATGAGATTTTTTTTCTTCGTCTGAATAGTCAAACCACTTGCATCCAACAGCGTTCAATCTTTAGATAAGAAGTACTTGTTAAAGGTCTAGTGCTTAAGCATAATTGTCTGAAAACTGACAGGTATAATCTAATAACAGGTTATGGATGGAATATAGTTTATGTGCCAATCTCTTAAGATTTAAGTTACTGATGCTGATTATAAAATTTAAAATTTCTGAAATTCTTCGTGCCGCATTAAAAGTTTGGACCAAAATGAAGTTCTGATATACTCTTGGGTTCTAGAAAACTTTACATGCGGGTTTTAGGTTGAGAAATAGTAGTACTCAAAGATCAGTTTTGCGTCATATAAGTTGTAGGTATGCAAAATAAATAGTTATAAAAAGCATCGAAGATTTTTTCTCCATTAAAGCTATGCATGTGTATATAATATTAAAAAATTAGACTGCTCTGAATTAATACCATCAAAAGTAATTTTCCAAACGCAATAAAAATAATTGCTAAACGTAATTTTTTAGGTACATCTGAAACCTATGATTTATTTGACAATTTTCTCAGTATAACTTAAATATGATACAAATAAAAATATATGGTATAAAATATTGAAAATAAATATTTAGTATTTGAAATAGTTTGCTTTTTTATTCCATAACAGTCATTGCGTTTATAGACATAGTTAAAGAGAAATTTATTGTTATTTAAAAAAAGTTTTCTTCTTATGAACGGTTATGAAAACAAAGTCCAAAGAAAAATTTCCAAAGTGAAATAATTTATTTTATGAGTTTGCTTTGTCCATGCGCATTTAAAACAGTATATCTTATAGAGTTTTTTTAAAAATCAGGTTAAAAAAATATAAAATGCAAACCAAAGGCACTTGAAAAAATTAAGTATAGACTCAAACTTCAGAAAGCCTCTGTTAAGAAACTGAACACATTGCCTTGACCGGTAGTTGTTTAAAGGCGGAAATAGATAACGGTTTTTACCTAATTTATTCAAAAAAGTTTCAAGGACTTTCAAAATATGGGAATAAGGAAAGTGGTATACCCGTTATTTACGTTGCCAATATGCTTTTGATTATGCAGGAAAAGTCTCTTTCCTAAGGTTACTAGGCACAAATTGTTAATTAACAGCTAACAAATATTAATCTCTGTTTATACTTTAAAAAAATATAAATATTTTATAAATCAAATATATTATGCATGTTTATTATTTTTATGCTAGTAATGCTCACATTTATTTTTAACTAAAACTTATTTTTTTGATACTACTTATACATTTTATTTATGTTTATGCAAACATGTGAACATGTGTATGAGAGAATATGTGTATATGTTTATATAAACTTGTGTAAGCATGCGTATGTGTTTATATATTTTTTTTTATCCACGGTTATGCTTCTCAATCATTTAAAATCTTAATAAAATGTCTAATACTTTTAGTAAATACTTTATGTGATATCTGAATATTATAAGAATTCAGTGCTAACTTGCATGATTAGCAAATGAAATGTATTGAGATATTAATAGCGATCTATTATGCTTAATTTTACAAAATTGACTCATTTTAATAGAAAAGACTTGTAGTTTTAGTAAATACTTTATGTGATATCTGAATATTATAGGAATTCAGTGCTAACTAGCATGGTTAGCAAATGAAATGTAATGAGATATTAATAGCGGTCTATTATGATTATTTTTACAAAATTGACTCATTTTAATAGAAAAGATTTCCGAACGACAGAACAGAAATGCATAAAAAGTTTCGCTATTTTTTTAATAAGAAAAGAAAATCTTCGTAAACCTTCGATATGTTTCGTTGAACTACATTTCATATCTTTAATGGCAAATTTGCTTCCGGGGCGCTTTGTTGGTACCGAAAAATGAAGGTGAGAGCAAATCAAACAGGATTCAATTACAAGTAGCATGTCACCGTTTGCCCCATTTCTTCGCAATTGGGAGGAATTCTTTTGCACGCTACTCTGTTTAAAAGTCACTAGGATCACTCTACATGATGTTGGCTCAACCATGAAGATCTTCGCAAACTATTTTAGTTTTTCTCCAAAGAATTAGATTTTCGAAATCAGATGCTGTCAATGGTAAGAAGGCCTCCAAGTGTGGTGAAGAAGGCAAAAAATTTGTATGCAGCATAAAAAGAAATTCTCGCAGATTGCTAAACTGCATGCGTAAACAAAGAAAGGGTATCAGGTTTAAAAAGAAAATTGCAGTACAAAAAGAAAAGTGTGTGAATGGGAAGCTTTTTCTGTAAGTATGTGAAAATATTTAACACAGAGATAGAGGGCACCTAGAACGTATAATTTCTGTTTTTATTAAAATTTTGGGATAAAACGTAGAAGAATTGCCTTAAAATCTAAAGATTTAAACAGAATACGGCACTTTAAAATGAAAAGTGTGCGAATGAGAAACATTCGCTGTAAGGATGTAAAAATATTTAACACAGAGATAGAGGACATCTAGAATGTATAATTTCTGTTTTTATTAAAATTTTGGGAATATAACGTAGAAGAATTGCCTTTTTAAAAGAATACGACACTTTAAAATAAAAAGTGTGCGAGTGAGAAACATTTGCTATAAGGATGCAAAAATATTTAACACAGAGATAGAGGACATCTGGAATATATAATTTCTGTTTTTATTAAAATTTTAGGAACATAAGGTAGAGGAATTGCCTTAAAATCTAAATTTTCTATTTATAAATTTTAAGCAGAATTAGAAAATATGACGAGATTTTTCTTTTAACAATTTCAATTAGATGTTAAATTGGTTTTATTTAAGATAAAACATATTGGACTAAAAATTTACTGTGCCGCAGGTAAATTCAACAGTTTTGTTGATAATGGGTGACGAGAGTGATCAGAAATGAGACTCTCAACACCCGAGGGTAACTTGAAGATTAGAGGTTCCATCAGTGGATCAAAAGGTTTATGGTTCAAGACCTGCTCCTAGCAGAACATCTTTAATGTGGAACGCTACCTTTGAAAATGAACGATGATGGACAGTTTTGAGAAAAATTAAATAAGCTATTGGGCTGTTAGAAAACTGAGAATCATACGGTAAAAGAAAAATATATATCGACAATATCCTATGTGATGCGATTACTGAAAAGGTGGGGGGATGTGACAAAAATAATAGAATTACAGATTTCGACACTTTCTTTCTTCATTATCTTTAAAGATTATTATCTTTAAAGATAATAATCTTTAAAGATAATAAAGACATAATTTTAAAGATAATGACTTACATATGAAAATCAGAAGATTCAAAGTTCGAGATTAGTAGTAGCTGAAAATCGTCACACGGAGACTTACAGTAAAATTCGGGTGTAGTTTTAACTATCTGATATACTTTAGTAAGTCAAGATAAAGTTACAGGTTGTAATATATTAAAAACCATGTAGTAAAAATGAAACTTGCAGAGAATGTGATAGCTTGTAGCTATTATTATAGTTTTAGTCAAAAACACAATAATTTTGTATATTGATTGTAATTTGTATTTCAACGATGCTGAGAAATTTTAGAGTTAAATGACACTGCAAAAAATCCAAATATTTATACTCAATCCCTAAAATCTGATGGATGATATATTTGTGTGATTGCTAGCTCAATGAAGTCTGTGATACTTAAATGAAATTTATTCTAATGTTTTTGAGCTGAGATCTGTGGAATGTTTTCTTTTTTCACTACTACCATACATTTTTTTCTTAATAGTTACTACCCAATTTTGTAAATGAAGCTGTTTATCGTGACATTAAATTTGATTATTTTGAAGAGACAGGAAAAAGATGTAGTCTTCTAATGTATTACGATAAGTATGCAAAATTGGAATTTATGATTTGGATAGTTATAATTAAAATACATATTTTATTTATATTAAGGCCTTATATAAAAAACGTTACAAAAGAAAATTTTTTTGACGATACTAATCTCGAAAGGTATTAGCGTAGTTATTTTTTGTCATGTTTAAGTTCACAGAAAGATCAGAATTTACTTGCAGCTTTAAATACAGATTTTAAATTTTCTCTGTCTTCCTATTTTCCAGGATAGTTAGAGAATTTCTCTGATAATATTATAACTAATAAAGAAATGAAGTCTTCAAGGCTATTTTCCAACTGTCTTCAGCAAAGAAATTTTGAATATCTCTGTTGAATTCAAACAAAATTGTAACAAACAAAAATAACGATGAAAAAGTTTAATTACTATGAATTAAGTTCCCAGATTTCAGAAACTCATTCGAAATCCCTATTACTTCTATTTTAAAATTGAAAGAGTTAAAAAGGAAATGTTTCACGTATATTTGCAGTCTACAATAGGAATTTTACGAATTTTTGGTGTTAACAAATGAATTAATTATTTTTGCTTACATATAAGGTTTTTTAGCCGCACCATACTCACTCTTTTCGCATAATATATATTTCTGTTAGACTTTCAAAACAATATTATATTTTTAAGTAACCAAATATTTTGGTTCACTTTTAAAACATAGTTCCTTAAATACAATGGCTTTTAACTCTTTCATTAAGTTCAGTTTACGCTCTAAACTTACACTATTTCTATTTTATATAGTAAATATATCAAAAAATTCAAAAGATTAATTCAAAATTAATAAAGTCCAACTTTCACTGATTTTGAGACTTCTCAGTTTTTAATATTTTTCTAGGAATGAATATTGGTTTGTGTACGATTTATTCCCATTAATAAAATGCTTTAATTAAACTAAATTTACGATTGTATTCTGTGTTATGCATTTGTCAAAGGGCTAGCGTAACTCTGCAGTATTTCATCTTATTTCATGTCAAATTAAGCATCATTTAAACATAATTGTAACTTTAAAATAATTCGAAAGTTTCTTTCTGTTTACCTGTTAAATGAATTCCATAACAAAATTTTAGAAATGCAATTACTGAAAAACACTTAAAAGTTAAAATATATGCATAAATGTAAAAAAATAATAATGAAACTCCTATTAGTACGAAAAATCAAGGAAAAACTGTTGAATTAGTTAACCATTTTATTAACGGCAAAGGGGATTTTTTTTTTTTGTAATTTTCCCCAAACTGATAATATCTTGTTATTGCTAAAGAACTTTAATAATATTTTTCTCCATTTTATGTCAAATTTTAGATGAATATGGGAGAATTACTCATGTTATATTATATAAATATATCGTTTTTTTCATGACATGACGAAAATACGAGAACAGAATTATATGTTTGAGAGTAATTTAACCATAATATTTTTCTTTATTTCACAGAAAGTGGCTGATGTTGGGAAGAATATGATTTATATTATTATGATTTTTCCAGACATTTTAATAGATTTTTACAGATAATTTAACATAAAAAATAGGATAAAAAATGATTTAAAAAAAATTGTTTTAAGAGTCATTTTTTAAGCGGTACTGATATAAAATCACTGTACAGCAACAATTTGTTTGTGTAGTATAAAAATAAATATTTGGAATCTTAATATTTTCTACTCTCACCACATTCAAATCCAATACAGGCTGCATAAGGTCCAATATCGCTTTGAAAGTTCATTATATGATATTCGATATTTATATTGCCTTTTAATAAATTCGTTTAATCTCACCTGGGGATGAGTAAAGTGGTCGCTATTTATACGCCTGTCAGGTATCCTCACCAACTTTGATATTTTAGAAACTTATTTGAGAAAAAGAACTTTTCTTCTAGTGATACTAGAATAAATAACTATACTCTAACAATTTGCTTATATGGTTAAAAAAATAGATTACTATACTCGAGCAATTTGCTTGCATAAAAAAATATGTTATTGAAAACTTAATTTTTTTAAGAAACATATTTCAATGTTTATTTTTTTACTACGCATACTTATTCTAATCTTGTAATACTCATAAATAATTTTATGCATTTTCCACTGAGTTTTATAGGCGATAGTTGCGTTGTCAAAGTACATTCAAAGTTTTTGAACACCTCAAGCAATTTTAAGAGTAATCATGCCATATTATATGTTAAAAGGCGATAGCATAACTTAAAAATGAAAAAAAAAGTCAAAATTATTTTGAAACTCAGCAAAATAAGTATTGAATTACTTCGTGCGATTAACACTTAATCACCCGCTTCTTTGGACATTTAAAGAAATTTCAACAATACCTTAGAAAACAGAATTTAAAGAATTTTACTAGAGTTCTTTAAAGATATCAAAAGTGAAAACCAATTTTCAAAGGCAAAATACTAGCTTTGGTAGATAACCTATGCTTATATTTTAGTCATAACTTTTTTGTAGAGATATTCCATACTATTTTACAAAAAAAAAAAATTTATCGCGAAGCAAATAAATGACAGTTTGTCAATTTACCACGCACTTTCCTACTATTTGAGTTAGACGATCGACAATGCATCGCTTCGTTTAAGGCACTTCAAGAAATTACGATATTTATTAAAGAGTAAACGAAGGCATTGAAAAAAAATAATGGTAATTTATAAACTTTATAATTCTATTAGAATAAAAATTTGAAAAGGGAAATTGATTTTTATCTATTTGTTGTATTCTGTTGGGAAAGATGCAAACAAGAGGTTTTTCCCTCTAAGCCAGACACTCACCATTGGCGACGATTAGAGCAAGAAGCAGTCCTCCGATCCAGAGCATCTTTCTTGGATGCGTGCAAAAGCAGCAATGTAGTAAGTGCCCGAGTGACGTACGCGGCCCCTTTTTAAACCGGCTCGAAAGAAGTCCGTATTTTTCTTTTTTGTTGTTGCTTCACAGGTGGTTGCTTACGAGCATCTCATTGGCCAAGAATGCCGAATTTTTTCACCAGGTATCCCGAAAAGCCATTTTCCTTGGTTACTTCGGATGTAGTTTTTTGAGACTATGAAGATAACACGCATATTTCGGCATGTGGAGTTCCTTCATTCCTCAGCAAGAGAGAATGCCGGTTTCAGAATGGAACAATCACTTTTGGAAAAGCTGTGAGATCATCAGATATTAAAATTGCATAATGCACCACAAGCATAATCTCCGATTGAAACTTCTTTATCGAGACGCATCGATTTGGGAATTATAGCTGATTATTCAGATATAAATAACATCTGTATTTTCTCTTATACGAAAAGATATTTAGAGTTGTTGTATGTGTACTGGTTTTCAAGCGATTGTTTGTAGTCAGGAAATTTACCATTGCATTTGATGATAATTTTTAGGTATTATAAAAACATAAAAAGGAAACGGGAACAAATCAGAAAAACTATATTCGATTACATACAATTTCTCTAAACTTTTGCAATTGGAATATAAATTATTCGTATGAATGATAAGGGATGGCTCATTTAGTTTAGATGAAAATTTTTGAAATTCATCATTTTCTGGTTTCTAATAAATTGCTTAGCAGCTAGGAACTTATTATGAAGAGGATATATTTAGGCTACGAAATTGAAAAAGCTTTTATACAAATTTCAAGTATTTAGGTCAAAATTAAAGTGGTACACAAATATTAATTTAGAATGGAAAAATAAATTTCTTGGTGTTTCTTCAGTGAACGAGAGAAACTTATTCTGTATAAATGTTTTTAACTAAACGAAATGTCATTTCTATTTGAAAAAAAAAATTGATGGGTTCAAAATGTATAGACTCACTTTAAAACTACTCAGAATCATAATAATGACGGACTTTATGTTGAAACACATTAGCCCTCAACATTTGCAAGGGCTCTAGGGAAAGGGGGGGGGGCACTGTAAAATCTACTAAAATCTGAATATCTTAAAATTGTTAATCATATGTACCCCACAAGTAAAACAACTGTAATGAAATGACATGCATTATAAATTGTAAATTATATTTGCGAGACACAGGACCTATAATACGCTTAAGTGTATATGTGATGCATTGCATTACGGGAGTATTTTAATAGCAAGGATATTATCAAAGTTTATGCACGTAGAATTATAGGAATTTATAGGATATTATTATTATAGCGAGTTATAAATCGATATGGTCTTCTGCGAAGAGACGTGAGATTTTATTCCCTACAGTATCATAAATGCATTTACCAATGTTCCGAATCGTAGGAAATAGGGTCGGAGATTTGTTTTACAGTTTCAAGGAATATTTAGAGAGTAAAATAGAAAGGCATTGTACTAAATATAATATCTTCATTATAATAGGAAAATTCACAGAAATTTAAATGAAGCTCAAGAAATGTAATTACTATTTTAATTTAAACTGACATTTCGAAGAACAATTTTTTTTGCCATTCACATGATACCAAACAATTTCAGAAAAAGTATACGTACAGTAAAAGAAGATTTTTTCTCATTTTTATTTTATCTCGTATCTACTCTTAATCCGCTAGCATTATAAACTTAATTATAGTATTAATTACATTGTTTACTTTTTTTACATCATGAGTAATGTGCGTTTGGAGATAGGTGTGGTGATAAAAAAACATAAATTTTACTATCAGTATCAGCTTTTGCGTTGTATTTCGTATCTATGTCCTAGTATGAGCTAAAATTTTACTTTCACTATACATGAATCAAGCAGAATTTCAGAAAAGAGCTGCTTTTTCTCAGTATCGTTTAAAAACAATTCCTGAGATGTTTTTCTCCCTTTTGCAAAATCATACTAGTGACATATTCTGGGGGGGGGCACGTTCAGAGGACGACATTATAAGGGGAAGTAATTCAAATTTTTATTCAAGTACTGGAGTTAATGTAATTGTAATTAACAGTAGAGAAAGCATTTCTCAATATCAATGTCATGCTACTCTTAGTAATACATAACTGTAAAAAATTACTCTTTCATGAAATGAATTAAAAGTATTAAACCAGCATTTACAGGACACACTAATGTAATTTGTTACAATTCATAATTAAACAAATTAAATACATTTTACTTATTATAAATATCGACATTTGTTTCTTTACCCTTATATCTATAAAATAGAATATCAGCTAAAAAGCTTGATAATTTCCAGGCTAGTAGACAGTATGTCTGTGCCTAGACAATTTAAAAATGTTAAGAGTTCAGGAACCATTCGAAAAAAATTGCAGTAGCACCGATGTATCTTTAGAACTTTTTAAAAATTACAAAGATTTGTGTTAGTTAGTAGTCTTGCAGAAGCACTGTAATATCTCCGATTTTCTGAAGTGTATCAAAATTACAAGAAATTTTGCAATGTGCTCTGCTAAAATATAAGAAAAATATGCGTCAGCATTATCATTTTGAATGTGCAACAGCCCAGTTAAGAATTAGATGGTGCATACGATCAACCAGTTTTCTTGAAATTCTTTAATACAGTCTGTTTCAAGTCAATTTTGAATCACATTTAAAATGCAGTATTTAATTTTTAGCATAAATGAAATATTTGTTAAATTTATATATTATTAATTTTTTTGCAATTTCAGTCATACAACTTTGTGTCTGACTGAGAAAATAATTAGAAAGTTCCCTCGGATGGTAGCAAAGTAATTAACTTTTCAAACACAAGAGAAAGGAAAAAGTTACTAACGTTCTCAAGGGCTCTATCTAGAAATTAATTATATTATTCAAAGAAAATCAAGCCCCATTTTTTTAATGGTGCTTTATTCCTCATTTTATTAATTATTAGTAAGGCTACCGTTGGCCTTAATTACAGTGGCAACTCCTTCAGGCTACCATACATGCTTCCAAAATTTCGAAAATTTCTATGGCTTCCTGCGGAGCAACCATCAGAAAGGATGCGAAAGATAAAAGTTGTGGTTAACTCGCAGCCAGTTCATACCAAGCCGGTTCGCTCATGCATTCTTAAAATCTAGCAACGACACATTTCTCCATAGAAAAGAGAGGTACCGCCCCGCTTACACCCTAGGCGTGATTTTACATTTTAAAATGCATAACAATTGAATTAAGAGGGTCCGGGATTTTTTTTTGGTGCGCATTTTATTACGCGTTAACGAAATATCACATTAATATATTTTTTTAATTTATACTATTAAAAGGTAAAAGTATAAAAAATATATAACAGACAATGTTGAAAATTTTTAAATAATTTTATGTTAAAATTTAAAACTCAAAACATGAAAGTTTTGAGTTAGTATTTGATATATCTACCAAATTAATTGGCCAAATTTGATGACTTTTTCACTTTTGTGCATAAGAAAAGTTTTTGATTTGTTTGTTTTCAGGATTTAGGAAAATTTTGTTTAGAATATTTTCAAGCACTTTAAAGGGGAAAAATTGTTTAACATTGGAACACACAATATTTATTTTCGGGGAAGGTAGTTCCAGAATTTTTTACTCTTAATTAAAAATCCAAAGATAATTTTTTACGCAAATAGAGCTAAAAAACACTGCACCAAATTAAGATCGATACGTTGCAAGGAGTTTTATACGTACTCTCTTAAAAAGGGCAAATCGGGAAAAAAAATCATTCCGCTATAAATAGACTTGAATTGCAGATGTACAGCAGGATACGCATAGGCAATACAACTTAAAGCTGTTGCATCTGGCAAACCGTAGAAACATGCAATTCTGGTCATTTGATCGTAAAAGCTATATACAATGTTTTAAGCCAAGAAAATAAAAAGGTTTTTTCCTAGAATTTTATGTCCCAATCCCTCTTAAAACCCTTGTAAGGAAATACCATCAAAACCAAACGTCTATTTTAACCAGCAAATCTTGGCAACCTGAAGGGAAGACCTAAGATCCGTTTTCAGTCCTGGTGGTCATTTGTTCAGAGGTATTTTCTCCAGGGATCTCGGGATCCCAATTTTTTAAGCTATTTTTATTTTCCAGGAAATACCGGGATAAATTTTAAAATGCTATTTTTCATTATTTTTTGCAAAACGGGAGAAATAATTTGACTCTGAAACATTCTTTTATATTCTGTGTTGTGCCGGAATTCAGCAAAATCATTGGTGGAATTTTTTTGAGAAGTGCAAGGGGATGATGTAGGGTACAGTGACAATATAAGATAGTGTAGGAAGAGGAATAATATTTGAACGCTGTTGTTGATTTGGAAACTCAGTGATTCGTTAATAACCTTTTTGAGTTAGGTATTTCCCTTGCTTCATTTTAGAATGGAAACGAAATCGTGGCGTTTATGATCAATAAAATCAGAAATTCCATTAAAGAACAGTATCTTTTAAGAGTTATCCAAGAGAATCAAGGCAAAACTTTGTAGTTAGTAAAAGTTTGCAGTTAGTATTACATTTTAAACCAAAATGGATTATCCCTCTAGCTAATGATCGAGCGATGCATGAAAATTAAGGCCTCCGTATTGAAAGCTTTCATTCACTGCAGTCAAAACTTAGATTATGTTGACCTCGAAAACAAGGAAACTGCAGTAATTCGGGACGTCGTTGCAGTTCTTTAACCAGAAAAGCTCGGCAACAGGAGGCATTTTTTTCTTCCTTCTTGAACGGACTAAATGAACTAAACTTTTTTTTTTTAATTTAAAGGTGGTTCTCTTTTAACGCTTTTGAAAAATAAAAAATGAGAAGTTGGTTTGCCTTTTCCAGAATTCTAACTCTGGTAAGAATTATAGAAATCAAGCAGCCGATTAAAGTTTGCCAGAGCTATCTTAATGCCATTGGCAAAACAGATGACGAGTCGCCTTTTTGAATTTACTACTGCCTCTTACTCTTGTAGGACAGATCTTAGATGCTAAAGTATAAGGCAAACTACGAGAAAAAATAAAATAGAGAGTAAAATTAAGACAGTTCGATGTAAAACATCAGGAATCAACCTGACAGCTTTCAGATGACAGCAAAAAACGAAATACATCTGTTTATTATTTGGTGGACTAAAGTCGATTCCACCCACATCTTTTGAAGCAGAAATATTATTATCTATAGCCAGACTTATCCCAAGTAAAGTGAGGAGGAAACTGAGTGACCATGATATCGAACATTTTTCTTTTTTAATACCCTATTAAGAAAATCCCTCTAAAATTCATTTCCATAACATTAGTTTTTTTAGTATTACGACAATATATATTATATTATAATATTTTGGGACTAATTATTTATGCAGATAATGGTTTTATTAAATAATTTACGGGATCGGACTCTCCCTCTTTATTTACCATGGTCCATTTTACAATACGAAGACATTTTCTTTATTTATTTTGGAATTTCACGGGATCAAGAGAGGAAAGCTGATTTTATCCCGTTATCCCGGGATACACAGAAGTGATCAATATGAGCTGTTACAAAGTTAACAGACGAGTAGCTGACGAGACAACCCGTTGAGTAGCTGACGATAGTGGACCGTAAGACATATAATGACAAAAAATACGTCATCGTCGTAAAAGATAAAATAATTAAAACAAATAATTCATTCGTCTTTGCCCTCTAGCAGATAGGGGGAGACGTTAGGAAAAACTTTCAAAATGGTACGTCGCAGTTACACCTTAGTTGGTAGACAAACTACCTCAAGATAAGGGAGCAAGGTTCAATTCTTGATCCTGGCGGCTGGTCGTGATATTCTCCTAATAAACAACATATTTCTTTAAAAGAGTTTAATTGCTACGCATCATAGTCTGAACTTTTGCCCTAATAAATTTATAATGTATTGATACACTTATTCATTATTCATTGGAGTTCTCTCATATATAGATTTCAATAATTCGTATACTGATCAGATGCTTTTAAAGTTTCGACCGAAAGAAATAAATTTCAGTGAATGATACTTAACAGAAGGAGCGAGAGAGAAAGGGTACTAACGTTTATAAATTTTTATTCTTGTCAATGATCACGTGTATTTAGTTTTTGAGTTTAATATTATTGTAAACACAAAATCCCTTTAATTTAAATTTGAATTTAAAAAAAATAAGTTCACTATGCTTAAAAATTCGTAAAGATAAATTTATCTTTTTCTCTTGAAAGATGTCTTGGAAATAAATGATATCTGTTTAATTGTCTATGCCTTTATATTTGTTTTGTTTACACCTTATAAATATTTATGTTTTGACAAATGGTAATTGAAAAATAGGTTTCTCACATCGCCAGTATTTCCACTATTCCAGTATTCTTTAGTCCGTAGAATACCTTCTCAAAGTTTGGAGACGTGGATTCAAATATCAGTTTTCGCAGATGGTTGTTGCAGAGGCACCCGACCGGGTCGAAAGATCAATAATGAATCATTAAGGAGTATATGACAAATATTCCTGGTTAAAAAAATTTTCAGCGTTGTGGTTAAATCTAATTAACTCTACCAATAAACGAATCGAATGACAAATGTTGAGGCTGTGTTGTTTGACTCAAAAAGAAAAGAAGATATTTGCAAGTCATAGTACTCCAAAAATGAAATTTCTGCTCGTAGTCATGATAGTTCAGAGATTGAATAGCACTCTTCTGGTTTGGAAACCCGAGTATGAATTCCGATCTTGAAAGATAATTGTTCCAATTCATTTGTAAACAATTACTTCATTACTAGCGACATAGGCTGCAGTTTTTCACTAAAATGTTAGTACCTCTAAACGCATTTTGTAACTCGTCTTTAAAGAGTTTTGACTTTTATCGGGAGTTTTTATTAGTGTAATAAGGCGTAATACCTTTTTTTATCCGATCGGAAGCAAGTTGTGGGATTTTATATCCCCCTGCCTCGAAAAATGGTTACAGTTTGAAATGGACACAATAATCTATTGCAATAACAACACTCATTCTAAATCTCTTGCTTTTACAATGGAATTAATCTTGAAAGTACATTAGATAAGAAAGACTTTTACTAATCGGGAGTAAAACATTTTTATCATTTGAAAATTGAGGAACTATTGTCTTTTCCAGATGGGTATTGTTTCGTCAGCTTTAAAAGGGTATTAAGAGTAAGGGGAATGCAGAAAAGTATTTTGAGTTATTCTACTTCAGGTCACCAAAGTTTCATTCATTTTACACAAATTACGATAACTGGACATGAATTCAGCATTCTCTATACATTTATGAAATTTTTGGAGTTACCATTTCCCCGTTGAAACTATACACAGTTTCACGAATTCAATTACTTCACATAAGTAACAATTAATACTTTTGAGTATATGTTTGTATCAAGAAAAAACAGTTTACGATTTGAACTATTTTGTTCATGGTGGGCATGACTAAAACAAAGTGATCCTGAAATTTCTAATTTTCCTTATATTCTTTAAAATCATTGCGCACACAGTTTGAAAGCCGTTGGTACTATTATTTTCGCTTGAATTTCATTAGCAAACTAAATCAATAATAAGTATTTAATCTCTTTACATCAGTATCTATTAAAACTTTTGCACTTTCACTGAATACAAACATATTTTCAATCAGATAATTTTCCTGTTGCTGTCTATAACTAGGGTGATAGAGAAGAATATAAAACCGGTTGATTTCATGATCCTCTTCAGTCATTTCGCTTCGTTATCGAGCGCACGTAGTCACATTCCATTATCAAGTATCAGTTACCTGACATCTAATTTATCATATTACGGCCAATATGAAAAGGATTTTATTCTGCTTTTCTTTTTCGTCTAAATTCTGTTCAAACCAAAACCTGTTAAATGTATGTATTTTTTACAGTTAATAATTCTTCCCAGTCAAGCCAATTACTTGTCATGGGACAGATTTATCAAAAATTTTATTTTATGCAAGAAATCCATAAAAAAAATTAGGCAACATCATCCATTTTCCTCCACAATCCAACTACAAACAATACAGGACAAACACGTTTTATCGCTGAAAATTTAAGATGTAGAGTATAGCTCACTTCTACCCAGACTTGGGTGTATATAATTTGAAGTGGCACTGTAAATGAATTTGATACAAACACAGTTTATACATGAAACAATGTTTATTGAATTCGTTCCACATATAGAATTTGCTTTTACAGCAATAAGCATACGTACTACTTGTACGGAATATATATATTAGCATTCAATAAAAATACGCTTTGCCATACTCACAAACCAGCAGAGAATCAAACTAGCAGTTCTGCCACGTAAACTTTGGGCCCCCTAAACACTAGCATCGGTTAGCACCTGGAGCTGCTTACAACGTAGCTCCCTCAACTCGCTTATCTATCAACCTTAACAAAACTTTCTTTCAACCTCTGTATTAATCAAGCTGCTTGGTATTTATACCAAGCGCGTATGCCGAAATTAGCATATCTCAAGCAGCTTCTTTAATTCATTTACTCAAAAGTTCGATTCTTGTGAATAGAATCTTATGTATACCTTACACTGGCCTCCCTCGAAAAAAAAAATTAGGTAACTGAGGTCTGAACGGCTTCAGTTAACTAATTGAAAACGCGTGCTCGTCTGACTTTTTTACATAATGGGTGGCAAAGCCAAAAAAACCTTCCACGCGTTGTGTGGGGGGAAAACGCCACTCCCATTTTACAAAACTAACCCCGAAGGGTCCAGGTGACACCAACACACAGTGGATTTGCAGAGTTGCGGATACTGGGCTGGCCAACTGCACCCTAGAAATTCTATTTTAGTTAAAAGTGTCAACACAATTGCACAGCATGACATTTCTTGACTGTTTGTAGCTGCTCTCCCCTAATTCATAATGCACATGTGTTATGTTTTGTGAAGTTAGTACATTAGTGGTTAATTATTATACTATGCAGTATGTATTTTTTTTTCTATTCACTACATGTCCCCTTCAAAAATTTATAAAACAACAGTATGCCGTTTTTTTCAGTGGCTGACCCCTTTCCTCTCAAATTTTTTTTTCACAGCATATACACTGGGGAACTTCAAACCAATTTGGTTCGATTTTATTGAAGGGGGTGGGATAGAATAAGAGAATGTATACAAGACTTGTTCATGAAGGCAGCAACTTCCCTGCACCAGTCTGTCCATTTCGTGGAACCTCTCTTGATGGTCGCAGTCCTGGTAAAGGGGTTCGTTGACCGTGTGGGCATCCTTCGTGCAGCAGGTCGTTGGTCCTTAGGCGCTGGTCCGGCTTGACGATGGACAGGAGGTCTCTTGGGAGGAGGCCAACCTTGCTGGGCGGCAGAAATCTTCCGCTTCCTGTACTTATGCAAAGGACCTTTAGAATTGTCATCTATACTTTTCATAACCTTGTGTACCTTATGTGTGCCACGTTCATCCTATAATGGAGGTTTTGTAGTGCACACTTTACTTTTCTTCGTACTTTTGCTTGTATCGGTATTAGATTTTAATGCAGATTCTATTTTTTCAAACTTATACGCCACGCCAAAGTGTTTAGTTACTGGCTTTATCTCGCCATTTATGATACGTTTACAAATTAGTTCGCTGCTTGTGTCATATTTTTCAACAACCTGACTCTGTTTTTCGTATTTGTGCTTATACGACTTCTTGTTTACCGACTTAATTACTTCAGTATTAGCAGTTTTAATGCTGGAACCTGAAGGCGCTTTTTCTCGTTTTTTATCACCCTTAACCTTAGTTTTATCCTCTCTTGACGAAAAAGTCTCTTTGAAACTTGTGACATCAGAATCGTTATCATTTAAATTCTTTAACACTGCTTCAGTTTTAGGAAGATTAACCTTTTTGTACTCGTGCGTTTTAATGCAAATTACGTCTATAACTTCTGAAGCATCAGCTAAACTGCTTACAGTATAACTCTGTGTCAACTTTTCATCCTGATTCTCAGTCTGGTTTTCATGTACTTTATTTAAAACCATATTATCAACCTGGCCTACAGCATCCTCATTCGGATGGAAACTTGAAACGATAACATCATTACCTAGCGAGTTCCTACTATCGTGTAAAGCATGTTTATTATCGTCAACTAATAAGTATTCACTAACTTCCGTAACACATACTTCATCATCTACTAAATTTCCTTCATTAACAGATGTGTGAATATCATCTAAAATATCAGGTATAACATTAATAATATCAGGTATAGCATTAATAGAAGTATCAGATGATTTGTTTTCTAAATCACTAGCATTAGTATCGGCACTACTTTCAGGAAATTGCACTGGAATTACCGCATTATTCCAGCTAGACTCACTTTCCTTATAAGCAACAAAAATACTCCGACTTTCACTATTCTCAAAATAATGATTACTGCTCGGACAAGTTAATACATTTGACCACACAGTTTCAACAGGTTGAACCATATCATGTGAATCAACTTGCCAGTGCACGTAAGGTGCTTGCATATTATTTACTTTAAGTGCACTAATTTCATTGTATCGCCGTGAGCTTCTATTCTTTCGCCCACGATACTGGTTTCGCTGTTGGTTTGAAACTCGCGAAAAATTTTGGCGGGGGTGAACAAAACTTCTCGTACCTGGGTGAGGGTAAGGGGTAGCGAAGAAATGCCTATTGTCATGTTTAGCTAAAGTTTGAAGGAGGGTAACCTTGCTTGTAATATTTTGATTGTCTAAAAAATCTTTAACACTTGGCTTCAAACGTTGAATAACTATTTTTAAGATTACCGCTTCCGTCACCCCTTCTAGATATTCCTCACACTTGGAAATCTTTTCCATAGCAAAATCTAACGCAGACTGACCTTCACGTTGCCTTAGCGAATAAATTTCCGCTTCAATTTGACTTTGATTAAAGGTCTTTGGAAAAACGCTAAGAAACTGTTCCTTGAATGACAAATAGTCAAAAATCAGATTACTGCTTTTCAAACACGTGTACCATTGATATGCACTACCTCTTAAAGCGGCTAGAGCAATTTTAAGTTTATCCCCCTCTGGGGTGCATTGTTGCTGAAAGTAATGCTCAATTTTGTTTAGGAATTGGCTTGAGGGGCCGCCATTGAAGGTGGCTTCGAATGGCGCAATTTGCTGAACCATAATTACCCGAGGAAAATTTCCAGCATGGTTTTGTTCTACAACACTCATTTTCAAATAGTATATAAGTATAATAACAAGATACTTCCACAGTTTAATTTTATCAATATCAGAGTAAACCACTGTATAAAGTTCAAACTTCAAATATGTTGTTCGTTATAAATGTAACGAGAACAACCAGGGTATATATAAACTTTCGGGCGCCAGTATAGAGTGTTACTTAGGGGCACTCTATTTGAATTTGATACAAACACAGTTTATACATGAAACAATGTTTATTGAATTCATTGCACATATATAATTTGCTTTTACAGCAATAAGCATACGTACTGCTTGTACGGAATATATATATTAGCATTCAATAAAAATACGCTTTGCCATACTCACAAACCAGCAGAGAATCAAACCAGCAGTTCTGCCACGTAAACTTTGGGCCCCCTAAGCACTAGCGCCGGATAGCACCTGGAGCTGCTTACAACGTAGCTCCCTCAACTCGCTTATCTATCAACCTTAACAAAAACTTCTTTCAACCTCTGTTTTAACCAAGTTGCTTGGTATTTATACCAAGCGCGTATGCCGAAATTAGCATATCTCAAGCAGCTTCTTTAATTCATTCACTCAAAAGTTCGATTTTTGTGAATCGAATCTTATGTATACCTTACAAAGACTCATCATGTGAATTATAAAATTCTCATTTAATTTTAAACATGAAGATGTGGAAAAACTTCATTTGATGTCTGCCTTTTAAAACTACTAAAGAATTTTATTTGATGTCTGCTCTTTAATAAGTTAATTACTTTCTAATGTGACACTTGTCTTTACAAAGACGTCCAATCAAAGATTTCAGTCGCTACTCAACCGACTGTTAACTTTTCTCACGTCAAAAATATTAATTTTGATTTGTTTATAAGTTGACACAACAGAAAGCCTATCGAAGAGCTTATAATATGATGTCAAATAAACATGCATACTGTTGTGTATCTGGCAAACGGATGTATGCAAATCAGCCAGATGCTACTCGACCATTAAAGATACATTACTTGAACTACAAATAGCAGTAGCCTTACATCTGTGTTCATGTGTCTAAATGTGTGTTCGGGTGTGTTTTGTAACTCGTAGTTAAGTTAGAAAAATTGTTCTGTCTAACCTACCAGATTTTTTTTATCGAACCTTTTACTTTTAAATAATTGTCAAGATACAAGAAGTGGCGACGAGGGTGGGATGTAAAGCCATTGGTTTTGAATGTTTCGACGCTTTAATAGATGACTGGGCGAGTTACGTAGAATGATTTGAATAATATTTTTGGGTGAATGATATAGAAGAACAGAAGAAAGTCCCAGCTATTTAAGTCTTATAGGAGCTTCAACTTCCAGTTTATTAAAGAATCTGTCAATCCCTGCAGCTTCATCCAAGTTGAAGTATGATGAAATAGGGAAATTGCCATCAACCCACTTAAATCCGAAGCCTTTGGAAATGACAGAACGCTTCCAATTTTACTAGCGTAACCAGTTTGAAGGTGAACAAATCTCTAGGTATTGTGCAGATATGCAAAAGTTATCAATTCATTGCAATTTTGGGGGTAATTTAAGTATGATGTTGCTTGATAAATTAGTTATGGGTCTTCGAAACGAAAATATACAGAAAGAACCTCTAGCAGAGGATAATTGACTTATGAAAAAGTTAAAAGTATTGCTATTGCAATGGAATCAACACGACGGGATGTTTGAGAAATTCAGAATCAAACTGCATCTGTTAAAGAGGTACATAGTTTTCAAAATAAGTTTACTAATATAAATAATTCCGAGTTTAAGAAATTGGAGCCTTCTAAAAATATGCGATTGCCTCGGAAGTGCTATAGATATACAGAGGCTGTTCGCACATTTTTTAGACGATTTTGGTAAGCGGTAATTAAAAATCGTTTGCTGCAAAAGAAATAATTGCAATTGTACTATGTTTTTAAAAGTCAAAATTATAGTCTGCGGCTTGAAAATTTTGTTTTTATTTAAAATGGCGTTTTTAACAAAGCAGTGGTTCGAAGGCTACATTTATGCTCTTTCGAAGAGAAATATATATACTCCGTTATCCAAAAACGATGTGAGAGTCATGGTTTTGTGATATCTAAAGCGTCGATAGGTAATATCGTCAACAAGAAAGGAAAAAACATCAAATTGGAGCTCAAGTGGGACAAAAATTCCAAAAAAGTATCCAAGGAAAAAACGGACATCTTCGACTATTGCAAAGGTACGTTGTTTAATGTTAAAAGAAAATCCCCCTAGTCAAAGGACAGTTGCAAAATCATTAAAATGCTCGGTGTCCACTGTAAACAAAATGATAAACGTTGATTTAGATCTTAAGAAAGCGAAAAAAACGCAATGTGCATCGTCTTCTTCCAAATCATATCGCTGAACGCAAGACACGCTGCAGAATTCTATATGAGAACCACTTATCCAAAGAAAAATGGAAAACAATTGTCACAATAGATGAAACAAGGGTGTATTTAAATGATTTCAACAAAAAAAGAGCCATTTATTATCATAAAAGGGGAGACAAAAATTTAAGTACATGGTTCAAAGAATCGAAGGAAAGTTTTTCTAAGGGATTCATGATTGTTTCTGGTTTTTCATATAATGGCAAATTAAAAATAAAGAGAGTGGAAAAAAATGTCAAGATTAACTCCAAATACTATCAGGAACATATTTTATCGCCAATTTTTCTGAATGAAATACCATCGCTTTACCCACAGTGACATCAATCTGTGAGACTCCATCAGGACAAAGCTAGCAGACACACATTAAAATCCACTGTAAATTTCCTAAAAGAAATGGAACAAAAAACTGGTATCAAGGCCATAAACTTCACTGATATCCCTACTAAATCTCCCGATGTATCACCTATGGATTTCTGTGCTTTCGGACTTTTAAAATCTGCATTATCCAAACGTCGTCCCAAAACCCTTACAGGACATTGGAAAGCTCTTCAGGAGGAATGGGATAGAATACTGTGGCATAATGCCACTATGTAAAATTTATTACTCAAGAATTTAAAGACTTAATGATAACCGCTATTAACTTAACTTAATTAATTTCATCTTTAAACGATTAATTGCTAGCTGTATTAATATGAATTTAAAATAACTATTTTCCAGATACATATTGTATGCTTAAAGCGATTATACTGTTAATATCTACAATAGCTAAATATATTTACATTTTCCAATAATAGAATCGATTACCTCATTCGAATTTCGCATCGCGATTCGATTTCTCAACTTAACTGCAAAAATAACTACTTCCCACGTGTGCAATAGCTTACATGTATTCATACGCCGATGTTTCCTAAAGATAATAACAATATAATCGCAGTTTAATTTCTCTGTTAATTTAGTCCTTTGATACAGCTATTATTTAATATTTATCCCCTTCTACAGACATTATTTTGTTGTTTAGTCTAAAAGGAGATGGGATCTCTTTATTAGAGTAAGCACTTTAACCTAGGTTTGTGTGAACAGGTTTTGGGTACAAAAGGTTTGCTTCCCCTCCATAAAAGAGGGAGTTCGTTTGTTAGCGCCATGAATGCGTATTGGAATTTTGGAGCGTGTCTCCCCGAATTTTTGTATTCGGACATTTTTTGTGATACTGGCTGGCTTTAGCCCATATATTTCTGTATCCATATTCTCGTCAAGATGTTTTCGATGAATAAACCATAATTTTCTTTTAAACGTCGCCATTCTTCTTCTGTGTCGATACTTCATTAACTACATCATCCAGCAATATTCCTGAGTTAGCCAGACCCTTGGAACCATCATCTTCATCACCGAGCTGCTTTTAGGTGTGTGTCACTTTCAGAGGTCCAGCTTTCATCCTCATCCATTTTCTATGCATCAACTCGTGGACCAGATTCAACGTGTTAGGCCTGGCTTCATCTTTCCCGAGTAGTCGCTGCCTCGTGGTTATAGCTGATGTGTATCGTCCACTCCACATGCTACCAAGATCACTTCATTTAATGAAGTGATATAGTAAATGAAGTGATATAGATAATGACAATTAAAAAGATAAGAAATAAATGATAAGATATTATATGAATATGGGGATGGAACGTGATAACTGGAGATAATCAAATTAGATTTTCACACCAGCAAAGTATAGAGGTTAAAATCTTCATTGCGTTGTGTATTTTAAATTCGTAAGATATAGTCAAACATTCATGAGTACTTAACTACTATTGAGAAGTATAACAAATGTAGACACAGTCTCTTTACCGTGATCTTGGTAGCATGTGGAGTGGACGATACACATCAGCTATAACCACGAGGCAGCGGCTACTCGGGAAAGATGAAGCCAGGCCTAACACGTTGAATCTGGTCCACGAGTTGATGCATAGAAAATGGATGAGGATGAAAGCTGGACCTCTGAAAGTGACACACACCTAAAAGCAGCTCGGTGATGAAGATGATGGTTCCAAGGGTCTGGCTAACTCAGGAATATTGCTGGATGATGTAGTTAATGAAGTATCGACACAGAAGAAGAATGGCGACGTTTAAAAGAAAATTATGGTTTATTCATCGAAAACATCTTGACGAGAATATGGATACAGAAATATATGGGCTAAAGCCAGCCAGTATCACAAAAAATGTCCGAATACAAAAATTCGGGGAGACACGCTCCAAAATTCCAATACGCATTCATGGCGCTAACAAACGAACTCCCTCTTTTATGGAGGGGAAGCAAACCTTTTGTACCCAAAACCTGTTCACACAAACCTAGGTTAAAGTGCTTACTCTGATAAAGAGATCCCATCTCCTTTTAGACTAAACAACAAAATAATGTCTGTAGAAGGGGATAAATATTAAATAATAGCTGTATCAAAGGACTAAATTAACAGAGAAATTAAACTGCGATTATATTGTTATTATCTTTAGGAAACATCGGCGTATGAATACATGTAAGCTATTGCACACGTGGGAAGTAGTTATTTTTGCAGTTAAGTTGAGAAATCGAATCGCGATGCGAAATTCGAATGAGGTAATCGATTCTATTATTGGAAAATGTAAATATATTTAGCTATTGTAGATATTAACAGTATAATCGCTTTAAGCATACAATATGTATCTGGAAAATAGTTATTTTAAATTCATATTAATACAGCTAGCAATTAATCGTTTAAAGATGAAATTAATTAAGTTAAGTTAATAGCGGTTATCATTAAGTCTTTAAATTCTTGAGTAATAAATTTTACATAGTGGCATTATGCCACAAATACCACTTCTGACACTTCAAAAAGCATTATTATCCTGGAAATTGCGGTGTCGAAAGATAGTTCAGAATAAGGCATGTCAAATAGAACATTTAAAACACAAGAATTTTATGTAATTTAGTTTTGTGAATACAATTTACATCGTCTAAAAAATGTGTGAACAGCCTCTGTAGTAGCTCTGAACATTTAGCTCATAAATGTAAACATAAGGATACTCAATATAGGAATTGTTTAAAAAATGGCCATTTGGCAAAAGTATGCCGCTGAAAGTGAAAGGAATCAGTTAAAAAAATGGATGTTATTTCTGATATTGTACCAATTAACCATGTTAAATCGTCTTTTAAAGAAAGAGATAAAATTTTATTGGAAGTTTTGATTGAAAAGAAGAAATGTTTGCATGAATTAGATATGGAAGCTGCCGTGTCGTGTACGAATGTAAAGGATTTTAAATAATTGAGTCCTTCAGTCTTGAATAAGGAAACACATTTAGTTCTTCGTAACTTTAATAATTCTACTATTACACCAGTAGGAGAATCTGCAGTTAGGGTTCAGTACAGGAATCAAAGTAGTACAGAAACCATTTGTTTGGTAAACGAAAAAGTCCAGTTTTTGGAAGAGGGTGGCTTCGAAATCTCAAGATTGAGTGGAGGGAAATTAAAGCAACCTATTCACTAAATTCTATTACACTTACCAATAAATTGAAGTTATTATTGCTGAAAAAGTATGAGAAAATTTTGACTCCTGGAATAGGTAACTGGGAAATTTTAGCTGTCGGTTACAAATGAAACCTGATATGAAGCCAGTATTTATTAAACCTCGACCCGTACTATTTGCTTTACAGGAAAGAATCGAGGCTGAACTTGATAGATTAGTAGCTGAAGATGTAATTGAAACTATAACATATAGTGATTGAGTTTGACGACAAATGCCTCTGCATTGGGGGAAAAATATAACTATTGGGCAACCCCGATAGTTCCATTGGTAAAGCAGAATGGAAATTTACGTATTTGTGAGGATTACATAGTTACTCTAAATCCAGACCTTAATGTAGAGCACTACCCTTTACCTAGAATCGAGGAAATTTTTGGCTGAAGTTACATCTTTTACAAAGATTGATCTATCGGAAGTATATCTGCAAATGAAAGGGACCCGCCTTATCTAATCATAAATACGCATACGCGTATGTTTACGTACAAACGAATAAATTATGACATAGCATTGGTACCCGCCGTTTGGAAGAGAAGTATTGAACAAGTTTTATCAGGTACTGCTGGGGTACATGTGTTTTTAGATGACATTACTGTAACTGGTAATAATAATCAAAAGCATTTCGAAAGATTAGAATTGGCACTGCAAAAACTTGAAAATCATGGTCTGAAAGTTAATAAGCAGAAAAGCGATTTTTTTTAAATCGATAAATTATTTTGGTCATAAAATTGCTAAATTTGAGCTTCACAAATCTCAAGAAAATGTTGAAGCAATTTTGAAAGTACCCGTGCCGAACAATGTTTCAGAGTTGAAGAGTTTTTAGGTTTTGTGAACTATTACGGAAAATTCCTACGCAATTTGTCTACTTGTGTGGCACCTTTTACCGACATACTAATAAAGGAAACTAATTTTTTATGGAATTGGAAGTGTCATCATGCATTTGCAACATTGAAAAAAGAAATAATTTCGGACACAGTGCTGTGTCACTATGATCCCCTTTTACCACTGGTACTACAAACCGATGCATCTCCTGTGGGAATTAGAACTGTGTTGAGTCATATTTTACCGAATGGTTCTGAGAAGCCAGTGACATTATGATCTTTGTTAGTAACAGAACACAAACAGACACTAAACATTGTCTGGGGAGTCAAACGATTTAAAACGAATATCTTTTTGAAACGACATTTTTATTTGGCAACAGATCATAAACCATTAGTATCAACTTTTGCTCCAAACCGCAGTCTGCCGTGTATGTCGGCGACACGAATGGTACATTACGCCATATTTTTACAACCTTTAAACTACACTATTAAGTATCGAAACACCAAAATGCATGGTAATGCAGACGTTCTTTCAAGTTTACCATTGCAAATTGACAAGGAATATATAACTGAAGCAGATACTGCAAATATTCCACAGTTAGATGTAATGCCGGTTGCTGAATTAGAGATGGCAAAAACTACCAAAAGTGATGTCCATTTTCATGAGAAATATGAAGCTTAAGAACAGTAACCGAGTTACCAGTACCCTGGACAGGAAAGTAATCTGAATTTTCATTGCAGAAAGGTTGCATTATGTACGGACATAAAGTGTGTGTTCAACAGAAGCATAAAAGAATACTTCTGGAGGAACTGCATGTTGGACCTCCAGGTATCGTCAGAATGAAGGCTTTGCAAGAAGTTATTGTTATTGGCAAGGTATTTTGTGTACGGATATACAAAATTTTGTCCAAAATTGTATAGCTTGTGTAGAAACCAGGAAAGATCCTACGAAAACGAATAGACACCCTTGGGAAGGGCCAAATGGACCTAGGTAGAGATTACATGTTGATTTTGCAGGTCCGTTTGTGGGAAAGATGTTTCTAGTGATGCCGGATGCCGGCTCAAAGCGGATAGAAATCATGCCAATAGAAATCATAACGACAACCTTCACCATCGATTATCCTCGAATTAATTTTGCTCGTTACGGAATTCCGCTGACCCATGTCAGTGACAACGGTAAGAGTTTTACGAGTTTTGAATTTCTCTAATTTTTAAAGTCCAATAATGTTAAGCACGTAACTTTGAATCCATATCATCCTGCGACATGTGGACAAGCCTAAAGAATGGTTCAAAGTTTCAAAGCTTCTTTAAAATCCAGCCAGAGAGATCCAAGCAGATTAAATGTGAAACAGTTTTTATTACAGTATGGGATAGGATAACGATACATTCCCTGACAGGTGAAACCGCTAGTTACCCATTTTTGAAGAGCTGTATTCGTACCAGGCTTGCTCTTTTAAAGCCTAACGTCAGAGATCAAGTGATGCAGAGGAAGATTTCATTGCTGAAGAATAATTCTACAATCCATGAATTTCTGCGGGGGGGGGGGGGAGGTAGCAGTAAGAAATTATGCTGGACATCCTAAATGGAAGACAGGAACATTCGCTAATCGAAACGGAACTTTGACGTATAGTATACAGGTACCTAATGAAATTTTGAGCAGACATGTAGACCAAATGCGGAAGTGCGTATCATCCCTAGACAGACCCAGGAACCTGTGCCATTAGGGTGGTCCATGACATAATGTTAAAAAGTAAAAGTGTAAGAATATTCCTTCCACAAGCCGTATTTTGGTCCTCTGAATTCAAAATGTATGTAAATAAAATTTCAGGCCAATCCGATAATATTAAGAAGTCGCTCAATATTTCTATTTTCAAAGAACATATAACATAGCAACAAAGAAGACAGAGAATTCTTTCAAAAGCAGAAAGAAGATGTTTTTTGTTGTTCTATGAGTGGAGTTGACCCGAAAACTACACAAAAAGAAATAAGAAACAGAAAACAGGAAGATAATAAAGTGTTAATGTAAGAATGATGTGAAGAAAGAGAAGAAAAATTACAAATTAGGGTAGAAAAAATCATGTCAGAATTATCAGACTCAGAAACTTCACATTCCATAGAATTTGAAAGTGAAGAAGAGTACCTGCCGCTGTCATCTACATCCCAATCTGATCTCAATACTACAACCACAGTTCCCGAAGCTGCTGAAAAGAAATATGTTAAAAATATATTTAAGTCTCCTGAAGTTGTAGGTGCACTAGATCATGTTAATATTTCTGATCGGAAAGCTGCATTCGTAGCTGGAGCTGACTTGGGAACAATATTTCTCCAAAAACCCTTTCTCGGAGCTCAATAAGGAGACATAGAAGGAAAGGGAGGCAACAAGCTGCAGAAACAGAAAACATTTCTCTAGCTGAACCTCTATTATTACACTGGGATGGTAAGATGTTACCAGATACAGTGGCGTAGCGAGCATAACTGGCGCCCTGGGAACGATATCTTTTTGGCGCATTTTCGTAAAATTAAATCACAAGCTTTCATAGAAAAATCACCATCTCAGTGGGAAAGTGATCCGTGCTTTTGTGACTTTCGAGAAAGGCGCTTAAAAATGAAAGTTGTAAATGACAATGCTGAAAGAGCTATAAGCCTAATACAAAAATAATAAAACCCTTACAAAAGATAAAGAACAAAAACAATTCCTGCTTCATCTAGTAGCAAATCCCCAAAAGAGCTTTCCCACGACTTCCAAGAAATCTTTGTTAATCTGAACTTTTAAAGTTTCAGCTTGAGCGTCCTGTAAATATTATTATTTTGGAGAAAAAAATTGTGGGCATTATTTACATGTAAAATAATAAAATAAACCTTGTGGAGCAATATATTTCGAGAGTTAATGTTTTTGGACCACCCTACTGTGCCATATATCCCTGTTCCGAAGACTGATCCAGAAAAATCAGTTAAGGCTGAATATAATGCTACACCACATGCTGCTGAGATGAAACAACAAATCGTCAGTACACCTGAGTTTATACCTGTTTCAATTCCAATGTAAATACCAGCTTCGTCAGTTCTCGTACCTCTCTGGAGATCTACTAAAGCATCCCGACCTCCACAGAGACTGGGTTATTGACTTCAGATATTTTCGGGGGAGGAGTATTGTGTATCTGGGAAACGGATGTATCCAAATCAGCCAGATGTAACTCGACCAATCAGATATATTACCTGAAATACGTATAGCAGTAGCCGTTCATCTGTGTTCGTGTGTCTAAATGTATGTTCATGTCTGAGGGAGTTTTGTAACCCGTAATTATGTCAAAAAATTGAGCTTGGAAACATATTTTTACTAGATGTAGATATGGAAGAAAAATTAAAAGAAAAAAGGTCGTTTACTATATAATTAGGGAACATCTGGTTCCACGGCAAACGTGGAGCGGGATGTCAATTACTTTTAATTTTGGACAAAGGAATGTATAATGTGTAATTAGGTAACGAGAGCTTCATTTATAATTTGCGCATTATGAACAAGTATGAGAGGGTAAATAAGAGCTAGATCTGACTGGGTCGCTAGTTTTGAAGGAAAGATAAAGATACATAGATTTCCTTAGAAGGACATATTGTTCTTGGAAGAATTTTTGACTTCCTGTTGCCTGGTTTCTGGTGAACCCCAAGCATTTATAGATTTTTTTAAAATAGTTATGCGAGGGACTCACTACCCGTGACAATCGGCCCCTGGCTTATCCAGAACGCTTTTAGATGTACATAAACTAACAGGCCTCTGCAGCATAGTCAACCTGGTATAGCCACTGTACTAGGTTTCGCCTACATTCCATGTTCCTCAGCCGATCACAATGGGCATCTAAATTGGTGGTGGGGGACAAAAATCCAAATATTTTCAGCTGAATGACAGTCAATCTAGTCCACAAAACAAAGTCATTTAAAGAACCATGAAGCTACAGAAGGAGCGTAAGCATTTTGAAAAATATCTGTTTCAAATTCAATTTACCAAAATATCTGTCTGTTAGAACATGCAAGAGAAAAGCTCCAGCTCCTCGTCATTCTGCATTTGAAAAAAACAAAAGACCTAATATAAGTAAAGATGTTGAATCTCATACAGAAGCTGAACAACAGCAAAATTATTATTCTATATTTTTGATTCATTTAGAAAATATACAAAAACCAGATTCATGGTGGACAGTAGCATCTACTCAAGAGTATCTGATATGTTCAAAATGGAATTCTAAATATTCTTGTGAGCGACGAGTCATTATTTGTCAGGATTCATCTGTAAAAGTATGTACAGAATATTATTGTTTAAAAAAGTTGAAATTGCAAAATGGTTAATGGTTAATTTTAAAATGTTAAATGGTGTAAAATAATGTTCTAAGTATATTACTTCCACCTTAACTATTAGATATAAAAGCAATGAACAGTTGTTTCCAATTGTTGTGTTGATTAATGTAATCATAAGTACTTTTTAAACAGATTTCTTTACTTTAAGAATACATGACATAATGAATTAATGCATATTGATTTTAATCATTAAGTATTACTAATAATAGAAATTGAAGTACACTGCTTTTCAAATTTCAGATTTTTTTTGGGAAATATAGAAATATCACTGGATGTTGATGTGCATGATATTGAAATCCTGTCATTTTTACTACAGCGTGTTAATGATTTAGTAATTGATGCAATGAATTCAAGAGATATACCTGCAACATTGAAGTTAAACTCTCCTGGACATAAGGTGATCAAATAGAATATCTGTTTTGTGCAAAATGACTAAAATTAATTTTAATTAAAAATGTAATTTTGCATTTTTTTCTATTTCTTACATTTATAACTGACAGTATATGTTTAACATTTTAGGCAATTGAAGATCTTCTAAATTATGTAATAAAGTGGGAGGAGTTCACTAAAGAGAGAGATTATAAATTCTTATCGAATTCAACAGCAACAGGTATGCAAACAAGAGAATAAAAATGCTCAACTCTGCGCTAATGGTAAAAGATTGAGAAAACAATCGAAATTATAATTCTGTATTATTAAATTTAAGCTTTCATTTTATATTACTTTTGAATTTAATTATTCTCTTGTCTGAAGTTATTCCCTTGTCAATATCAATGAACAATGTTATCAATATCTGCAAAACCTGTCATGTATAATTTTTTGATCAAATTTATCTATAGTAAATTGTATATCACACATTTAATTTTTATTTTATAATAATGTATTAATAGTGTATGTTGTTAATTTCAGTTCTTTATAATTATGAAATACTTTTCTTCTATTCAATATATTTTGTGGTTATGGCAAATTGAGCTACACGTCTGAACTAAAGCCATAATTTTTTTTCAATTGTGCACAGAAATAAAATATTTCCAGTTAACTTTTCTTAATATTGAATTTTATCACTATTAAGTTAGTTGATAAGTAAATAAGTTTTCATTGTATGATAAACAATGTTGTTACTATAAATGCTTATGCAAAATCTGTTGAGTATAAATTTAAAAAAATTAATATTTTCCTATCTTTTTACTGTGAGTACAATGAAACCCATACTTTGTGAAAATGCGAAAATATAGCTGATTTGTCCTTATGAATGTTATTTGAGTTTTTTTTCTTTTTAATTTGCTGAAAATATTTGTAATCGATAATTTACCAACTTGAAGGTAATTCCTGACAATGCTGGAACCATAATAATGAATTTAATCACTATTAAGTTAGTTGATAAGTAAATAAGTTTTCATTGTATGATAAACAATGTTGTTACTATAAATGCTTATGCAAAATCTGCGTACAAAATCTGCTTATGCAATAAAATGCGTACTTTGTGAAAATTCAAAAATATAGCTGATTTGTCCTTGTCAAAGTTATTTGTTTTTTCTTTTTAATTTGCTGAAAAAATTTGTATTCAGTAATTTACCAACTTGACGATTATACCTCCAGTTTTAAAAAGTGTAATCTGAGATGCTTTGACTGATTTTTTTTCCAAAGGAAGATATTTTAAAGTATTGTCTGATTAAATACTGAATTGACTTCCTATTTTATTAGTCCTGATAAGAATTTATTTGTGATTGATACAAAATATTGCTTTTCTTTTTAAAGGTCTGTTATAGTATATGATGTATTATTCATACTTATCTGCAAATAAAAATATTCTTATATTACTATGTGTGTGTGTGTGTGTTTTGGTTAATCAATATTATTTCTCACATTTTTTTCCATAAGAGATTATGAACAATGATAAAAAAATTTCTTCAGAATTTTTTTCTGTAATTTCATTTCCTTAATTATTAAATTATTACAAAATTCTGAACTCATTTATTCTGAAACCAATACACAATTATTCTGAAAAAGTTTATTTACTCATTTCCTTTAAGAATTCTAATGAATTGTAGCAAAAAAAAGCACTTGAAATAAAGATTTTGAATGAAAATAAACAATTGTTAAATTGAATAAATAAATTCATATTAAATACGCACTAAAATAAAACAACTTGTTTTCGCTAGGAAAAATGCGCAAAATCCATATTAAAGCGTATGGTTGTCCGTGTCTAAGCCGCCCGCTATTACACGCGGGCGCCATCTAGTGGCGGCGACAAAATGTGAGACACATTTTTAACACTGAGCTGCTCCTCCTTCTGTAGCTTCATGGAAAGAACCAAACATCTTTTCAATTTGATGGTCGCAAAACATGGAGTCGAAGGCGGTCGTTGGATGGCAACTTCTTTGTCAACTTATTATGCCTGTGTTTTCCTTCAGAGGACTGAGAGTGAAAATTCTTCAGTCAGGATGCCACTTATTCTCTTTTTCGTCATGAATTGTATATTCTGTAACTCATATTGTGTGAAATTAATTGTAAAAAACAGAATTCAAAGAGGCTTTTTGAAGAAAACTGAAAACTAAAACACCATACTTATATATATACATTACTAGCTGAATACCCGTGCTTCGCTACGGAGTACATTCTAATTAAATACAATGGTCAATGTATGCAATTAATGCCAAAAAAACAAAAAAATATATTTATTTAAAAAATCATAATGGATAGTTTTATAGACAAAATAATATAGAAGAAAATATTAAAATTAAATACAACGGTCAATGCAATTAATTTGTATGTTTAACATCTATAAAACATACTAATTTGAATTAAATTCTTAAAAAACTTCCATCTCAATTAGTGTAGTGGTTAAATTTTATCTTCTGTCGTATTTTAATATTTTTTTGTAAATTTATTTCGTTGTTATGCATGTGACACAAAATTAATTTGAAGTATCACAAAAAGAAAAGAAACCACGTGATCAGCATTTAATAAATTAAATTCTAAAAATTAATCTTTAAAAATTCACCAAAAATCAGAAAATGAAGATAAAGAATCGAAAAATATTTCATTTTAAATGAATTTTTATGATCTTTCTTGTGATATAAATTTTATAATCCTCAGATTATTATTTTAAATGCAAACTTAAAAAAAGTTACAAAAACAGCTTAAAAATTTAATTTAAAAAATCTAAGAAAATTTTTTCAAAAATCTTTCTTAGTGCACCCCTGCACTATAATAAGAATTGTCATGCAAAATTTCAGCCCTTTAGCTCCAGCGGTTTGGTCTGTGCGTTATCTGTCAGTCAGTCAGTCAGTTACGGAACTGTTTTATATATATAGATAAACCCTTTTCTCTACAAAAGGAACCATTGCATTTGCTTAACATGTGCTTTAAAAATATTTTAAAGCATATTTCAAGAAAAATTTAAGACATATTTTAACAAGCTTTAAAGCAGCTTTAAAACATTCTTTTGAAGCACATTTTAAGAAGAGTATATAGCATGTTCCATGCTTACTTAAAATATTGCATACGTCGATTAGGGGTTTGCGTCGAGCGCTTCCATGGAGTGAGCTTGGGATCGAATCTGACAAACGCATGGGCGTTCTTGTGCTGTCCCTTCATTGGTAGTGATGTTTGTTAACCCATATGATGCTCCCATAATAAGAAAGGATAAAATTCTGTCTAATCCCCCTCTCGCACATAAGGCAGGGTAAAGGAAAAGGGTTATAATGAAAATTATCGCCAAATCAACATGCATAATTAGTTTTTAATCTTCTTAGTATTAAAGTGATTCACATCCATTTGCAGCTCACATTTAATTGGATTCAAATGAATTACTTTGTTACTTCGCCATTCTTTGTCGGAAGTACATTCACCCTATATACTTCTAAGGTCATATCAAAAGGTTTCGTTAAATTGAATCTCTTTTTATATTGTTAGCCTTTGTTTACTTTATAGATTTATTCAACTGAAGAATGGTATTCATCGCTTGAACAATAGAAGAGCTCTAGTTAAGCTCTTTTTTAGCTCTATCCCGGTGAGGTTTATCATTTTGATAATTCTGAATCGTTTTGATATGCATTGGTTGTCATGATTTGATTGTAAAGAAAGGGGAAACTGGATGTCTTTTATCTTAACTGAAGTGATACCGCCAGTTTACACACGTTCTGGTTAATATATTCTTACATGGTTTGCTGTTCGCCAAGTTAGGTTTAAAAGATTCCCGTCACTGGGTACATTTTATTTTCAGAATTATGTAGAGTGCGACGAGAAATACTTCTTTGCATGAGAACAAATGTAAATATGCCATCACAGTGCTCCGATTATTTTTAATCTAGGAATATATATTATTTTCTTGTTTAATTCTGACCTGGACTCAATCCTCAAGCTTCATCAACTAAAGTAGTATGATATTGTATACGGTGTTTCAAGAACCTTTAGAAGTTACACCCTGGAGTCAAGTAATCATTTGAGTAAAGGGAATTTTAGGTGTATGTAATCCAGCTGTTTAACTTTATCACAAGTTAGGCCTTGTCAGGAAAGGCATTTAAAATGAATGGTCCTCCTATCACAGCGTTAGATGACTTGGGAGAGGTCAGGATATCCAAGATTGGTTTCTGGTCATGGAAGTGGTATCCGACATAAATATACGTATTTGAATCTTTCGTGCTCGCGTTTTAAAATGTATATTCCCCTACCAAAGCGAAATAAAATTCAAGGAAAAGTGCAATGATCTATCACCAAACAAAATCCAGTTCACTGTGAAAAATAACCATAAAAATTATTGGTAGTGTAACTGGATGATGTACTTATATGCAGATCTGATGATTCGAGGTTCAACAAACGGCCCAAGTTCTACTATGGCGCTTTTAAACGGTAATGGACAGTCATTACCGCAAATATGGAACAGAACTTCATGGTAAAAATATTTTTCCTTCGGAAGATACAATAAGATTTTCTACACGCGAATAACCTGCGCCGTCGGCCTTGAAGGGAAAGTATGAAAAGACTTAAAGAAATGTATTCAAATTGAGACGTCTTCACATCGCGGGAATAGCTAAGTTAGGTGAGTCCCGTCTTCGATTTGAAGAAATCCGGGCTCCATCCCAAGTTCTGGAAGTCGATTCTTGCAATTTTGCGGATAACTACAACATAGTGAGACGAATGCAAACATTTCAAAATTCTGTGAAGCATCCCAAAATATGTGATTCTGAAATGAAAGTTTAAAATCAAAAAATGTTAGTGAAAATTTTTCTTTATAATTTTAAATGGTCCAATAAGCAAAGATGCTTGAATCATAAAATAACAAATAAATGATTAAAAGTAATGGCGGGTAATATTGGAATGATGTTTTCTTAACTGGAGTATTCTAACCGCTCTCTTCATGTACGTTGCATTACATTGTGACAAAAGGAGGTCTTTAGATTACCGAAATAATAGTATTTTAAGAAATTCGCATTAGCACGTGAATAACAGCATGGACTTTTTTCAGCAGCATCCAGATAAGACAATAATACATAACTTTGACTTGTTTAGTTTTAAATTATTCATCATTTTGAGAAGATATCATTAAATTGCAACTTATTTATCACTATTTTTTTCTTGTACACTTCGTATGTAAACCTTACTACAGACTTAAGACACATACATTAAGTACGTTTCAATATTTAAACAAGTAACCATATAAAATCGAGTCAGGGTAGGGTTATTTGTTTCAGCAAATCCTCAAATAACAAACTGGTCCTTATATCTTCAAACCTTGTCATAAAACAAACAAGCGTCTCAGTAAGGGTTAAAATCCTATTTAAAAGATATGATTAGATTCCTTAATAGTCCCAAATACTGAATTCTGATGATTAAAAGATCAGATACATCGAAAGCCACTGAGAAATTCCTTTCTGCTATCACAAACTATTCAACTCGACATCTTCGATGACGAAACATTTTTCGAAAACTGGTATCAGTTTCACTACACTCTGGGATAAAATTTGAATAACGTCCTTTTTCATCGAATACATGTGAAATAATGAAATCTAGAACTAGCGACAATTAGATAAAATTTGCTTGAATGGATTTTTAGCTATATTTTATTATATTTTTTTTCAACACAAGAGCAGAAGAGTTGTCATTCCATAATCAAGTTTGGGAACGTGTTATAATGCAAGTTTAATACTTTTTTATAACAAAACATTTTTTTTACATATTTACAGAAAAATCAGAAATTAATATGCTAACTTTGAGTCAAAAATGAACTCTCTTTGGAAAAAATTAAGGGATTTAAACTTCCAACCCAGGGATTATAATAATAGGTACATAGGAACACATTAACTTAATGAATATCTGCTCAGAAATTTATGATGCCTATCTGGATAGTACTTTAATCTTAAAATGTGACTGGATTGATTTATGTAAATTTAATATTTTTGAAAACTACCTCTTTAATGGCTTGAGTTTCTTTAAACAGATAAAGGGTACCCCTATGGGAAATAGCTTTTCTAGCGCCTTTGCAAACATTTTCTTACATTCTTACGAAACTAAATTTCTTAACTCAAAAAATATTACCGGATTTAGGTATATTGATGACCTTATAATCTTTAACTGCAATGATTTGGAATTTCTTAATCAAATCTACCCAAAGGAACTAACTTTAAACAGGACTAATGATAATTATCATTTTGCGACTTATCTGGATTTAAAAATTAAAATTCAAAATAGAGAATTAAAAATTGGGATATATGATAAAAGACTAGATTTTATAAGACTAGATTTTGAGGTTATCACGTTTACCAATTTCCATAACAACTTGAACTATAAAATTTATTATAATATCTTTTACTCACAACTATACAGAATAAAAAACATATGTAATAACGCTGAAGATTTTTTGGAGGCATGTAGCATTTTCGAGGAAAACCTAAGTAAGAACAATTTTCCTAAAAATGTGGTTTTGATACAGTGACGTAATTACTAGGGTAAAATTGGCTGCTGTTTCACCATAACCGTCAACTACGGAATTAGGGTATGTATGCATCTTTGGCTTTTCATTGGGATTGTATGTGTACGTATGGTGCTTTGAGCCCTTTCTGTAAGTTGTCTGTGCCTTTTCATTTTCTATTGACTAAATGTTTCAATGGGAATCTCGGAGCCTTGGTATGTCTTTTGTTTATACCTGCATCCTATTCAAAAAGTTCCCCCATGAGGTAACTGATTTGGTTAGGCTCCCTGATGACGAGACCAGTCGGTTACCTCAATTTCTGGTTCAGTTCCGGCACTACTACAGAATCTTGCCTCTGGTGCGTATAGCAGTGAGTTCTTGATATCTGTCTGTTTTTTGTCTGCATTCTTCGTATAATTATCTAGCTCCGTTGGATTATTTATTTTTAGTTATATTTGTACATAGGAAGTAATTTTGGAGTTTCAACAATAAATTTAATTTCCGGAATTCTGAAATTGCACTATTACTAAAATGCATGAATTTAGGTTTGATTTTTGGGCTTGTGGTAGCCCTGTGGCCCGAAAACCATCACGCTGGTTTTCGGTGCTGAGGGTGCTCGGATTGAATCCCGGCGGCGCGCCACTAAAATACCTCCTTTCGTGTCGTCCCTTCATAGGGGGAAATGCGGGTCCGCCTGTATGGTGCACCCATAATAAAATGGTCAGCAAACTGCGGGGAATTATAGGCGAATGTCTACACGATAAGTGCCTCCTCTAGGGAGAAAAAAACTTTATATTTCTAAATAACTCTATTTTATAAAAATAATTAACCTTATTTACATAGTCAAAAAAATTAGTGTTCGTTATCACAGCATATGGTAGTGGAATCAAATTTCTTCTTTAAAACTGGCCAAGATTAGTGAAGGATACACAGAAGGTCAAGAGAGTTAGGCATTGGTGTAACCCCCCCCCCCCCCAAAAAAAAAAAAAAAGCAGCATTTCCCGATTATGGGAAGAAGAGAGAGCTGACCTTAATAAAAAAAGTTTCGTGGTTTGAGAAGGGTGGAAGAATTAATTCTGAATTGCAATGTTAAATTGGTTAAAGAAAGATAACTTGAGCAACTTAAAATGTCTTTTTTTTCTACTGTTTTTAGACGTCAGGTTCTGTGACCCCTTACCTCCCTTGGTAGCGAAACTAGCAAAGCCGGATTTTAGGCGATTGGACAAATTTGTCCCCATGGGGCCTGGGAACTGGCCTTAGGATAATCTACTCTAATCTTGAGAAATACCCAGAACTTATCACTGCAAAATACACTAAACAGCTCATTACAGATTTTAAAAAAGAAAAATATATATTTTTTCGTTTTTTTTCCTGAATTCTGTATCTGAAGTGAGTAGCATTTGTTTATGCAGTTTACAATTAAATAATTCGTTTTCGGTAATGTAGCTCTATTAAGTCCTTTTACAGTCCCCGAAATAACTGGTTTCCGAAATTATTTTTAACCGCTCTGATGAGACATTTCTGGGGAATTCCCGATGAGAAGTCATCCGATCTGATGAATTTTGAATCACAGGGTGGTCATCGTCTCATACTCTTCCGTCAACTTTCTTTTAAACGGCGGATCGATTTGTACCATTAGGAAATATTTTCATTTATCTTCGTCCCTATTTTTTCTCTTTTTTCAGCAGTTCTTGGTATTTGAGAGCCACTGTTATAAAAATTATCTTCTATGAGATAAACTAGCTATAGAATTGTTGATTTAGCCCCTGTGTGTCACAGAAAAATGGATGCAGTTTTCTTTATGGATGTATTTTCTTATGGATGTAGTTTCCTTTCTATAAGTGTAAAGATCTCAAATATTTTCCGTACTAACTCGGGGCTCATAAGTATATTCCGGAAGTACTTTGTGATTTTTGATCAAGGTGCTGTCAAATACTCGACAATATGTTTAAATTTTTATTGAATATTTTTTATAAATGTGTGCGAAGTGTTTTTGAATATTTTTCATGCGACATAACCCATATGAACCATATGCATCCCTTTGTTCCATTTTAGTGCCACTAGTTACTGGTTTTTATATTTATACAATGTGTATTTTATATTTATATATCTAACATAATGTAGCATCGTGTAATAAATTTTACGCTCTTTAAACTTGTAGTATACGGTGAATTTCTTCATAATAATAATGTTGTAGAGCTATGAATTCCGAAAATTTCCGAAAATCGAAACACTCCAGAATCCAACGATTTTGGATCGAGGAGTTAGGACCTATAACCACTTACAGTGAAATAGTGATTCGCTTACTGAGACTTTGATCAAAATTTTATTATAGCAGTATTTGAGAATTTAAAACTCTCAACTCAACTTAAGTTGGTTTTTTACGTGCTTGAAAAATATTTGATTCTGTTACAATAAATAAATAACTCAAATAAGTATCGCAACAATGACATTTTATTATAAACTAGTTGGTACCCGTCAAAACATCACGGCTAGATAGTAAATAAATGTACAAATAGACAAATTATGCTCAACACATCATTGCCAAAATTTGAAAATCATAAAAATGCGCAGAAAAAAATTAATGTGTTTAGGCGGCCTCGTGCTCAGTGAGTATCTAAAGCCAAATTTAAAAATGCCACTGAGCATGCGCAGAAAGCAATTTTTTAAATGTAAATTATTGGTAATTAAATGGTGCGAAATAAACAATTTCCATCAGGTTTAATCTTATATTTCACAAACATAACTATCATAAAAATAAAAATGGCAGAGAGAGAGATCTAGAGAGACTCCTCGGAATAAATGTGTTTATTATTAAAACATGTCACTGAGCATCCGCAGAAACAGTGAGTTTCTAAAGCCAGATTTAAATATGCCGCTGAGCATGCGCAGAAATAAGTTTTTTATTGTAAATCGCTGTTCTCGTTTTTATTGTAAATGTTTTTTATTGTAATCGCTAATTAACAGAAATTGCGGTTACAAAAACCAAATTTGACAAATCTATAGATTACAATCTTTCGTTTAGGACCAAAATTAAGTAAATGGATGCAGTAGTTTTCTCTCACTGACTGCCCAAAAAGTCGGCTTAGCAACTTAAATATATAGATTTGTATGCGCATATTTGATAATAGAAAATGGTTTTATTGGGCAGAACAAAGTTATACACTTCAATTTTGGTATAATATTTGTCGTGCATTCACACTACACCGAGGTTCTTTCTCTGGCATAGGGACAGTGAGGTAGATAAAACTAGTCGTCTAAACGACACAAACATTTATTGGCAATTTAACAAAATATTACAACGAGAACTCTGAGCACGAGGTGGGCAAGCCTATTGCATCTTACCAGACCCCCACTCCTACTACTGATTTCTCCCGACGATCCCTTCAAACCCTAGGGTTCAACGCCCCCGCAGCCAATCCCTCTGATTGTTGAAAGGGGGGATCACGGGGTACGGCACTCTTACAAACATTACACTACGATATTGAAAAGGAGGTAAAGGTTGAAAAGAATTCTAATCTGACAAAACAAATAGACATCATTTCTTAAATTTTCTTCGACTTTTATACAGCGGTAAATGTATTGAGAGGAATAGAGTTATTACTTTGTGCTGGAAGTTACTGAAAATAACATTCTTTTCCAGCTGGTAGTGTACAGGCCCTGGGGTTAAAGCTAATGAGCCATATTCTCGCGCATAGTATATTCTGATTATATCTCATTAAAAGAAGAAAAAGAAACATATATGTGTATGTTAAAAAAAACCCTACATGAAACTCAAAAATAAGAGAAACTGTTTTCATTATGATAAATATAAGATTTATGAACACATAAAAAAGGAAAGTAAGAACTATTTGATTTTAAATATACTTGAACGTATGAAATTCTAATGCACCATTTTAAATTCATACTATGTCACGAAATTATTTTCTATAACGACTAACAACTACTAATGCAGACAACTTGTTTCGAAAATTGAGAATATATATATCGGTCAATGCTGAAAACACAGACCCAGGGTTGACCCCAATCTTATATATGGAGGAAAAACATAAGCTGCTCTGCCGCCACCTGTGTCAAATGATGAAGATTGCTGGTTAGCTTTAAATTTTTTTAGTCCGTGTGCATTAAGAAATTAATTATTACCAAGCAAAAGACAAATTATTTAATTTGAAAATAAAAATTTCTACCAATTTAAACTATTACGACTATGATAACTGATTTGTTTAAATACTGTTTTATTTCTTAAAGCTAAACGTAACACTGTATTGTGTCAAATAAATACGATTTTTAAGGATATATATATATATATATATATATATATATATATATATACACACAGTCGATTGCGGTTAATCGGACCACACCGGGACGCGATCATTTTGGTCTTAATAACCGGCTGGTCCGATTACACGAACATGTCCTATTAGGCTTATGCAATAGGATTTGTATCGGTTCTTTAGGATTCAGTCCGATTAAGCGGCTGGTCCAATTAACTGGTGATCCGATTAAGCGGATTCCACTGTATATATACACTGCTGGCCACTGTAAATGCAACACCCTGAAGGAAACATGCAAATAACATGAAATTTACAACATGCATTAGCGGAGGTGAGATATGCAAATGATTAGAATTTCAGCGCAGACCCACATCACGCGCGCCTGTGGCGCCACTTCAAAGCGCTATTTAAGGCTTGGAGATTTCGACGATTTCAAGTTCGGCAATTGTGTTTTTCTTGTGGTTTTTTCAAAAAAACGATCAATTATGCCTCGTCGGAAACAGCGATCATCTTTTGATCAAGTATCCGAGGTCGACAGAGGAAGGATAGTGGCCTACCGAGATTGTGGATTATCTTTCAGGGAAATCGGTAGTCGTGTTGGACGAAACCAAACAACTGTAATGCGGATATGTGATCGTTGGATTCAGGAGGGTACGACGGACCGGCGTGTTCGATCGCATCCACCTCAGCGCACCACTTCACGTGATGACAGGCAAATTGTGCGAATGGCAGTGACGGATCGCTCAGTCACATCACGAACCATAGCACAGCACATGCAGTCTGTAACGCATCATCCAGTGTCTGCGCGTACCATTCGACGCCGTTTACAGCAGAGTGGTCTGTCCGCAAGACGTCCATTGCTTTGTCTACCCTTAACGCAGAACTACAGACGTCTCCGCCGCCAATGCTGCGATGACAGAAGGATGTGGACGGCAGAATGGAATGAAATTGTCTTTACTGACGAGTCACGCTTCTGTCTGCAACACCACGATGGTCGCATTCGAGTCTGGAGACACCGTGAAGAGAGGATGCTGAACAGCTGCGTTATGCACCGCCACACTGGTCCTGCACCGGGTATTATGGTATGGGGCGGTATTGGATATCCCTCTCGCACACCTCTAGTACGCATTGCCGGTACTTTGAACAGCCAGCGATACATCTCCGAGGTGATGGAACCAGTTGTCCTTCCTTACCTTCAGGGCTTGCCCACAGCCATATTTCAACAGGATAGTGCGCGACCACACGTGGCACGCATTGTCCAACGGTTTTTCGTCAATCACCAGATTGAATTGCTTCCCTGGCCGCCTCGCTCTCCGGATCTTTCGCCGATAGAAAACATGTGGTCCATGGTTGCTCTACAATTGACCCAGATTCCCTCCCCAGCTGCCACAGCAGATCAACTTTGGCAACGTGTGGAAGCTGCTTGGTCTGCTGTACCCCAAGAACTCATCCAAAGTCTCTTTGAATCAATGCCGAGGCGTGTGGCAGCGAGGATCTCCAACAATGGCGGCAACTCAAATGTTACCAATATCATGGTGCCATGGTGATCATGGTGCAAAAATCAGTAGCCACTGATTTTGGCAGGAACCACACTTCACAGAAGTCTATAAATTTAATCATTTGATACTTGGTCAACATGTTATCTACAAAATAAATTTTGTTGTGATATCTCTTGTCTTTCTTGGTGTTGCAATTTGGGTGGCCAGCAGTGTGTGTATATATATATATATATATATATATATATATATATATATATATATATATAAGACTGAATTCTTTGCAGCGTACTTGAATTTTATCATAGCATTAGAAGTTCATGTGCGGGTATCAATGAAGGTTCAGTTACTGTAAGTGTGGTTCCAACATGAAAAATGTCCATCAGATGAAACTGTGTGTTTCCTGTATATTTTTGGCTGAAAATACCGAATGTGTAAATATTTTAGTTTACCACGCGCCATTTTCCCCAAAATCCACATTTTAGCAATGGAAATCTATACTGTAACGGCAAGCGCCGCTACACAAAATAAGTTTATTTAGAAGACGACAAAGCCATTTTGTAAACTACTTTGCAGAGAAAGAAGACATCGTATATTGCTGTGATGTGAATGGCATATTTCAGGCATTGGGACATGAACATAATCCAGCAGAGTGGCGCCTGTTTATTGACTCGTCCAAACATAGTCTCAAAGCAGTGCTTCTCCATATAGGCAATGTTTTTTCGTCTGTTCCTGTAGCATATTCTACAAATACATAGTAAACCTACGAAGGTATGAGTGCTATACTAAAGTTAATTGAGTACACTACATTCAAATGGTACATTTGTGGAGATTTGAAAGTCATTGGGATATTAACAGACATGCATCAGGGATACACTAAATTCTGCTGCTTTCTCTGCGAATAGGACAGACGTGACAGAAAAAACCACAACATCCGCAAACAGTGGCCTCCAAGAAAAACTTCATTCTTGGCACGAAAAACATATCACATGAACCACTTGTGAATCCGCAATGTGCCTTTCTTCCACCATTGCACATTAAACTCGGTTTGATGAAAATATTTGTAAAAGCTCTGGGCAGAGAAGGAATGGCTTTCTTGCGTCTCAGGGATAAATTCAAAAATTTAAGTGAGGCAAAGGTAAAAGAAGGGGTTCTTATTGGCCCACAAATTAAAGCAGTTTTTCATGATGAAGAGTTTGAAAATAAACTGTCACAAGCAGAAAAAGAAGCCTGGCTGGCATTCAAATCAGTGTGCTCACGTTTCCTTGAAAATGAGAAAACTGAAAACTATGAACATCTTGTTGGTGACATGGTGAAATGCTTTTGTGGTATACGTTGCAATATGTCTTTAAAATTACACTTTTTGGACTTACATCTAAACTTCTTTCCTCAAAACCTTAGATCAATTAGTGATGAGCATGGGGAAAGGTTTTACCAGGACATCTCTATGTCTGAAAAGCGTTTCAGTGGACGATGGAATGGAAATATGCTAGCTGAATATTGTTGGTCTGTTATCATGGTCACACCAATAGGTGTCTACAAGAGGAAATCGCCAAAAAAGTCATTTTAGTTTTGTGTTTTCTATAATCAAGCCTCTGTTACATTTATCTGTAACCAATTTGTATAAATATAAGTGGGTCACCTCCAAAAACTGTACGTGATGGACCATTTTGGTTTTGATATATGAATCAAGCACCTTTTGTTTATACAGAATCACATAGTTTCATCTAAAGTTCCAATTTGTTGTACAGTATCATCGGTAAATTTCAATCGAAATATTTTTACTCTAATATTAAATTTTTGAAATTTTACCGAAGTATTAGACACGCATACTTCTATAACAGCAATGAAAAACAAATATCTGAAAGAGGAATGCTCTTTAATTATTAGAAGCAAATTTGTGTGCTATTGTTTTTACGTCATCAATTACAACAGCACAGCACGCTTTTAGTATTTATATGGAATATTGAGGTATTGGTAATTCCCGTTTCAGACAAGAGTTACTTTCTAATTTTAGAACTCTGTACCTTTTTAAAATATTGCTTTTATCATGTATATTTTTAACTTTCTTTGAAGATTTACGGATTTCAGATTTATGGGACTCTTGTGGGATCAATATAGCATGCTACATATACTAGAGAGTAAGTTGTGTTTACCCAGCTAATAAATGCAATTCCATGAATTAAATAGCTTCCGTATAAACAAAACTAGTTAGAATTTCTAGACCCAGTAAAATTATTAGGATGGAAATTTATCTTTAATTGAATCTATAACCCATTTTGAGGCTTGAGATAGAATAGTTTATTGTTTATTCCAAAGCGGACTACTGAGTAGTAAAATTAAATGATAAATATGTATTGCATAAAAGCACATATTTTGTTTGTTAACAATATATAATAATGGATCGGACAGCAAGATGTGATGGTATAAGGGAAAGAATACAGGCTTTAATAGGGGGATGGTCTTCCACATGCTGCAATTACATTAGCAACACTTCTGGGCATACTTTCAACACAGCTTGATACACAGCTATGGGTATTTGTGTCCATTCCTGCTGCAAGAACGTCGCCAGCTCAGCTGTAGAGTTCGGATGTGGTTCCCTGGTCCGTAAGCATCGCTCTAACTCGTCCCACAAATGTTCTATGGGGTTTTGGTCGGAATCTGAGCAGGCCAGGGAAGACGTTTTACATCCATACCTTGATACCACTGCTTTACAGAGGCTGCAACATGATATGGAGCGTTGTCGTCCTGGAAGTAACATTCGTCCATTCCATAAAATTGCCAGAGCGTAGGAAGAACCTGATTGTCCAAAATGTTCATGTAGGCGTCGGCGTTCAATTTACCTGGAACAACATGCAAAGGTCCCAGGCCATACCACGAAAAACATCCCAAACGAGTACACCAGCACCACCAAACTTGAGGGTTGGAACGATGCACTCGGGTAACAGACGTTCGCCTGGCATTCGCCAAACCCAAGCACTCCATCCCACTGGAAGAGCGTGTAGCATGACTCGTCGTTCCATAAAATAGTTTTCCAGTGGTCCGCAGTCCAGTAGCGACGTTGCAAACACCAAGCGAGTCTGCCGGCTTTGTTGGATGAGGTGATGTTTGGTTTGTGTGCGGGAACACATCCGTAGATATTGAGGGCGTGCAGTTCTTTCCACAAAGTATTGGAGTACACCGTACCCCTGCTGCCTGCTGAAACTCACTGATGATTTGGAGTGGTTTCCTGCGAGGGGAAAGGGATAAATGGTGAATCTTATAGCCTATCGTTTGGCAACCCCCTTTTGGAGATTAAGGAAGAATTTAATGATAAGGTGTTAGGCATTGAAGTTGGCAAAAAGAGTTGCATTTTCATGCGTTTTTCCCGACTGTCTGGGGAAAATACACAAATGGAGGAATCATGAGGGAACAGTCTCTTATTGAGTTGCGTAGTTGTATGAAACAATATGAATTAGCAAAAAGCGTTACGACATACATACATACTAGCTGGTACCCGTCAAAACATGACGGCTGTATAGTAAATAAATGTACTAATACACAAATTATACTCCACACATCATTTCCAAATGTTGAAAATCTTAATTATGCGCAGAAACAAATTAATGTTTAAGCGGCCTCGTGCTTAGTGAGTATCTAAAGCCAGATTTAAAAATGTCACTGAGCATGCGCAGAAAGCAAATTTTTAATTGTAAATTATCGCCAATTAAACAGCGCGAAATAAACAATTTCCATCAGGTTAAATCTTATATTTCACAAACATAATTATAAAAATAAAAATGGCAGAGAGAGATCAAGAGAGACTCCTCGGAAATCTTCAGAAATTGAAACATGTCACCGAGCATGCGCAGAAAAAGTGAGTTTCTAAAGCCAGATTGAAACATGCCACTGAGCATGCGCAGAAATCAATTTTTAATTGCAAATTATAGCTCATTAATAAAAATTGCAGTTACAAAAACCAAATTTGACAGATCTACAGGTTACAAACTTTCGTTTAAGACCAAAATGAAGTAAATTGATGCAGTAGTTTTCTCTCACGGACTGCCCAAAAAGTCGGCTTAGCAACTTAAATATATATATATATATATATATATATATATATATATATATATATATATATATATATATATATATATATAAATTATCAGTTCTTTCCTCTTCATGTTTTGTAATTTGTGTTGTATTTCGGCATATATACAAAGGCAATACGAAGAAAATTTTTGTACAATGGAACATCTTTGCCCATTTGATATGCATTTGATATAAATAAAATGCAAAAAATTTCAAGTTTAAAGTAATATTTTAATAAAACATTTCGCGATGCACCTGCTGGGAAAAAAAATTCTCCTGTAAAATACAGCTTAATTGAAAATATTAGCTTTATCGATCATGTCCCCTCAAAATTTCCCACAATCATCCTTTGGGTTAAAATCAACCTCTTCGGGATTTGTATTCGTATTTGTGTCTAATTTAATGATTTTTGTGATTTTTTTAAAGCACAAACTTCAACAGAATTTTTGTCAGAATTAATTTATTATCTGAGACATTATTAATAATTTAACATATTAATATTGATTGCTAATATTTGTCGATTGTAGTCCTTGTTCCTTTTCTAGATCGTTGATGTTCAGTTGAAATATGTCGACAGTACTATAGAATGATATGGAAGAGTTCGTGTAAATATTTCTAAGAGAAAATTTGAAATTCAAGGAAACCCATAAAAAATCTGAAGACGTTAAACTCGCCTGTCGTAGAAACACAAAGTCTTCGCTTTAGTTTCCTAGCTAAGTCGGCCTTACAACATGTGTTAATACATATTCAAGCTTCATTTTAATTTTCTAGAATGTCCTGAATACAGTAAGAACTTCTTCCTGGTTAGACAACTATGACATATCTTTCTGCTGAATAATATCTCTGCCGTAAAAAAATATTGCTGTAAATTGAATACTGCCATAAATAAAAACAAAAATATATGCCTTTATGTACATTGTTTGTAATAAGTCTTAAAAATATAGTAAATGACAGCTGCATAAATCCACAGTAGCACGTAAATAATCGGGTTATAGTTTATTATAGATACAATCCTTTCTCTGGATCAGAGTCAATTTCCTCCTTGGACGATTCTAATTTAGTTTATCGACGTATCCCAAATGCTGGGCATTTGGGATTCCTACATCTAGACTATTTCGAACTAATGCTCTGCGATCTGAAGGTGCACAATATTTAAGTGTACAAAACGAATCCACATTCTTATGTTTCACTGAAGGTTCAAAAAGCTGTCATTTACGATTTAATCATTCTCTATAAGTTCGTTGTAAGTAGTAGTTGAAATTCCATAAAATTAAAATAAATTCCAGACGAAACTGTATAGGTGGATTGTCTACTGGATTTTAAACTCTCAAAAAATAGAAAGTTGATCTTTAAACTGTAACTAATTGACCGTAACTACCTGTCTTTTTTAAATGCTATAAAAAATAAACATTTAAATATACATTAAAATATTATAAACACAAAAAACATTACACTGTACGATATAACGTACACAAAAATCTACAAAAAGTTATAAATATTTTTTAGTGTTTTTATTTTCAAAAAGTTACATTTGTAATTATGCCTTAGCGGAAAATATTAAGTGCTCACTATGAGTGAGTGGTCGTATAAATTAAAAAAATTTTTCAAAAGTAGACAAACAAGATGTGCGAATTTTCGAGAAACTTTTGTCCTAGAAACTACTTTCTTTGAAAATATTAATTGTTACATAACTGCAGATGCATGAAAAGATTCCGCCTTGCTCGATTGAAGGCCGGGCGCTTGCCAGAACAGGAATCACCTGGGAATTCATAATACATTAAAGTTCCTATCCTCTTGCTAAAGTGTATATTTTATTACCCTATTTTTGAGATACTGTGATTAACTGCATTTTCCCACATTTTGCGCAATTGCAGCTTCATTATTGTGAAGCGGAAATTTGGCTTTTACGATGAATCTTTCTACCGTCGGATAAAGAAAAAAGTGAAAATAAGTTCTTCAATTTCAGACTTTTTTCCTCAACGGGAAGAAATCAAGCTCTAGAACTATTTTTCTTTTTTAGTTCACAGGGGTAATAAAATGGACTGTGGTAGCATTTTGTTGCGACATTTTCTTAAGAGAATGCAGAGGGAGATCATGTATTTTCGAGTTGGCGCCAGGGTTTGACAGATCAGAGAAATAGGGTCGGACCCTTTTTTCCTCTTCGGATGCAACGAAAAGGGGGAAAGATAGGAGCAAATGGTTCGAGAGAAACCGTTGTCCTTATTTCCAGACAGCAAAATTCAGGATCTTTCTTCCTTAAAAAAGAACTGTTTCAAAAGAGGGAAAATATTTGTTTCAAACATACGGAATGAAAGTGTTCAATAGAATCTTAAAAGGTTAAACTACATTACTGTTGACTTATCTCAACTTAAAAATTTAGAGCCAAAATGAATTTTGATGAAATGAATGATACCAAAATTAATCTCAAATCACTCATACCAGAATAATGAGTTCGCGTGAATGTACCTATATACATACACACACACACACACACACACATATATATATATATGTGTGTGTGTGTGTATGCATGTATATGTATGTGTATATGTGTATATATGTGTATATATGTGCTTACATGTGTATGCATGTGTATACATGTGTATACATATATATACATGTATATACATATATATATACGTATATATACGTATATATACATATATATATATGTATATAAAAAATAATATATATATATATATATATATATATATATATAAAAAAATTCTCATATTGTATCTCGTAAATGCAAGACGCAATTTAATGCAACTTAAGTTGATGATTTTTCATTTGAATACTTTCTCATCCATATCCAAATAATACTGCAGAATTTACTTTGTTCATTTCTTCAAATTATTTTAATTTGCCATCCTAAAGAGATATCCATAACTTTAAAAATTCCATTCAATGATTTGTTCACTAGGACATATGAGCGCACTTCCTACCCGTTTGCGCAGGAGGAGAGAAAAGGGGTTTCTGTGATGTCATTAAAGTGAGCATCTGGATGTTGAATGCTCCATTTTGTGGAGCGAACTTAATCGCAAAGATGGCCATTTAGAAAAAGTTTCCTTGAAAGTATAATATTTTTCGGACTCTAAGACGCACCTCAAATTTATGCGAGGATTTTTAGAAAAGAATATTTTGTATTTTGTGAGGTATATAAAGATATTTTCAATTTCTGACTTAATAAAGATAAAAAATATATATAATGTAAGGTAAGTTGGGGTAACTGGGCCATAGATTTTCAATTTTTTTATGGACTATACTTTTAACACATTAAAATTATGCTAATATGTATAATTTTCAAAAATCTTTATATTACATGTATTTTAGTAAGTCTTAGGAAGTCTGTTTAAGCTATAATATTGATTTTTATTATATATATATATATATATATATATATATATATATATATATATATATATATATATATATATATATATATTATATATAAATATTGTATATATTTTTAAATACAGGTGGGCCCAGTTCCCTGATAATTGGGTAAGTGGACCACCCAGGTCTATTTCTCATAATAAAAACAGAATCTGTGATTGGATAACTGGGTCCAATTCTTGTATATCTAGAAAGAAAAAAAATTGTACCCCCTTTTAAAAATAATTTTTCGAAGTAATTACCAATGTTGCAAGATAGATTGTTGCGAATACCGGAAAAAAATAACACACAAAGTGTTTAAAAAACACAATGTAATTGATTATAAACATTTTCAAAAGTACAAACATACTTTCTAGCTTAGTTAGTAGCTGTAACAACATTTTCTCTTGAAAAATGCAATATTAATTTGAGTTTAACAAGCCCCGAGTTAGTTAATGAGTTAATGGGCTAATTAATGTGTCACTTGCAAAAAAATGTTTTTACAACAACTTAACCAGTAGCAAGCTTAAGTGAAAAGAACACAAATGAGTGACTTAAATACTTAACTTATAATAGTTAAACTTACTCATACTCAAACAACATTTTAACTCTGGAACACTCAAAATTCCACGTTTGTACATGGGGATTGGGGGTCTAATCAATCTTGAAATATCTTCTTCATACCACAAAATGTCCTCCTCTTCTTGCCATCGCCAGTAAGTTAAACCAGCACTTTGCCTGTGTTTTATTTTCACTTGGTCTCTATTCAAATCAACAAATTTTCCTGATATTTTGTACCATTATACGATACAATAACATAGTCCTTCGATAACAGTGATTCCAGGCACAACATCATCTGGTTCACAGCCCGCAATGCTCGTACCTGTTGAGCCATCATCAGCAAATGAATCATCATCAGAGTCTGAATTCACTACAGGTTTCACCTTTTTAAACTTGCAGAGACCAGAAGTTGAAGGCAATGGGTTTTCCAAATCTTCTGAAGTCAGTTGTTTAAATCCAATCTTCCTTTTCCTTTTCTGGTTTTTTTCCCTCTCATTGCATCTTCAATTTGCTGTTTCTCTCTTTCATTTTACTTTCAAGTTTGTCTTTAAGTTTTTTCTTCACAATGTCATCTTTTTTTATGTTTTTTTAGGAGTTTTTCTTCTATTTTTTAAATATTTTTCTTGTGAAGCCATATTTTCCAACCTCTTTTATTCCTGTCTTTTTTCTATGTAAATATGACGCAAATATTGGGTGAGTTGTAAGAAAAGAAAGAAACATGTTTGAACTCTCACAAGCTTTAAAAGTATAAATTTCTCCAACAACATTCTCTCTATAAGGGCTTTTGTCTTGATTGACTGCATTGCAACTTATTAACATAATATAACTTCACTAGTTCAGTTACTTAGGTTAGGTTAGGTTAGGTTAGTAGTAGTTAATATAAGCATAAGTGGATCAGTGTGGGGTAACTGGACCATACCTGGACCCAGTTCCCCTCAAGGTATAGTCCAGTTGCCCCGAATCACTAAATCTGATGGGGCAACTGGGTCATAATCTACCACAGACCTTTAACATGCAGGATAGGTTAAAACACTACACAGAAGGTTATTTTGACATTAACTGAGCTAAAAATTCTTACATTCAATTTTTAAGAAATAAATATAGACTTATCAAAAATTATTGAATTCAACCTTGAAGAAAGATGTTTTGTGACGACAAATACAAAATACATTAGCAGTCATAAAACATTCTTCAACCAAGCTAGAGACCAAATGACTGTCGTTTTGTTGACTTCTGCTTACCAGTGTTGCCACAACATATGGAATCCCCCCCCCCCCTGATATGAAAGGGAAAAGTCTTGGAGGGGATGGCTCAGTTACCCCATGGGCCCAGTTACACCAACATACCTTATATAATAAATAATATTTAATATATACAGGGGGATTTTTTTAAACTGACACTACTCAGAGCCATCTGTAGCGCGATCTATCAGCCGGAATTCCACCAAAACTGATAGAAAGACTAAGGACAACATGGGAAAGAGTTTCCATAAAAGAATAGTTCCAAAAGTCCCCGATAGGGAAAGATAGGGCGCTGTTGTTGTCGACGCACACGAGAATTTGCATAAAATGCAAGTAAAACATCAAAATACAAATTCATGGCTACGTAGTCGACATGAGCGCGAGTATTTTGGGCTATAAAGATCGGTGCGGAATCTGTTGCGCCATCGCTTTACAGAAGAAAGGGTCATCAGTCGCTTTTTTCCACTTGCATGGCCACCTCGCTCCCCGGACCTAATCCATGTGACTACTTTCTGTGGGGTAATTTAAAGTCTAAGGTGTTTCTTGGTGGAGTCTCTAACTTTGCGGCCCTAAAGGACACCTTATCCCGGACTGTGACGAACATTCCTGGTGACATGTTACGCTCGGCCGTTGATAACGTAGTGTTCAGGATGCACTATGTTGTCCACCAGGATGGTGGTCACATTGAAGGAGGAAGAAGTGAATTTGCTGCATAAAGCGGTGTTGCAGTGAAATTGTCTGCCTACTACAACTTTTTCGGTATTCACCCTTTATCTTTATAGCCCGAAATACTGGCGCTGCTGTCGACTACGCTGTCGTGAATTTGCATTTTGATGTCTTACTTGCGTTTTGGGGAAATTCTCGAGTGCGCCGACAACAACAGCGCCAAATCTTCTCCTATCGGGGACTTTTGGAACCTTTTTTTCATGGAAACTCTTTCCCAAGTCGTCCTTAGTCCCTCTATCAGTTTTGGTGGAATTTCGGTTGATAGATTGAACCACATATGGCTCTGAGTAGTGTAAGTTTTTAAAAAAATCACCCTGTATATATCATAAATGTATATAATATTTATAATAAATATAGTGGAACCTCAATCGATCGTTCTCCGAATCATCGCTTTCCCGTATGTGTCGCTTACTTCATCCTGTCCCGATGATAATATTTCTCTGTTATGTTCCCGCATCTATAGTTTTTTCCGCATTGATCGTTCGGTGCAATAGGTCCCTTTAAAAACGATCGATCGAGGTTCCACTGTATATGTAATATATATAATAAAATATCCATTTTATTTTAATGTTACCTTAGGACCATAGAACGCACTTCACTTTTAAGTCGATTTTGTTATGTAAAAAGGTGCATCTTACGGTCCTAAAAATACGGTATAGGAATACCAAATCGCAGTTTTAAGGATTTTTGGCGTTTGGGCAAGATAACTGGAATAGCCTCTCGTAATAGGGTGACAGTATGTCTTTCTTGTACAGAGGCTAAGATTTTACGATAGCAAATTGAAGAGGGAAGGTTTCATAGAGATCGGTAGAGGGGGAATTATAAAAAAATATAGAACCAAAACTAGTAAAATATGTTAGGGAAGGAAAAGTTTTAAATATTTACGGTAAATAGCTGAAAAGCAAACTGTAATCTGAATTTCGAAAGGTATAACAAACATTTTGGAGAATAGCAAGGGAATGCCTAGACAATCACCAAAGACAACCAATATAGCACTAAGAGAATGTTTCCATTACACGACAATTAAACTGGGAAGTGGGGAACTGCCAACACGAGAAATCAAAAAGGGCAGAAATCATGGTGTGAACAAAAAAGAATGGTGTGAACAAGAAAAAACAAAAAAAAGATAGAAAGGGCACGAAAATATCAAACAAAATATAAAAAGAAGAAGGAAAATTAGTAAATAGTATCCTTCCAAGCTGAATTTATATAAGAGACAGAACTGCTTTCTTCTCCAAATTTTTAGTACTAAGAGCTACGAAGAAATTTTCAAAGTAATCCAGTTCAGAAAATGAACTGGGGAGTACGCCTCTGGAAAGAAAATCTTATGGCCTGAATTCCAAAAATGGGAGGTGATAGAAGACGTAGAAATCTCTCTTTTTTCATAACTTTTACGTTCTTTGAGCAGAAACTAAGAATCACTTCAAGTTTTGCCATGTAGCCGAGGCAGTACCATTACGTTATAAAATAACAACTAATCAACTACCACGCAGAGCAGTTTCTTTCAAAGATCGAAATTGTCTTTTATTGAGAAATTTTGGAATAATTTTAGATCTGAACATAGAGAGGCGATTGACGATTTTGTAACGAAGAGAAGAGAAATAAGACAGCACAATTACATTATCTGAGGAAGAATTCTTAGTCAAGTAAGTCACTCTAAGTTCTTTTTTCCCCCAGAAGAAACTCTGGCAAGACCTGTGTAAGGCTTTAATTTGGGAGTCTCTGTTTTTAGGAAACAGCAGTAATGCGCAAATATGTACAATAATTTATAACAAACAAGAATTAAATGATAAGTGTTTGACGTAAATAATTATCCTTTTTATTTTATAAAACAAAAACTATCTTTAACTGTACTTGGTATTTCTAGACCCCAATTTGTCTTAGTCTCTTTGCCAGTAAAATTGTTGCACCAGCTTAGTTGCGACTCTTGTAAAAATTAAACGAACAGTTTATGGAGAGTTTTAATAAAACCGAAATTAAATACCTAAATGTGTTATTAAATATCGAAATTAAATATATAACAAGTTTATAATAGTTATCGTTCATTATCAGCCGAGATGGTTAAATTTCAGAAAATTAATATAGTTAATAAAATTGAGATTTCATATGAAATTAGGTGTTTCTGATCATTATCGAAACGAACTAAAGAAAAGTATGAAGTTACAAATTATTTTATCAAATTTAAATAATTCATTACATTTTTACACAGTTAAAATATACTCTATAACAAAAAAAAAAATCGACGCACCAAGAAGGAGTTATTCGATTGTAATGAAATTTCGCAATCGAACAACTCCAATGCAAAGATGTTTTGACCGAATATGCAAATGATTAAAATTTGGTGTCCAACGAATGAATAGCGGGACCTCCAGCGCATCAGAACTGCGAATTCAGGAAGTGTATATAAGGAGCGATTCTCGATCTGACGTTCAAAATTTCTGTTGTATTTCGACTGCAGATATCTTACGTCGACCGTAACAATGCCTCACCTAAGGATTCGAGCTCGTTACGAGCATATTTCAGAGTTTGAAAGATGTCGTGTCATCGGATTGAAAGAATCTGGTTGGACAAATCGAATAATCGCTTGACATCTGGGTCGAAGCGATGCAGCGATTGGATGATGCTGGCAAGAGTGGGTCAATAATGGCAGATTTAAGCGTCAGGGCGGCAACGGTCGAACTAGGACCACAATAGAACTGGAAAACAGAGCGATTATCAGATCAACCGTCGTTATCAACCATCCGACGTGTGACCCGCACACACGTGTCCACCCCGGACGTGTCTTGCGCTACCCCGGACTTACTTTTCAACAAGACAATGTCCAGCCGCATACGGCACGTGTTGCTATGAATTGCCTTCAAGCTTGACGAACACTTCCTTGTCCAGCTTGGTCACCTTATCTCGCCCTCATAGAGCACATTTGGGACGTGATGGAAAGTCGATTGCAACTATCCCGGAATGTTGTCGATTCAGCCCAACAGTTGGAGACAATTTGGCAAGGAATTCCGTAGGGCACCATCCGGGAACTTTATCAGTCTATGCCAGGCTCGGTTACAGTTTCCATCCAGACTAAAGGTGGACCAACGCTGTGTTAACTTCCTCACTTTGTAACGATCAAACTCTGGAATAAATCATTTAATTGTTCTGAGATTTTAATCGGGGTTTTTTTTCTGTGCATGTTCTTCACTTCCACCAAATTTGTTGTAATCGGACAACTCCTTCTTGGTGAGTCGATGTTTTTGTTATAGATTGTATATCATGATTTAATGAGTATTTAAGTTTTCAGGTTTCGTCAGATGTTTCACCAGATCTAACACAACGTATTACGAAAAAGAATAACAAATAATCTTTTCTCTATAACAGCGATAAGTTATGACAATGTTAATAAATAGTGAAACTTCCATAGCTATAAATGTGAAATCTCTCAATCAACTGTTCCTTTTCCATCAAAATATACAGTTTTATAAAAAATATATATACAGCTCAGCCTGAAATGTGCATAATATTTTGAAACAAATCAATTGTTTGTAAAAGATTTCCAAAAAAACATCCTTTGAACAAATTTTCAGGAATAAAATATGTAGATAGTTCCATCTCTAAAATTTCCTTCTACGCTATGAAGCTATTACAATATACCCATATTATCACCAGTTTTCATTAACTGAAGGAAATCCAAAGACGATTTTCGCCTTAAGGGAAAAAGTGAAATGTTTATTAGGTTTGATTTAGAGCGATAAAGTAGACCTTAACGACTTTATGTGTGCTATGAAATGTTAACATATGACTCTCTTTCCAATCTGCAGTGCCATCTATCAGCTTAGAATCCGATGACTGGTCTTACTAATTCTAGAAAACGAAATAGTTCATATACCATTTCTACTTTATGTAGGCCGTGTATTCATCTTATACCTGTTTTTTCTATACCTTAGAGTTAATTAAGGTTAAATGTATTATTTGGTGTGATTTAATAGGCTATGATTTGGGTCCTAGATCGCTGAAAAATATTTTCCCACGCAAGTTAATGATAATTGCTCTCTCATTTTTGAAAAAAATAACTTCCGTCGTTTCAAAGCATACTGTTAAGAATGTTTATTTCAATAATGAAAACAGAAAAAAATTTATTCTTAATTTTCACCTCACTTTTTTCGAAATATGAAGAAAGAAAAAACTGATGAAAGGATTTAACATTTGCTTTGTACTAGCAGTGCAAATTTCAATTTAATATAAGAAAGTAATCAAAGTGCTATTCGTTTGGAAACAGATATTATAAAACTCTAAAACCTCATGCTATAGAAAAAAAAAGTTCTATTTATGCATAAAATTTATTTTAAAAATACCTACGAATCAGTAACTGATTTTCATAAAAGTTCATATTAAACGTAAAAATTTTGCATTTAAACTGATATGGAGCTCATAAAGTTAGTAAGCTCTTCGTGAGCGGCATTTATCTGCAAATGTATACAGGAAATTTAACTACTTAGGTAATTTCTCTTTGTACAAATTTTATAAATTTTTTAACCATCTTTCAGAAGACCTTGATATTTTTAATATGTCCTTTATTGTTTTTAAGGCTAAATGTTTGCATCTTCTGTATTCGTAATTCATGTATTGTTTTGTGTATTGTATATGTATATATTGTTTATGTAGCTTTGTATGTTTGTTTTGGTGTTTCTTTCGTCTGTGTGTTTTAAGTTGTATCTTCATGCAACACTGTAAATGGAATTTTCTGTAGTGGGCATTTTGAATAAATAAATAAATAAATAAATAAATTACAATTGAATTTTCTTATAGTCGAGTTGCAGCTGAAAACAAGTTGGTCACTCTTGCTCTACGAGATCTGTATATGGCAGTAACATGACATAAAGTTTTTAAATAGGAATTTGTGATATCGCATGTTAATGAGTGGAAACTTCGAGTAAATATGCTGATCTTTTGTCCCACGTGATATTAATTTTCTTTCACTATTTCAACTGAGATTGATTTCCAAAAGATTTAGATTACATGGGTTGTGGGACAATAACCCATCGGTAGTCAAAGATAAAAATTTATAATTTTTTTTTGTTCCCACTATAGTGGTATTATAACGGAATAAATCATAGTCAGAGTTCTACTACTGTTATAAATTCATGATAATGCATGCATAAATTAGCCAAGTTGCGTGATTTATTACGATCCTGAAGGAAACCATCTATTTCTTCTCAAATCTTCTTTCTTTTCAAACCTTCAGTTACATAATTTTACGAAAAAAATTGAGTGTTTGTTACGTATACTACTTTTTAAATGCTGCAGCAAATTATGCTATAAGATACTTTTGTTTTATGGCTCATACAACTTTATTACATTGAAAAATTCTTTATTCCAATGCCATTAAAAGTCACTTCAAATTGTCTGTTTGCATGCTGTTAATACTTTACGTGTTTTGCATGATGTAAACATAATTACGATTGGTTGCATTATTCTGTTTTTATTGTTACAAGTTGGTACCCGTCAAAACATGACGGTTAGATAGAAAATAATTGTGCTAATACACAAATTATACTCAACACATCATTGTCAAATGTTGAAAATCATAATAATGCGCAGAAACAAATTAACGTGATTAAGCGGCCTCATGCTTAGTGAGCATCTAAAGCCAGATTTAAAAATGTCACTGAGCATGCGCAGAAAGAAATCCTTTTTAATTGTAAATTATCACTAATTACACAGCGCGATATAAACAATTACCATGAAGTTTAATCTTATGTTTAACAAACATAATTATCATAAAAATAAAAATAGCAAAGAGAGATCTAGAGAGAATTCTCGGAATAAATGCGTTTATCATTAAAACATGTCACTGAGCATGCGCAAAAACAGTGAGTTTCTAAAAACAGATTCAAACATGCCACTGAGCATGCGCAGAAATCAATTTTTAATTGTAAATTATCCCTCATTAATAGAAATTGCAGTTACAAAAACCAAATTTGACAAATCTACAGATAACAATCTTTCGTTTAAGACCATAATGAAGTAAATTGATGCAGTAGTTTTCTCTCACGGACTGCCCAAAAAATCAGCTTAGCAACTGAAATATATAGATATTGTATTAAATGGATTTTAGAAATTTAGTTGAGTTGTTCTTGAAGTCATGGTATACGTTAATGACTGCATGTTTCCGAGCGACAGACAATGGATGAATAAAACAAGTCGAGACACATAAAAGCGAAAAACAAAGAAATAAATCCGCAAATTAAATAAAAGTCAAATTAAAGAATAAAATTTACTGCGATGAGTTTTGTAAATGTAATCGAAAACCGATCTAGTGTTTTGAATGGAATATTCTTCGATATGCTCGAACGCACCGCAACATTCATGAGGCTAACCATTCTCTTACAATAGGTCCTCGAAGGAACAACGTTTAAATGTTTTAAAAAGAAGTCTTTCATGTTTAAAGTCTTGTTTCACTGGTTTTATACAAAGTAAATTGTATGGGGGGGGGGGGGGCCCTAAAAAAACTACATGGTCACTTTCCGGATACAATTTCGTTTTACACAGGGGAATTTTGACTTGAAAGTGATAAATTTTGAAAAGAAATTATGCATTTTTAAATATATGCTACAATTACTTTAGAAATAGTATCACGATATGCCTTAATATTCAGAGAAAGACTAAAGGGGAATGTTTAAAATTAGCTCTAAGACGAGAGGGGGGATTTTGATCGTCACAATTACATTTATTTAATTTTTTTAATTTCTCCGTCGGAAAACATATTCTCTCAGAAGATGCACCTACCAACGAACACAATAATTCGAAATGAAGCAAGTGCATTTAGTTGCAATATTATTTATTTATTTCTTATGATTTTAAAGTAGCGTACATATATATTATTGAAAAATGGACTCCATAAACGTCCTATATGGGACGTCGATTACAAAGTATTAACGTCGCAGTTCCTTGTCTCTTTGACGTTAAATTCGACATCGTAAACCAAAGAGTGTAATTTATTTTGCAGAAATTTTTCCCCTTTGAAAATAAGACCCTAGTTACTTATAATTTTAGGCTTCGAAAAAGGAGGATATTTGGATGATTTTCCACACCCGTCTTGAGCGTAAAGATGGGACGAAAAAAACCAATTTAAAACGTCGAGAAACAGTTATGATTAAGTAATAAATTTGAACTGTAAGGCTTCACACACCACACAGAATCTAGACTAAAGTATTCTGTAATTTGGATAATTTTATATAATGTACAATGCGCGTGACACAAAACAAACGAAATGACTTAAATTTATTTCCGTGCAGGAATTTAAGTAAAATTTTTAGCAGAAAATCTGAAATCCATCTTTCTAAATATACTGCCTCAATGTTCATTATAAATTTTAGGGCTCTTTTAGGGCAAAGTTTCGTTCTCATAAGATTTATCATCGGATGAATGCGTGGGCTAGGTAGCCAAACAAATTGTAACCGCCTGTACGAAAAAATATATAATGCAGAAAGCGATAAAATATGCAATTCAGTTCTATTTAGACACGCAGGGCTGAAAAGTCACTGGTTACAAGCGCTGACAGCACTCACGCTATCAACGGATGATGAAGAGATCTAAAATTCTTTCTCATCAGTCATCACCTGAACTGGGAAATCAAAACCCTAATAGCCCGCTTCATGCTGTTACAGTATGCTATGATTATATTTTACGAGTGCATGTAAAATGAAATTATGGGTACGTGTAAAATGACTACAGCATTCGTTTATCTAACCATGAAGGGAAGGTGAAAGGGTAGAAAGAAACTCTAGAGAAGCAGAGACGTAGACAGAGGATAGCACTGTCTTCAACGTGAAAATTTATAGAGTGTCCGGTAAATTTTTGGATCTAGGATGAATGTTGCATTGCTTTAGAAGCTCTTACTTAAGAGCATGTCTTTAGTATTTTTCACCATCTTGAACATCTTGTATTTCATTTTCAGCATTATGGGCTGTTAATGACATGAATAAATTCCATCACCAGTAAAAACAGAGTAATTCATTGAGTCATATACTGTCATAAATTATTTTCAGCAGTTAACCACTTTTACGGTCTTGAGAAACAGCTTTGAAAGACCATTAAGGTTTTGTGCAAAATGTTAACTGAATCTCCTACAGACAAGCGGTAGGCATGTATTTTATCCATTCGTAAAGCCCAACCCTTAAAAATGATTTGAAAAATGTTTATAAAAGCACACAAAGAACACACGAAGAGCTTCTTTTCTATTTTTTAGGACTATAAAACAATAAATAACTAATACAGAGATTAATTTCGAAAGAGTCACGAATCTCGTGTTTAAAAAGATGATCATAGATCTCCCAACCAACCTACCAACTGATACCAAGAGGACTGCACTGAAACCAAGAGGAGGCTAGAAGATACCCGACACGAGGTCTGTCGCATTATTTACGATTAAGGGAATAGACTGCTTAAATAAATAAATACACATATACACGCATATATAAATATATAAATATAAATATATAATATATATATATATATATATATATATATATATATATATATATATATATATATACTTCTAAAAATATTTACGCAACACATAATAATTATACGTAAAATAACACAGACACTTGGCGAAACAACAATGTAATACAGTTTTTATTGCAATGATTTTTAAAAAAAGAATTCGATCCTACTGACGTTTTGCGGTGTAATTGAATTTCTAGGTTCGTCTCCCGAGAACTTTTTGATCATTAAAAACCTCCAACTTCATTTCGTTAAGATACAATTTGTACATCTTTGCTTTCGAATATGTACATCAAAAGAAATGTGTATACAATAAAAGAACAATTAAAGAATGCTTCCAATTTGCTCTCAACGGAATATTTATTTGTGGATGTCATTTCTTTTGTTTGATTGTTTTGAAAGGTAACGATGCCTTGCGAATTCTCTTACGTATTGGACTTTATTTCGGACTCAAATAATCAGCTCAGGAATACAGAAAATAAATCCCTTAGGTTAATGAATTTTTATATTTCCATTGCTTTTAATTATTTCCAATAAAGTCATTCAAATTTAATAATGTTTATATCATTGTATCTTACACACATACTCTACTTTTTACTCCTACTTCTTTTACTTAATTCCTCTGTTTTGAAATATTAATTATAAAACAGCAAAATTATAAGATTTTGAATTTATTGATTCAGTCCATTACTTTAGATCAGCGGTTCCCAACCCGTAGAAGTCTATGGACCACTAAGCCAGAAATTGAACCATGTGCGGAATCCCCCCCCCCGACTTCCGGGGGGGTATGGGGGCGTAGAATATCCCCCAGGCAAAAGGGATACAGGACTAACGCACTGACATTCTATGGTATCATATTCTAATAACAAATTAATTACATTAAACTTTTAAGAAATTTTATTTCAACACCTGATGGTCATCGGATATATTTTGCCTATCTAGTTTAATGATCATTGCTTTCAAAATTCCCATTTATTTGGCAACTTTTTTATATGTGGTGCCGGACCACTCCCGAGGCGCTCGCGGACCAGCGGTTGGGAACCATTGCTTTAGATGATCAGAAGGGTATACTAGTAGAATTTTTAAGTTATGTGACGTAGTAAAATTATAAAAAACATTTACTTTATTTTTAACATTTTTCAATTCCTACTATTAGTTCACACTCTCCCTATATATATCTTGTTCAAATTTTCAATCGTTAATAAAATACTTTTTATTCATCCACTCAAGTTCAAATACATTTTTTTAAACTTGTAGTGGATGACACTTGTTGTTAATACAGTTTTTCAAATATTAATTCATTAATTAAATTTAATTAATTGATTTTAGTTTTAGACCTAGAGCGTCTCTTGCTCTTGAATAGTAATTTCCCTTTCCTTACTCTGTAAACGGTAGCACTGCTGTAGCGCAGGCTTCTCCCGTCCTGTAGGCTGCGAGATCGAATCCCCAACCTGACAAACTTTTTCTCTCTCTTTCACCCCCTCCTAATCTCGCACAGTAGGCAAGGTTCTGGCAGGCAATCCTTTTTTTCAATTCCTACTATTAGTTCACACTCAAATTTTTCTTTGTTGACCTAAGTAGGAATTGACTTTAAAAAGTTTTGTTTTTATATTACTTGTTTTATAAGATGGTTCAATTGATCTCCTGGAAGGGAATAACATGTTAAAGGTCAAAAGTTTTCAGTATAGTTTTCATTGCTTTGCTTTTAGCATTTTAGCGGTAGGAAATGGTATTTTCTCTAGACAATGTGTCTCCAATTCATCATCTTCTCTTCACGAGGACTAACACTTGACCTATAATAAAAGTACTTAAAATCCTTACTTTTTTCTCTTTTGTGTCCTCCAAACGATTCATTGACTGAGATATAAAAAATGTTTTGGTTTGTTCCATCTGTTTGAGTGGTATCACCTTTAGAGTATTTCCTCGTGTCTTTGTCGACATAAAAACCTTCGCCAGACAGAGGCGGGGTATCCACGTTTTCATATTGCCTTGAATGATTCCTAGGTCAGCAGAATCTGAAATTTCTGATTGATGCATTTCCTTTCATTTATTAGCAATTAATTAATGTTTGTTTTCTTTCAAGCTTCAATTGAGGTAGAAAATAAATTGCCGAAGTCATAAGAACTAAACATTTTTATCTTTAGGGTCTTTCTTAGCAACATGAGGACTAAAATGAAGATATCGAAAACACCTCGACTCTAGAATATAATCATTTTTCTTTTGTTATTCTAATGTCAACGTATATTTCAATTCATTATTTACAGTTAGCAAAACCAAAGAACAAAATCGAAAAGTAAAAAAGAATAGAGGATTACATGTTTAGGCATTGCTCCATGTGACTAAGAGTGGAAATCATATTAGAGAAATACATAAAAAAATCAGCTTTTAATCTAGACAACGTGATGTTTCAATGAAATAAAGTAGAAAGGACTGAAATGATTACCCAGACCTTCTCTGGTTGTAGGATTCTCCTCGGTAATTAACTTAACACATTTTTTTATTTTATGATGACACAATTACTTTTCTAAGACTTTTTCCTTAACCTTTTTATAAACGTTTAGGTTGATAATTACCAAAATTAATTAACATTGTATTTATTACTTTACAAATTAATTTAGTCACCTTATTAATTTTTTCCCTTCCAAAAAAATTACAGTGGACCTCTCTGGGAGTAAATGATATAAATTAGAATTTGTATATGCATTTTCCCCCCCTTAACAGGAATTAAACAGGCAAGCCCCAACAGGATTTTTTCTTGCTTTCGGAAAAGAAAATGGACAGTTTATTTCCCTCATTTTGCATATTTTCACAGAGTTATTCTAGGAAATACTATGAATAGATCTACTTCAATGTAAAAATAAAATAAACAAATCAAACTAACAAAAAAAATTAAAAAGAGAGCATAGACTGCCAAACACGTTAACTTAAAACCTACCCTAGCAATGAAAACATAAAACTTTTCAATAAAATATTGCGCAGTTGCTTCATATCCTTATATTGAAAATGGACAAATATAACTACAAATAAATTATCCAACAGAGCTAGATAATTATAAGAAGAATGCAGACAAAAAAACAAACAGAAATCAAGCACCAGGGCTCCACGCACCAGAGGTAAGATTCTGTAGTAGTGCCGAAACTGAACCAGTAATAGAGGTAACCGACTGGTCTCGTCATCAGGGAGCTTAACCAAATCAGTTACCTCAAGGGGAACTTTCTGAATAGGAACGGTTTTCGCTATAACCGTCACCTACGGAATTAGGGTATGTATGCATCTTTGGCTTTTACTTAGGATTGTATGTGTACTTGCATGTACTGTTGAGCCCTTACTATAAGTTGTCTGTGTCTTTTCATTTTCTTTTGACTAAATGTTTCAATGGGGATCTCGGGGCCTTGGGATGTTTTTTGGTTATACCTGCATCCTATTCAGAAAGTTCCCCTTGAGGTAACTTATTTGGTTAGGCTCCCTGATGACGAGACCAGTCGGTTACCTCGATTTCTGGTTCAGTTTCAGCACTACTACAGAATCTTGCCTCTGGTGCGTGGAGCACTGAGTGCTTGATTTCTGTTTTTTGTCTGCATTCTTCTTATAATTATCTAGCTCTGTTGGATAATTTATTTTTAGTTATATTAGATCTACTTCAAGTTACATATTTTAAGCAGACACAATTTACTAATATTTCTTCAAAAGAATTATTAATTTAATTTCCTTTTATACTGTATTCATTACAAATACATATTTATTAAATATCTTGTATCCTTCCCACATGTCTTGCTGGCTACGATGTATTAATGGGGAAATAGAAATACGCGAGCACTATTTTCTCGTGACTTTTGGGTCTTAGGTGAAGCTCTCTCCAGTTGGACAAGCCTTAGCTGAAAACACTTACTGAGAAAATCTCGAAGTCTTCCTCTAAATGAAAAATAATCCTTGGGCAGTTTAAGGATAGTATCACCAACTCTTCACAAACAAAATTATTAAAAACATAAATAAGAATTTAAACTACCCTTCATATGCAGCATGTCCTACATGCTCGGAGTATTCGCCCCATGAATGGCAGATAAAAGTTCTCATACGCATTACATATTTACTATTTATAAAAATTTTTAAATCTATGCCATACAAGAATATAAAAATTTTCAAAGCTGCTAGTTCGAGATATAAACCTATTAAATCAATGGTAAAATCTCTCCAAATACAGCAAACTCTTGTAAGGTTAAAATGTCTGGAAAAGCTTAAAATTATTCCCCAATTATGACTTTTGTGAATTATGCGTAACACATCTTCCTAATAATAAACGGAATGCAGCAGGTCTCTCACTATAACATGTTGATTTTAACTTTAAACCTTTCCTTCCAATAGTTCATATTTTACGGTTATTTAATTTTTGTTAATTTGTGAAACTGCCAAAAATTATGCCCAAGAATTAATTTATCATAAACAATTACTAGTTGATACCCGTCAAAACATGACGGCTAGATAGTAAATAAATGTACTAATACACAAATTATACTCAACACATCATTGCCAAATGTTGAAAATCATAATAATGCGCAGAAACAAATTAATGTGTTTAAGCGGCCTTGTGCTTAGTGAGTATCTAAAGCCATATTTAAATATCTCATTGAGCATGCGCAGAAAGCAATTTTTTTTAATTGTAAATTATTACTAATTAAACAGCGCGAAATAAACATTTTCCATGAGGTTAAATCTTATATTTCCCAAACATAATTATCATAAAAATAAAAATGGCAGAGAGAGATCTAGAGAGACTCCTCGGAATAAACGTGTTTGATCATTAAAACATGTCACTGAGCATGCGCAGAAACAATGAGTTTCTAAAGACAGATTTAAACATGCCACTCAGCATGCGCAGAAATCAATTTTTAACTGTAAATTATCGCTAATTAATAGAAATTGCGGTTACAAAAACAAAATTTGACAAATCTGCAGATTACAATCTTTCGTTTAAGACCAAAATGAAGTAAATTGATAGTAGTTTTCTCTCACGGACTGCCCAAAAAGTCGGCTTAGCAACTTAAATATATAGATTCGTTTAAGATGAAAATGAAGTAAATTGATGCAGTAGTTTTCTCTCACGGACTGCCTAAAAGTCGGCTTAGCAACTTAAATAAATAGATGTTCGCCTGACCCTGGTGCTTTGTTGAATCTAGAAACTTTTCTCACACGCTTCAACGACGGGCATTACCTTATCATAAAGACGGGTGTTCACGTGATCCAAATAGTACAATGATCTCATATTCAGAAACTTTGTAAGCGTAGGAATAGGTGAATTCAGGACATTTTAAAAGCAATATTATTTCCCTCTGAATGTAATACAGTATAAAAGTCGTTTTCATTAGACAGGAACATTCGTATTCATTTTTCCTTCAGGCGGGTGGAAAAAACCCAAACAAATTTCTATTTTAGCGTTAAAATAACGGAAATAAAGATAAATACAATGCCTTTTATATAATTAATAAGCGTACAATGACGTTAAGGGATTAATATCCTTGGAACGCTGTAATTTAAATAACTACAAATACGGAACTCGTCATGATTAGTCCGTTGTTCGAACTCTTTGAAATATGCAAAACGAGAAGTATCAGTTGAAAGAGGTCGTCCTTGAAGGTGATTCTCGGAAAATGGACGCTGAAGTGGTAGGAATTTACAAGGGTGAAGAATTGATTACTTGACTTCTGCTTCGCCGATTATATTTGATGACTAACAAATTCAAATTTCCCTTGATGTGCTACATTCAATAAATAAGCTGTTGGTGGAGAAAAAAATAAACCAGAATAAAAATGAAGTAAATTAGTTTGTGGTTAGTTGTTCACGACACTGCTTCATGGTCCTAGAATTTTGATAATCAATCTAATCATAAGTTTTTGATTATGATTATACTAGTCAATGTATAAATTCTTGGCATTAAAATCCATTAATCCATTTTTTAGCTAACCAAAGCTATTTAGAAATCATCATCTGTTAAGGGTAAACCTCGAGGAAAATTAGAGAATATTTCTTTTGAAACCTCCAAATTTCTCCATAGAAACAAAGTGGTCTCAGCGGAGTAAAGCAGGTCAAAATGAAAGAATGATAAAAATAAAGAATAAATCCACAGTGTTTTTCCTCATGGTTGGTTTATTTTGAACTCTACGGTCATCTTTTGATATATGAAAAATAAAATATCGAAGTCTACAGTTCAAAGTCGATTCAAAACGGTAACAATGGCCTGCGGCTATGTCACCGTGTCCGAACCTTCAAACTCTAATTCCGAAGGCCAGCCTCTTAATCGTTCGGCCGTCACTGGTCAGTAACATCTGATAAACACTGAAATTATTGATAAAATTTTAATTTTTTATATACCTCTCAAAGTTTTCCTTTAATAACAGAATATACGTTATCACCATTAGAAATCCTTTCTTAGTCAATTCTTAGTTCATGCTGGTTTAGATATAATTCAAGATATTTATTTTAATAAAAACTATAAAATCTGAGAGGCAAATAAAAATTTAGTAGGAAGAAAATGACAGAAACATTTCGTGGGTATTCTGTTAACCAAAATGGCATATTCGCGTGATATTTTTACAAATGTATGGTAAATTTTCGACTTCTTTTTATCATTAATTTACGAGTTATTCCCATCAAAAAAGCTACATCCATTCTCAACGTTACATAGGATCTTCATCAGTCTGAATACTAAGCTTAAGAACAAGTTCAGGAATATCGTGATTTTTAAATAAACAATTGCTGCGAAATATTCTCATATGATTAAGAACTAGGAAAAACGGAATCATACAAATTTTGTGAAAAGAATAATTTAAGTTTCAATATTTTATCTGTTATATATATATATATATATGTGTGTGTGTGTGTGTGTGTGTGTGATAATATTACTAACTATCTATAATCGCCCATTCTGTACTCCATCTCTTCCATGGTAACCCGTCTTGACGTAAACGCTCCGCCTTCCACATACTAACTTCCTCCGCCAATTCTGGCAACCTCTTTCACCTAATGCTATTTTGGCGCTTTTTAGCGAGAGACGCGAGCTGGCTCCGAACTGAGTAAGATGTGTTGATCGTTACGTCGAATAAACTATATTCATTAATTATGATTCGGAATCTTTGATACGGCCTCGATTGCAGTATTTTAACGAGATGACCATTCGGGTCATCACACCAGCTCGACAGGATCGAGAACCAAGTTTGGCGTTTGGATCAAGAAATCAACCTTTTTCACGCCTGAGATTGCGACTGCGTTGTGAGAAATGAAGACGCCATTGCTCTACACTTTTTGATCTCGAATCCCGCATGCGTTCCTGAATTAACCAGCTTGAAATGGCCAAAGCTAAAACGTTCCTCATCCAAAATCATGAAATCTACTACATCGAAGCAAGTAAAGATCCCCTTTTTCCAGTTCGTTCCAGTTTGATGGCGACTTTTGTTTCCCGCCTGACCTCACCATTGTTTCCCGTCTCGGACAGCGCCATCTTGTGATACACCCGTATTCAACTCTAAATATTCAAGAATGTGAAATTTTTTTCCATTATTGCCTTGATTTCTGCATGCACGCCGAACGCTGTGCAGATAATCAAAATAAGTTATATTTCAACACAAAGATCACTGTCAGAGTGTTTTTACTCTCAAAAATTTATTTTGTGTTTACAAAAATTGGTGTGTAAGCAGGTCAGTAATTATATTATTTTTGTAATTTTCTGGTATTGTAAAAGTGAAAACAAGATGGCCACTTCCAAAGTAAATGTCGAACATGACGATTCTTTTAGAATCCCGAATGTTGAAAACGAAATTAACATTGTGCCCTTTGAGGAAGGCTTTATTGATATAGATTCGTGGTTATCTTATTTTAATAAAAAATGTATTGAAGGGAATAGAGATGAACAGTGGAAATTGCAAAATTTTTCACGTTTTGTAAAGGGTAACGCACTTAACGTGTATATACAGAATTGCTATAAAGTTAATAATTTTGCAGAATTAGTGACGGTATTAAAAGAAAAATTTTTTACCCCTACATTAACTACCTTTGGTGATTTTGCGGGGTTAAAATTTAAGGTAAACGATGACATAACCAAATATTTCAGGGAAAAATTAGAAATCGTAAAAAAGTTAAATGATCATGGAGGGATTAACTGATGGCCTCCCCGGAGAACTAAAATCATTAATGACCATTAATCCCCCTGCTGACCCAATTGCTTGGCTTAATCAAGCTCACAGACTGGTAAAAATAAGAGAGAATCCACAACCCAGTAATGACTCGCCCAGATATGTAACTCCCATTGTTAGAACTCCCCAAATTCAAAACAGGAATGATTACTTTAGGAATGATTCCCAAACTTGGAATAGGTCAGATGTACCAAGATATACAAATGATGTTAGAACTTATGCCCCGAGGCAAAATACTTACCAGAGACCTCATAATTTCTATCGATACCAAAGACCATCAAATCCTAACTATCGGAGCAATAACCCTAGATTTTCTAGCCATCATAATTATAATAACTCACCCACTTTGTCTCCCACTCCATGTAGAATATGTACAGAGTATAAGTGTATTCCAAATGCTTTTCATTGGCATCAAATTTGTCCATTCAGAATGGAAAGAGCTGATAATGAGAGGACTTCACCCCTTGCAATTGAACCACCCTCAGAGAATACTCCCAATTCCTGACTATTAAAGGTGTCCGGTTATTTGTCAAACAATAAAAATATAGACTGTGTAATAGACAGTGGCGCAACTCTGTCAGTGATATCCACCAGAACTGCTCGACAGTTAAATTTGAAAATAACCAGAATAAGAGGTATACAAGTTGTACAAACACAAGGCCATATTGTAATGAACAAAATCTGTAAGGTTAAGATGAAAATTGGCCAAATTATCAGAGATATTGTGTTATATGTAATTGACAATAACTTGGATTATGTAATATTAGGTCTAAATGAATGTAAAATTTATGAAATTGATATTGATTGTAAAAACCTAAAGGTAAAACAAAAATCTGTAATAATTAATTATGAAGGTAATATGCCAAAAGCAAATATGTCACTCCATATTCAATTCCAAGGTGGTCTGTTCAACAGCCAAAATAAGTCCAGTCATCAACCTGAGTATTTTGTTCAAAATAACTATGAAGATGATAATGAGAATATAATTCTAAATGATACCATACCTAAAACTGTTGACTCTGTAACCAATGTTGTTTCTCAGAATCTTAATCGAAAAGAAAATAATTTAGAAAACTTGTTAATTAAAAATTCATCTGTATTTTCCAAAAGTAAATATGATATTGGTTGTATTAATATTGAACCCCAAAGAATTAACTTAACATCTAACTTGCCTGTATCTCTAAGACCCTATAGAACTTCCCCTAAGGAAGAGGGAGAAATTAAATCACAAATTGATCAATTGTTGAAAGCAGGCATAATTAAGGAAAGTTGCAGCCCGTACAGTTCACCTGTATGTTTGGTACTCAAGCGTGAGGAGGGTAAGAAAACAAGATTGTGCATTGATTATCGAAAATTGAATTCCCTTACTAAAACAGATGCAGAACCTTTGCCCAGAATTGATACTTTATTAGATAAATTGAGTAACGCCAAAATTTTTTCTACCCTTGACCTCAGATCTGGTTTCTGGCATATTCCCATTCACCCCGCAGACACTGAAAAGCTGGCTTTCAGTACAAACTTTGGGTTATTCGAGTGGCTAAGGCTCCCCTTTGGACTGAAAAATGCTCCAGCCATTTTTAACAGAACCATTAGGTGAATTTTAACAAAAAACAAAATTGATTTTGCATGTAGCTACTTTGATGACATAATTGTCTACTCTTCTTCTGAGAAAGAACATTTGGAACATTTAAGTATATTATTTGAAGTGTTTAAAAGAGAAAATATTAAATTAAACCAAGGGAAATGTGTGTTTGCTAAAGATCAGATAAAATTTCTAGGTTATGAAGTAAAAAATGGTAGAGTAATTCCTGATAATCATAATATTGAAACTATTAAAAAATTGAAAAATCCTAATAATACCAAAGAGTTACAAAGAGTTCTCGGTAGTGTAAATGTTTATCACCGATTCATTCCCAACTATGCCAAAATTAGAGCTCCTCTTAATAGATTACTGAAAAAGAATGTTGTGTGGCATTGGGATGAAACATGTCAACAAGCTTTTGACGAGTTGAAAGAAATCTTAATATCAAAACCAGTGTTACAGTTATACGATTCTAGTAAACCATGTCACCTCTATGTTGATGCCTCCCAAAGTGCTGTTGGAGCTGTTTTGAAGCAACCAGATCAAAATAATATTCTTCACCCTGTATCATACCATTCGAGAACTTTAAGAGATTATGAAAAGAATTACGCAATTACAGAATTGGAATGTTTAGCCATTGTTGACGGATTAGACAGATTTCATTACTATCTCCATGGGCAAAAATTTGTCATACATACTGATCATGCGACACTTGTTTGGTTAAAAAATGTTAAAAATTTAAAAGGTAGATTATTCCGCTGGTCTCTTAAATTGAGCATGTATGACTACGAAATTAGATATCAGAAGGGTTCTACTAACATTGAGGCGGATATGCTTTCAAGACATCCCGTTTCTCAACATCTCCAACACTGTGTACATTTACTAGATAGGAATGAAATTATTCAACAACAGAAAATTGACAATGTGTGTGGTAAAAATTATAAAGAAATTAATGACATGATGGTAATTAAGAAAAAGAACTTTTGTAAAATTGTAGTACCTAAATCCTTAAGATTAAAATTGTTAACTAATACCCATGAAAATTTCGGACATCCAGGAGTTCAAATTATGCTAAATTTAATTACCCCTCAATATTATTGGCCCCATATTAGTGAAGATATAGGAAACTTCGTGAAACATTGTCATACTTGTCAGCTAAATAAAAAGAAAAAACAGAAACGATTTGGATTCCTGCAGGAAGTGCCCTCAACTGACCAACCTTTTGAATGTTTATCTATTGATACTGTAGGAGGGTTTAATTATTACAACTCAACCAAAAAATATTTACATATAGTGATTGATCATGCAACCCGATATGTATGGGCATTTCCCTCAAAGAGTGTAACTTCAGAAACATATGCCAATTGTCTAAGTCAAATTTTTAATGTGCAAATTCAAGAGAAAGTGTTAAGCGATAGAAAGGCAGCTTTTACATCATCCAGATTCAAAAAATTTCTTAAAAACTATAATGTGAAACAACTTTTGACTTCTTCTCATCATCCCCAGACCAACGGAAAAGTGGAGAGGGTAAATCAATCCCTTGTAACCCGCCTAAAATGTAAGGTAAATGCTACTTCTAAAAACGTTCAGTGGACAAAAGTACTAGAGCAAGTTGTTACTGAATATAACAACTCACCTCATACTGTAACTAAGTTCACCCCTGCCTACTTATTATTTGGCAAACTCCCGTTTGATTCTCCAATTGACCGAAATATTTATCCTCCACTTAATGAAGCAAGAACTTTAGCTAAAACCAGAACTCTTGAATACCACCAGAAAAATAAGACGAGATATGATACTAGATTTGAAGAATCTAAATTTCAACCTGGAGACTTAGTAATATGTGAGGAATTCGAATACCCAAACACTAGAAAATTGACCTCTCCTTATTCAGGACCTTACCAGATTATTAAAAAATTATCTGAAGTTAATTATGAAATTGATAAAGAAAATTACCACACGAAAAAACCCACTGAAATTGTACATTCATCAAAATTGAGATTTTACTATTCACCTGAGAAGTTCAAACTACACCATGAATAAGTCACCAATATGTAAATCATTCAGCTATCCTTAATCTTTCTTTTTAGAATTCCTGTCCTATCGCCATCCTAGTTAATTTTGAAGAAACCCCGTGAGTGTAAGTGAAACTCACATATTTTTTTTTTAACTTTTTGAAGCTTACTACATTTTATATGAAATATACTGTGTACTAGATAAATATTATTGATTTTTATACTGGGGTTTCCACTCACTGTCCTCCCTGTCTCTTCGCACTTTTCAAATGTTCCCTTTGAACAGTTGCTTTTCCCTCTCATGTTTGAGAAACTGCCTGCCCCTTTTCATTTTGTGCAGTTTGCTCAACTTGAGTTTCAGGTTGGAAGCACCTTCCCTTTGGTAAACGCTCACGAGGATGCACTCACAACAGGTCACATACCTCAAATTTATGTTTGTATTGTCTTGATTTTTTTCCACAACAGTTGAATGTCAGTGTCAATTGTTGGAATTTGTATTTTTGTTCGAATTTTTGCAGCATCGGGTACCAGACATGTGGTATTGATGTTGAAAGTTAATTTTGACAGCATTTGGTAAATTTATTCTACTAATTGCTGAAAGAATAATTTTAATATATTTGTGTACATGATCAAGAGAAAAAAAAATAAAATAAAATATAGATAGTGTTTTGCTCAAAGAAAAGTCAATTACTAATGTGCAACGGACAAAGAACAACAAAGAACATTATTTTTTCTAAAAAAGTGACTACAACCCAGGAGATCTCCAACATAACTAAAACCCTACTCCACGATAAAGACTGTGAATAAAAATAACTTTTGTGACTTTTACTACTATGTGAACTGTACCCGTCCATTACTCTGAAAACATTTCAGACTGTGATACACATGTCAGGGACTGAGACCTGCACAATATTTTTCTTGTATCTGTATTTGGAACGTCTTTACATCTGTCTTTATTAGTGTCTTCATTTAAGTGTACGATTCCATTTTTATTTTTCTCCAGCTATTTGTTTATAATGTTATGCCCTATTTACATGTTTAAGCCTTTCAGTTGCATTTTAAAGTGTTAAAAAAAATTGTGAGTTTCGAGCCAGCTTCAACTTAATATTCTAACTACTAATTTTCATATTCTCACTATCTGGAGTGTCTTGGAGTCGACGGCCGCGGCTCCAATCCATTTTAGATGGGGGGGATATTCTGTGATAATATTACTAACTATCTATAATCGCCCATTCTGTACTTCATCTCTTCCATGGTAACCCGTCTTGACGTAAACGCTCCGCCTTCCACATACTAACTTCCTCCGCCAATTCTGGCAACCTCTTTCACCTAATGCTATTTTGGCGCTTTTTAGCGAGAGACGCGAGCTGGCTCCGAACTGAGTAAGATGTGTTGATCGTTACGTCGAATAAACTATATTCATTAATTATGATTCGGAATCTTTGATACGGCCTCGATTGCAGTATTTTAACGAGATGACCATTCGGGTCATCATATATATATATATATATATATATATATATATATATATATATATATATATATATATATATATATATATTGAGGAATCTCGATATATCGTTTTCAAGGGACCGACTGAACTGAACGATAGATGCGGAACGTAACAAAGCAATATGATCATTGGGACTGGATGAAATAAACGACACATGCGGGAAAACGGCGATTCGGAGAACGATCGATTCCACTGCATATATATATATATATATATATATATATATATATATATAAAGTGATGTTACGTATTTAATCCTGTTATAGGTTCTTCAACTACCAGAATGCTAAACTGATGAGGAAATTCGGGATTTTTTTTATTTGAAGAAATATATAAATTCTTTCTAAAAAATGATAAACTTTAAATCTACAGAGTTACGATCATTGTTTAATCCAATATCTCATCTATTAAATACTTGTTGCTACATACTCTCGTATGATTAATAAATGCCAACTATGATTAAAACTTCTGAGTGCAATTTTATGAGGTGAATAATTAAAAGGCTTTTTATATATAATTTTATCATTAATAATCATTGGTGTTAAGTAATTAATTACGATTGTCCATCGTCTTTCAAGCTTATGAAGTCTCAATTAAAAACCATTAAAATGCCTTAAACATTTTTAAAAACTTGCAAAACTGCTTTTTATTTTTATTTACAAAATCGGTGTAAACGCATTTTAAATCTAATGATAAGACAACAATCATTTATTTTTTCCATTGTTTTTCCTATGAATTAAACAGATAAAATTTATACTTATACCTCAATGTTGACAGTTTTACAAATACGCTTTAATTTTTATCCAAAAATTTATTTTAAGCATTCTAATATCATAAATAAATCCCTTTTTTTATCCCAATAATGAAAAGAATGCATAAATAAACTTCCATGTGTTATAATTAAATATAATAAATAATGATAAAATCACGACAAATTTAAAAAATATTTTGAGCGTTACAACTTCTGTTTGCTATTAAGACTTCCGAAAAACAATTGCTTTAAGATTCAAATTTATAGTATCTAGCATCTTATTATAGTTTTTCATACTATCTTGCTAAATCACAAATGAAGGGATAGAGATCCGCCACAAAAAATCTAATCAATTACTGTTTTCATTTTGTGAATTATGTTCCTGTAGTTAAACCGTCATAATACGCATGGTCTGAAAATTGCAATAAATCACACTATAGGAGACCCAGGTACATGGGCTACTGGAAACTCACATAAATTGGATATTCAGTATTAAATACCTTATTTTTCTCTACTACTTAAAATATGAGGGAATATAGTTCTTAATCAATCTCAAAAAATTTCAGGTAGTCTCTTCTAGCGAAACTACCGAAGGTTATTAACGTAAGATTACTTATCATTACTTAACTCTTTTGTATGTATATATATGTATATGTTATGTATATATGTATCTATCTATCTATCTACTTATCTATCTATCTCTCTCTCTCTCTCTCTCTCTCTATATATATATATATATATATATATATATATATATATATATATATATACACAGTGGACGATCGTTAATTCGAACTCGAAGGTTCTCGGAAAAAAGTTCGAATTATCAGATGTATTCGATGATCTTTCGGCAGGTAAGTAGAGAAAAGCCCTGGCAGTTTCCTACCGAAATTAGTGCATACGTCTTCGTTTACATCAGAGCTTTGGCCACATACAGTTTGATAAGAAATATTGTGCCTTGACTTAAATCGAGAAAGCCATCCATCACTGCATTTAAAAATCTTCAATACCCATTCGACTTAACAATTCATCAGTCTTCGTCAGCATTAGGGGTCCATTTATCGGAAAATTTCGAGATCTAACATCCTGGAACCATAGCAGTAGAGCTTTTTCTAGATATTCTTAGGATGCATTTCTCATGTGTTTCCTTCCTCTAGCAAATTTTGATTTTTCCCATGAATCTAAAATTGACTCCTTGTTTTTCAAATAAGTTGATAAGATATTTTTTTTTTAAATTCCATAGTCAGCTGCTAACTTTGTTTTACATTCGCCATTCTCTACTCTCTTTAAAATTTCTACCTTTCTCTCCAAAATTAGGGTTTTGTACTTTCCACGCGTAGACATCCTGAATTTTTACACTTTCACATCACACACTGAGGAAGAAAAACTAGATCACATTCACTTGTCTGTACTGCAGGCATAACTGACGCAGCTCCCTAGAATCTGTAGTAAAGACTGGTTTTTCTGAAATTCTAAGAAAATCGATACAAATAACGGAAAATCGCTTTGTCCGTTAAGCACTGATAAGGACAATAGCCACTAACGTTTAGCGAAAATGCAATAGTCTAAGAATGCGGGCATATGCCTCTTTACATAGAAAAAAAATACAGGTGATTTTGACACACAAAATAATAAACACAGCGTGTATTTTCTCCGTTAATTGAGGAAAAAGAAAATTTTTTTTTGTCAAATTTTTAGTTCGAATTAACCGAATTGATAAAAATTTAGTTCGAATTAACGAGATATTTTTAACATTAACTCCAATAAAAGTTTTTTGGGGCCTTTGGATTAGTTCGAATTAACCGAAAGTTCGAATTAACCGAATTCGAATTAACGAGCGTCTACTGTATATATATGTGTATGTGTGTGTGTATGTGTGTGTGTCAAAATTTTGACGCAATTTAGTACTTTTATGTTTAACTGTTTACTGCTTGCCCAAGCGATACAGACCGGGTTTGGTTTACTGCCAAAATTATAACTCGCGACGACGGACGGATTTAGCATTTGAAATTTTGCTTTCCGGTGAACCGTTCTGGAGGAACGTAATCCTACGTTAAAACTGTTAGGTCAAAATACTACACTTCCATGATAATCTTTATTACTACTCTTCATTTCCTTAAAATAATCACATGCATAAGTATCTCCAGCATTGTTAGAGATAACTGAACTATTTTCACTTTAAAAAACCCGAAAATTATGTCTTCTGGCTGGATAGATACAAAACAGACTTTCACCTTTAAAAAACTGCTTAATATGATTTAATTTATTCAAAACAGTTAAATTTATAATAATTATGTTTTTTCATTTAAAACTTTAAAAGTTTTATTTGCATGTGCATGTAAATAATAAGCAATTTTCGGTTCAGAACTAATTTTAAAGGTTGGTTGGCAGCGTTACGGTCATTTTTTGGCTACACGAGGGCTAATTAGACCGAGACCTACTGCTTAAAGACGATTCCGAACAGCTACAAGCATCCAAACTAATTTTAAAGAAATTTGGATAATTATTTATTTTTTTTGCAGTCAATTTCAATCAAAATATACGTTGAACTTAAAATTTTTAATTTAAACTTAAAACTTTTAATCCATTTAAATTATCAACCCAAGAACAGAAAAACGGTTTCAAACTGAAAATCTTATGTTTATAAAAACGTGTGTCTGTATTTTATAAAATTTGAGTCTTTCTGTATACATAAAGGGAGTTTAATTATCTCTACATAAAAGGAATGTGTTTAACCCAAAGCGGAGAAAAAGCGCCTATTCTGCACGATATATCTTGAATTGGATGTATTTCACTTTGCGGAATTTTATACGTTGTGTATCTTTCTAATATTAACCATTTCACTGGCATTATGGAAGAAGTGTGCCACTCAGAGGAAAAAAATACTATGACATCCTATCGCTTCACTGTTTTAGCATGACATTCGATGCTGATAGAGTACTGTTGCCATGGGAAAATGCACCATCAATCTCTTGGACAGAAGTAAAATGTGAAAAGTATCTCTGTTAATACACCTGTCAGCTAAGATGTTAAAATTTTTGCATTAGCTTAGTTTAACGTCTAAGGAATGAATCCAACACAAAAATTGAGGCGCCAGGCACTCTCAAGTTGAAGATAAAAAAATCAAACCTTCAAAATTTCCCCCTTCTAAATTTTAAGTTTTTTCTTTTCTTTTTTGTTTTAAGAAATGAAACTTTCCTAAACATTATCCGAAATATAGTTTTAAAATATTTTTTTAATGTTTTTCATGATTGCTCTTGGTTTAATTTTTCTACTACAAAGTTTGAATTTAAAAAAAAATAAGTGAAATGAATACAAAGGTTTTTTTTCTTTGGTAATTCACACTCACATTTACCCATACTACGATAATTCGCATGATGATGATAGGTTTAAAGCGTTATGAAAAAAACTAGAATGAAATGGGAGCTTCAGAATCACTCATGTATTTTAATGCAGTAGTTCCGATATTAGGTTCCTGGGTGTCCCACAATCAGCGATCTGTAAGTGATTAAGGCTTTTTTTCAACAAGAATATTTTAAAAGCTGCATTGCGGGTCCATTAGTTACGAAAAAATATCAGTGAAATAATTTTTAAAAATGGTGATTTACAACGCTAGTTAAATTTATAAAGCCGTCGAAGCTACCGTCCATCTGATGAAAGCAAGAACAAATTCTCCGCGAAAATAAACTAGGAGAGTAAACTTCAGATGCATGGAACATTTATTCTGGAATGTAACACATTCCCGCGACATATGTAGAAATATCTATAATGTATATAAAAGATAAATTTTCGACTTTTTACTAAGAAATTCTTTTCTTCATTATCAAGCAATAATCAGCGTCATCAACTAAATGGTAGTGTTCCTTGCGCTATAACTTGAACATTTAAACACAAAGGGTTCATAACATGTTAAGAATGTACTCCTAATGGTGTAAAATTAATATCTAAGATACAGTGATTGCTAAAACATTTATATATATTCAAAACAAAAGTTTTGTGTCTAGTTTAGAAAGAAAACAAAAGCAACAGACTAAAGAAAATTAAATATGGTTCATTCCTAGGCAATCCAAAGCACAGCGGTATTTGTAACAGTGCATGCATCGTGCAAAATCGACCTCTCAATTTAAACAGGAATAAAAACGCCTAACTCAGTAGAACACACTGAATACATCATAAATGCTCAACAGATTTAATTGAGCATTTTATATTGTGAAATACTTTAGAAAAAAAAATCACACAACAAACTTTGATTGAAAAGCAAATTTATTTGCTATGGAATCGGAGGAGAAGGATATATATACAACCAAACATAAATGTCTATTTACATACGATAGGGCTACGGCCGGTTTTTCATTTTATCTCAGTTGTGCAGACATATACCAAAAAGGCATTATGTGCATAAATAGTATTGCTAAACATATAACTAACATCATAAAGTGTACATCTTTAACACACTTTCTGCGAAACTAAAATAGGCATAGTAAACTTCAGATGCATGGAACATTTCATTTATTTTGGAATGTAACATATTCTCAAGACATAAAAAGAAAAATCTATAATTTATAAACTGAAATAAGTACAAATGAACATCAAACCGATATCCAAAAATGAAATCGAATTCATGCTCAGGAAAGAATTTAATAGGCAAGCATACTTTGATTACTTTCAATAGTTGTTATCTTCACAAAGAAGATATTTTGAAAAAAAAAATGTCTGTATCTATAACCTCAAACAGCTCATGAGTTTATTCAGTGATATTCACAGCATTTTATACAGTATATTCCATATGTGACCCACCATGATATTAATAAGAACATTATCATACTAAAATATTCCTCTGTCCCAATAAGGTGGCGGGGAATTTTTAATGATTAAACGGGACATTTTAAGCTCTTATGATCGATTCTTTCAGGTTTGAAAAACTATCTTCAAAAACTGTCAGATTAAAATAAGCATAATGTTGCTGGAAAAAAAAGTGTTTCAAATTTTACAAAATACTAGGTGCAGAAATTTTACATATATATAACTCAAATAAATGCTGTAATTATCTTATCTAAATAAAATTGTTAGTATGCAAAATATTGCAGAATAAATTGCTCTGTTCGAATGAAAAAAGAATTAAAAAAATAGTATATATAATATAATCTTGAGTAAGTACTTTATTTTTCTCTCCTTTCCTAGGACGATTTTGAAAATTGAATCATTTCAAAAAGGTTCAGTCATATTCTAGATATTTTTTTTTCTTTTTTAACGCGGGGCACTTGTCCGGAGACATTGGCCCTGTATGAGTTAGAAAAATCATTGCAAAAGTAATAGGAAAAAGAAAATAAGGTTTTAAGCAGCTTCTCTCTTCTATAGAGGCAAAAACTTTAGGACAAAAACATATTTCGGATAAATTTATGGCTGGGACCCCAAAAAATAAATAAAGGCTCGTTTCTAAAAACGCTCAACTGAGGTCAGTTGTAAGTGGAATTAAAATTCTGCAAGTTAGTATTGCGAGAAAACGAAAGTAAAGTAATGTATTCGCATTATGTTTCTCGACACGTACGACAGTTTACTCACACGAAGATCAGAAAAATGATTCTGAAAAGGAATAAAAGTGCGCTGCCTTTAACACGATAAGTGAAGAATGATTATTAAGATGAACTACATATATTATCAACACATACACAAAACGGAATTACACAGCAATCATTTTTATCACTGGACATCTCATATTTGACCTTCATTGTTTTGTACAATATAAAATTTCTGTTACAAAATACAGAGTTAACAATATAAGAAAGAAAATATTTCAAACCCCATTTTATACAAAGTCAAGCAAATAACACATTAAAAATATTCTTGATTTACAAAATTTTTGTAGAAGTGCATAATTTGTTCCCCAAGAAATATAGTAAACTTTGATAGAAATAAATACTTATACAAAAGATTCAAATTTCCTTTTGATATACATATCAGTTTATTGCTAGTTTCAGAAATTACGAAAGGACAATCATAAAAATTATGTATAGTTTACAATCGTTAAAAAACCTGTATGTTGCTACCCGTATTACGAGTACATCAGCGTCAGTTTTCCTCAGTTACACTCAAAAACTAAAACAGCACACTTAATTAATTTTCATCCTAAAAACAACATTAAAATTTATACATCTTAGTAATTCTTGTAGAAAAGAGATTTCTATACGCTAATGTAAAAAGTATAAAATACGTCAATTCATTAATTGTCTATTGTGGCAGTCCAGAAGTATGTAAACGAGATAATTTTCAAAAAGGACATGATAGCTTTATAAACAAGTCTGTTATATACTTTGCTTCATGGACTGATATTTAATAAGTCCTATGGATGGGGAGAAAATATTTAAAGAGATTTACGATGATGCAAATTCACATTACGTACGATGAGCGTAAAAAACTTATAGAATTATGAAAACACACCTTTGTTTGCCCCTCGAATTCTTACAAATATTTAAAGCTCTCTAAAAAAATATCACTTTTGGAGTGACACAATTAAATGTATTGCATTGTTTAGACGCCCATTTCGCAAAATTAAAGAAAAAATTTACAAGCGCACGAATTTTACGGTGTCATACAATTTAACGCATAACTAAACAAAGAAAAAAAATTCAGCCATTATAAGAATTTAGTGCTCCATGAAAATGTTTAGAAAGACTCTGAAGTATGTATACAAAGAGGCGGGAAAAAAATTTCTGAAAATGGTTTCATTATTTATAATGAAAAACCGAGTTAGATGCTGTTTAAATAAAACCCGTATGCTTGGAACCAAATATTTCCATATCATGTCGTAAATATGTCATTAAAAATGAAGAAAATTTGTACGCCACTTTGAAGTAGCAATAAATAACCCAAATAACTGCTAAATTCTAATTTACACTCAAGTTTAATATATCAGCTGACAGGTTTTATTTATTTTTAACAAAAGTTGTATATTGATCGGTCCAAAAGCGCTTTACTTCTGCGCCTGCGATTCTTTATACGATGGAAACAAACTCCAATGAAAGAAAAATTAGCACAATGGGGCTTTTATACGGTTTACAACATACACATGTGATGATAATTTTTATGAAAAATTAAAAGTTGGATTCCTGTGCGCCAGAAAAAACTTATATTTAATTTAAAATATGTTAATGCAACGTATTTTTGAAAATTTATGTTAATGACACATATCTCCGTCTTTGTCAGAACGCGCAAGAAGTTCTAAAAGGAATTATAGCCATACAAACAGCGAAAAACTTTTGGCAAGAAGTGAAAGATTGGTCGGACTAAAAATTATACCTTTCTCGTTTGTATAAAGGACTTAAACGTTGTCTATAGACATATACACATATATTAACTTTTATCATAACTATATTTGATATTAGTGTATATGTTATGCATCACCACAGCTACTACATGAGTCCTGAAATGAATCCATTGAAGACAAAACTGAATTCTCCATTGATCTACTGTTGAAATCGATGAAACCAACTTATGATAACAGCGGCAAAAAATGAGAATAATTGAAGTGGATGCGAGCTCAAAAACCAGGGCATCTAATACGTAATTCTATGCAAGAGAGACGAATCATATTCTAATAACTTATTTTAGTACAAATTAAACCCAATGGTAAATTATTTGGAAGTCTGTTTTAATTTTAAAGAAATCAGATTAAAAAGTTTGCTAACAGTAAATCAAATTCGAAAACATACTAGAAAATTTAAGCACACTGCAAATTTTCATTCTCATTTTCGTTTCGAGTCGAATATTTAATAGGATAAGGTATAACGCAACTCCGTAATCAACAGAGAATTTGCTTCGATAGTGAAGGCGAGAACTAAATCAAAATGATTAGTTCCCTAAATAAAGGACTCTTATGACTCATTTAAGATTTTGAATTTGTTTCATAATGAAGCTAGAATGATAATCTCCAGTAAAATTACTAAATTACCTCGCACTTTCCCTCAAAGAGGTCCTCCCTCTCATCGCATTAATAGACTTCACTCGTGCAAGTTGCATTGTTATTTCTGACAATGACTATGATACAGAATATATTAAGTAAACGGGTTAAAGGGCAAATCCGGGTCAAGGGTTATCACAGACACTGAAATTACAACGGAGAGTTGAATGAGGGCATAACCAATCAAAACCTGTTAACTGGCTGATTTAAATTTGATTACCAGAATTCTACATATTTGGTGAACTAACGCATTCAGCATCCGCACTGCTGCCTATTTCAGAACTAAAATACGATCAATTAATGTAATTTAATGCGCCCCCTCCTCACTGGAGGGAGATTTATGCATTTCTTGTCATCTCTTGCAACAAAAATTTGTGCCACAGTTCGCGTAAGTTTTGATTACTTCAATTCTACGCGGAAAATACTGGGTTAAGTCCGTCATCAATAACATTTAAAGCAATTCCACACGGATTTCCGTTGTCTTCAGAGCATTTGGCGGCTATATAATACTGAAGAGACTATAACAATGGCAAAATCTAGGCAATTGCATTCGCTGTTTCTTTTCCATTTTCTGAATTTAAGCAAGTTATTATGTGGGTTCATATAATTGTCCAAACTGTTTCGAATCACAACCAATTGCAATGTTTAGAGAAGAAACAATCATATTTACACAAAATATCTAAAGCTAAGAATGGAAAATATCGATGAATATTTACAACTGGAATTTGAATGCATGACTTCCAATCAGTTCTACAATTTATGATTTATTACTTTCGTCTATCTTTGGAGAGAAATCATAATGTCCGCAATTCCTGTCTTGAACAATCCAAGTTGTTATCCGCAGCACATTTACCTAATTTTGTGTACGATTTCAGATCATTTATTCATCTCAAAAATTCTCGCCACCAGAGACAAAAATCAAGAAGTGGTTACTAAATTGCCTGATGCCTCGGCATTTATACCTAGATGCCTTTTAAAATAAAGGATGTAGAGGAGTTCGTTGCCTTTCCGTCCGTGGCCCAGGCTTTCTCTCACTCTTTATATAATTTTAACTTCTAAAACAGGTGTCAAATTTTAAATTAATCATCACGAATTGATTAATAAACATTAGACTAACATTTTAATAACTGACAAATGCAATATTTTGCATGAGAGTAATCTATTAAAGAAAATCAACTTTTAGCCAATATGAAATCCTAATCGAACATAATAAAATGTATTATTTTTCACAATACTGGTTTGATCTACAATATTTATCTAAATAATAAAAGTTGATAAGTATATGGATATACACAATGGCTTTGGGAAAAGCCAGATTTTATATTCAAGATCAAAAACCAACGTGTTTGCTTTTATACCTAATATTCTACGTACTTTATGTAGTATTTCCTTTTACATTTAACCACGGTATTTCTGCTTTTGTTTACAAATATAACTATATTCTACACATTATGAACAGTCATGTATAACTAATATCTGAAATCGTCACAAGTAAACAGTTATTGTCACCCTTCAAACACGACTGATAAGTAATTGTTGCTAAGAATAAATTGAAGCTATGATATGTAGCCAGGTTTATACTATGTATAAAATGCTGTATAAATTTATATTGAAATTTTAAACATGGGAAAAAAACTGAGAGTCAATATCAGAACATTTAATATTAAAAATATATTTTATTTGTACCTGTCTAGTTGCCGTCAAAAATGACCTAATGGAAAATTTAATACACAGAAAGATATTTATAAATATGTCAATAATACAAACGTATTTTAGATTAAAATTGAAAAGCCTTTGCATATTTCTATTTAGACAGGGAAAACAAAATGCCAAAACTTTTCCTCCTCATAGATTGAATTGCTTTTATTCTTCATAACCTTATAAGAAGGAAAAGATGTAATGCTGTTTAATGGTTTTGTTAAATTTCATTTCATTAAAGGGTTCTGCACTTTATAAAAAAAAATGAAAAAATTAGTTCACACAAAAATGCTATTAATTATAACAAATTTTAAGATATAGCTTTAAACGTCATGGATAAAAATAAATATGCTATAGAATGCAAGTGAATAAAGATATTAAATATTTCATACTTCCATATAAATATAGCCTTTTATTAATTTATGGATTGAAAAATAAAAATGGTTTAAATTTTCAGTATAGTTTCACTTTTTCAAAATAGTCCCTATAAAGTTAACCCTTTAGGATCTATGAAGCATTAAGTACTTATAAAAATTGTAACAAGTAAAACACAGTAAGGAATATGAAACTTAATATCAAAGTATGAACAATGCATTAAAACAAGACAATAATTAAGCATCAAGTAAATGCAAAAAACTAAAACGGTTTCATACACTAATATAAAAATATCACAGACTCTTACAAGGAAATAATTTTCAAAACTGGCTTTTCTGTTAAGCACTTGTTAAATAATATTGAAACATATAATTTTTTTTTTCTGTGATAGCACTAGTAATGTATAACACAACTGATCTTGAATAAGTATTTTAAAACCTTTCTTAAGGAAAATTAAAAGAAAATTATTTGCATGCTTAAATCTAAAATGCCAACACATTTTGCAAAATTAAAAAGAAATGAAACCTACTGTAGACTAATACACATTTATGTGCATATGTATGCTTAAATACTAATGCATACACACATATGAAAGTTAAAATTTATATTAGGAGGAGAAAGTAAATTTACACATACATCTACTAACAATGTAAGTAAGTAGATCTCACACAGTGAGTGACTTTAAAATTTAGAAGTATCTTATATTTTCAGTCTTTTTTTTAAATTACTTAAAATTTGAAAATTAGTCCTGACATCCAATTAGTTTTATTCTAAATTTTTTCTTATGGTGTCTCGAAAAATCAAATATTTTATTATTTTTAATTATTCCTAAAACAATGAAATATGGAACCAATATCACTAAAATACTTTGAAAGATTTATTTCTACTTAATAAAATGTTCCTTAAAAAGAGCTTTAAACTATTATTGACAAGAACATAAGGTAAAGATTCCTATACTTTATGAACTAAGATAATCCTGAAATCTAGTGTTCATAAATATGAAAGCTGTCATTCAAGCACAAAGAAGGATTAGTGCACATATGCTCACAATTATAAGAGTGTATGTTTTATACCGTGACAATAGATAGCTGCACATAATAGACTTAAATTGGCACATAATTAAAAACAGCTGAATGAAATATTTCTTTGACACAAATTAAATGCAAAAATTAATCTAAAAACTGAATAATAACTTCTGGATAAAGTTTATATAATCAAATAAAGAGATAGCAACAAAGACAATAACGAACATTGCTAGATGGGTCTTTTTTTGATAAAAACTTTGTAATAAATGCAAGAGGACAAAAAATACATTTGTTTTGCTGTAAATATGTAAATAATGAACATGTGAATGTTTACACAAAATTACATTGTATAATACACACATTCTCTTTGCTGACAAACACCCATTAATGGAGTCCTACGGTATTGGTGTTTTGGTAGAATAAATCATATCTCTATGCAAGGATTACCTTGATGATTATGCTTGTACTTTGACTGGTACAATGATTTATAAGACCAAAATAATGTACTTCAAATACACAAATAATATACATTAATGTACACATAAAATTATAATGCTAACTGAAGACTAAGTTATAAACAAAGAAAATAAAAAGGATGTACACACATCATTTGGAACGTTAACGTTTTCCGGAATTTTATGAACCATAGATGCACACTACATATGCAGTCATGCAAACAATTACGGTTATTTTCATGTTAATGAAGCATATTTTATTTTGCCAATTAAAGATAAGGAAGCTCTGCAATATTAACTCGCTCATAAAAAAATATAAGAAGTTATTATTATTCCAAAATTTCTATGGAATTAATAAATAAATGGTTGAACTTTCACATTTATCTTTAATAAAATTAGATGGATGTAACATTCATGTAGAAATACTCTAAAATAAGTCTTTTACACCAATATCTTTACTGAAAAGCATATAAAAGTATGCAAATATATGAAAAATTTTGTAAAAGCTTTGTAATGCCTAAAAATTTTCAGTTCAGAAGAAATAATGCATTTGTTTCAGTGTGTGAATATATATGCTTCTTATATAACTTTATACCCACACATACACACACACACTGATTTGTGTAGCACTGACAATGTAGTAAAATGCATTCATTATACAGCTGCAATACTTTAAAATAATTTGGTTGTTTTTTTAAGGTCATTATTTAACGGTCACATAAATAATTACAAATTTCATATTCCTAGAGTAATAAATAAGATTTACAGTAACATTTACATGACAAAAGTCTTGCAAACAAAGTATAGCTGAAACACGCATATATATATATATGTATAATATAAACAAATTTATACAGTAAAATTTATACAAAATATATAAAGTATCAAAGTAAGCAAGTTTAAAATAATAATGCAGGATTATATTACATTTTGATTTATAACTCTTTCAAAAAAAACTTATTTAAGAAATCCCCAGCTAAACTAAATAATTTTCTCAGAAACAGAACACAAAATAAACTAAATCTTCTTTTTTCTTTCTCTCATACTTCTCCAAACAAAACCAACAAAGTGTTAAACCACTATCACTCATGCTTCGAATTTCACAGTTTGAAAAGACACAACAATGAGCTAAATTATTTAAAACAAAATGTTTAACCAAGTGCAACATTTATAATGAAGTATCCTTTAACAAAATATTTACAATAGACATACTTCATTTGCTTAGACTGCATACACAAACATGCATACTACATGGAATCCCTAATTATACGCATTATACTTAAAATTTCAATTATTTTTTTAATGCCTTTACAGCTCATACATTACCTGCAATAATGACACTATTTACAGTGAGACCAGCTCTGATAATAATGTACTGACATGCCTGTATTACACAAAATTAGGTAATTTATAACTATTATTAAATATACATATATGTATATATATATAATTACACAAAGTGTGTAACCTGTATTCTTTTACAAAATATATTAATAATACTTTCCTTGTTGCATTATTTTATTTTTGAAATATTTTCTAGATCTCTCAATTATCAGTAGCAAATGGCATTCAAATAAGCTTAGATATATATTAATTATATGGAACTTTCAATGTTACAGAGGATAAACTGAAAGAAAAAACTCTAAAATTTAAAGCAATACATACTATTAGAAATAAATTATTGAAAAATTTTTTAAGACTGATATTTATTGTCTTGAAAAAAATTAAAATAAATAAATAAATAAAATAAAAATCTTTCAATAAATACTTATGATTCAACATTCCTTGCATTTACAACCTCTGTAGAAATAAAATTACTAATTCAAATTTGTTTGAAAGTGTATTAGAATAATAAATAATTTCATATTTTGAATATTATGATAATTTAGTTATGGTATTATTGTGTGAACTTGAAGATTCAAGCAGCAAGTTTTCCCAGAAGTTATTTTTATGATGCAAAGGAAATAATCCCCTTTTTTAATTTTTTTTCTTGTAGCATAACTATTCTGCATTACACTTGACATTTTTGATGGTATTGAATAAACATTTCTTAAACCTATCTAATAAAACAATATCATACAAAAAACATCAAGTTCTATTTTATTAAAAGTTCAATTAAAAGTATGTTGGGTGCACCAATTGTGACAAATCACAATTATTTCACAAAATCTAATTATGCTTAATAGCACACGAAAATGTTTTATAAAAATTAATATTCATCACTAAATACAAATAGATGTAAGTTTCAAAGAAACTATAATTTTCTGGTGCCAGGGCTAGGCCTCCAACCATGGATCTCCTAATCTGTAGATGGTTATTCTAGCCAAGAAGTTATCTTGGGAATGAAAGGATATCCGATTTAGAATGACTACACTCACTATCCTTTTCTTTTTTTTTCAGGCCAATGACATAGTATGTTTTGGCCAAACATAATGGATTTTTAATTGACTTTTTCAAGGCTTCATAGTATTTCATTGTGGATCTAAACACAACAGTTCATAATCACTCTTTCCAATGGTCAGACTATAATGATTATCTGCCAGGGCTGGAACTCAAATCAGGGGTCTTCCAATCTACAGATAATTGCTTTAACCATTATACTATCCTGGCAATGTGAAGAAGTCTTATTTTGAATGACTCCCCACAAAACTATAAAATATTCAGGATAATTTAAATCAAACACATAGAGATCATTGCATACTAAGCTAACTCACTTTTAACTTAGTATCACAAATACAATATAAAATAAATAATTATGACAGATAATCTGATTTTTTAAATATAAACTCATTTTACACCAATTTTTGGTTAAGAATTATTCTTAATTTTATATTCATAAGAACATAATGCCATCCTTTAATGACAAAATAACAAGTACAAAATTTACCCTGATGAAATTCATCAAACTGACTGGATTGTCATCATCATTCTATCGCTATTTCTGTTTACAAAATACCTTGTATCACATAACATTATACTACACAATGTTACAAACTTGCCTCCACATATTTAAAAAATAGTGAGGTTTCACAGTCCTGATTGCCACTTTAAATGAGGCACACAAAAAATACCATCATGAATTGCATATTTAATTTTTAAATGGAAGGTTCATAGTACTGGCTCTTCTTTGACTGGAAGGGCATGACCATTTGTTACTGGACTGTTAAAGGATGGTGCTTCTTCATATTTGGCAAGCAGGCCTTTCTCCACAGCTCGATATAAAAAGTAGTAATCATCCTAATAAGAAAATAAAATTTAATAATTGATTGCAATTTAGAATGCATAATTTTTAAACTCTAAAGAATAATTCTAAGAGGAAGGTAAAGACACAAATACAAAGAATAATTAAATAAAAAATAAAACCAGCATTTTACATTTAAAATTATGAATAAATCAAGCATTTGATTTATAAAATATTAAATACACATTACAGATAATTTTACATATTATAAATCAAATACATATTATAGATGTACCTTAACACATAAATCATAGCTATAAAAATTAGGAAGTCAAATTTGTTGTCTAAATATACTAAGTGCAACATACTTATTGCAAACAACATAAGATTAAATATATATGCAGGTATTTATGTATGAATTTACCAGATAATTGTTTCTGAGCAACAAGATTTTTGAAGCAAGGAATCAAACATTCAGTGAACTGAATAAAAGTGAACGGCATGATACTTTTGCAACTTAATCTAATGCCAAAAAAGTATGCATTGTTAAGAGTCAGTTAGAAGTTTCTAGAAGCATTGTCTGGGAAAGAATAGACACTACATGATATCACAGCTTGAAACCAGTAAATATAAAAAGATCATATTTGGGATAGGGGGAAGTCCATTTCAGATTTGATGTTACTATAATGAATGATGATTGGTTTAGCCTATAGATATTATTTATGACTGTTTATATTAATTCTTTTATTGAGTGTTACCAGAATTTCTATAAAGGTTTTAGTCACAATCTACTTTTTAAAATTACATCGTTGAAATCCCATAGCATACACAGTGTAACACTTAGTGCCTTAAGTATGACTGTGACTGAATACCTGTTATAAAAATTATTCTAGCAATAAGCCAGATGAGTACACCTGAATACAACAATCTTAAGAATAACTGACATTAATATTCTAGATAGGCAGTTTTAAGAATATAAGAAATGAGTATATAACTGTATAAAAATGTTATCAAAATAAACAAAAAAGAGATTTGAATTATTTATATTTGTTTTTAAAACTGCCTGTTTTACATTTCTATTTCTACTTGATTCATGTTTCCTGCTAAATTTATCTTATCAATTTCACAGTATGGAGGGAGATTTAGAAGTATAGAAATCTAGATTTTTTTTTTAACTTGGCCTAATAACTTGATGCTGAGATTCATGAAACAATGCATTAAGCTTTAAGTGGAAAACAAATCATGCTAAATTTATAAAAATATACACATTTTTAGGTAGACAGTAATTATATTTTTCAATGAATCTTTCAAAAGGGATTTATATTTATACATTTAGTAAATTAATTTAATAGTTAATAAACAAAATGGCATAGAACTTTTAATTTGAAATGTATAAATAACTTCTTGTATGGTCTGAACATAATAATTTAAGACTTCACACACAGTGTAAACTAGAGGTCATCATATGACAAAAATTTAGAGCTCAGCCATGTCCAAACTTGACTAACAATTAGTTCAGTCAAGCTCATAGTCATTCTATTTATTCGAGGACTGGGCCAGGAGCCTACAACTATACCAGTTAGTTTAGGCCTAACCTGATTGGGCTCAGCCCGATAATATGGCCTGCAGAGTTCAAATAAAAATGAAAAGCAGATTTTAGTCACCATCTTTCAACATTCAGTAGAAAATGCAAGCAACATATTTACAACTAAGTAATTACATTATTACAGCGAAACTAATACTGCTGTAATATTATTATAATTATTTAGCAGATTTTTTTCACTTATTATAAGTCTGAGCAGCTTCATATTAATATTAGACATATTCTCAAAAATTTGAGGAAATACATCTTTGAATTTTAAATATATCACAAATAAATTCAAAACAAAGGAATTTGGTAATGATACTAAGCAGGCTTTAAATATCATTTCAGAGGGAGTAATGAATCTCTTCATGGGATCATAAATTAGGATTATATATCATCAACTGTCTTTTAAGAAACATTAAAATATATTTTTTTTCTTTAATTAAAAAGTCTCAAATCCTAAATAGCTTCAGACAAACAAGGCTAGCTTCAGAATTTAAACAATCAATAGCAAAGGCTGCTTTAACAAATATCTATCAATCAAATAAAGATTTTTTGATTCATAAGTTGTCCAACTGGGCAATTCCTAAATAAAAGAAGGCCTCGCCTGAAATAACAAGAAACCTGGTCCAATTTAAAAAAATATAAAGAAACGGAACCAACCATAAATAAATAAGCAATATATCAGATAGACCACAAGAGGGCATTCCCAGCACTTTGTACGGCCAGTAAAAAAGTTTTTCGAAAAACTTTCAGAACCACAGATGACTGTTTAGCTGGAATATGTGTGAAAAGGGAATATGTCCCCATGCTTTTCATGCCTAATCACTGCAATTGCAGCCTGTACACAGTTCCAGAAGCATAGGTAAGAGATAATAAATTTGTATTAGTCAAGTATTTGGTTTCTAGTTTTTTATTGGTAGCACCATGATGATCATGAATGCTGATTTTAGCATTTTAGAAAGAAAGCTCTCGCTCTCTCTCTCTCTCACACACACAAAGAGCAATCTATTAACAAGACCAGACCCTTGCAAATCTCCTACTAAAGTGTTTAGAAAGTATCCAAAAGTATCTGTTTGATTTATATCTCATGGTTTTTGAGCTGACAGCCCATTTCAGGTGCAATATGAACCTAATACAGCAATTTAAACAAAAAAATTTAATTGTCTCTAATGTCAGGTAAATCATTGTAAAATACAATAATGAAAATATCCCAAATAATCTTTGAAATGGGTACTCTGCAAAAGAGATGAAAGTTAAAATTCATATAATTTTCATTACATTTAAAGTAAACCAGTCTATTGTATATAATAATGTAAAATTACTTTAACTTATGAGATATTTAAAAACATTAATGAGAAATGTCTATAATAAGTTTCTAAATACATACATTAGTAAGTGACATAAATAATATTGCATGAGAATAAAAATAAAAATTTAACTTTAAAATACAGCTTTTTAAAAAAAAATTACCTGTGTTTGCCAGATACCAGGACGACGCATATGATATAGTTTAGAATACATGTAAATGTCAACTGAATTTTCAAATTCTAATTGCTTTTGAAGAGTACTAAGGCAGCAAAATGTAGCTGCTTCTGTACCACCAAACCTATGTTAAACCACAGAAAAATAAATATGGTAGATTAAGCATATATCTATAAATACAAAATCATTTCAAATACATCTATTAAGAATATTCAATTTTTAAAAAAATTTTGGGGAAGGGAAGGGTAAGTTGCTCCTAAATTAATTTTTTGGCAATTCATGTTGGGAAACACAGGATTCAACAAGTTAGCTAATAGAATATTTAGCTACAAGTCTTCAATCAACTATAGTAATATAGTGAAAAGTGTTGTAACAGTGGTGTTCTTTTTAAAGAACACTCCAAAGCAGGTAGCCTAGGAAAATTTTTCTTTTTTAAGTTTCCAAAACTGAATTAAATCAAACTTCTGAACATAAAAACTTAACCATTACAATTTGTAAAGCAATGTGTCCACCTGGCAATTTTTCTCTCTCTAAATAAGAAAATATTCATAAATAATACTCCATAAACAGCAAAGAAAGTTTTTTCTGGACAACATTCTTTGCTTTATTGCTGTTTTGAACTTAAAATTTTAAAAGAAAACACTATATGATGAATACATTATGATAAACTCAAATTTCTTGATTAAAAAAATACTTTGATGTGCTCTAAAGCACATCATTATGGCAGCTCTATGCAATTCCCAAAAGCAAATTTATAACACAACAGAACAACATCAAAAAAACTGTAAAGCTATAAAATAATGCTGTTTTATGCAAGGGATAAAAACATAAATTGGTACCATTTATATTATATCATTTTTTAAACATACACATACATGAATAGAAATCAAAGCATAGAGCAAGTTATACGTCATAATACAAATAGCAAGTAACTGAGCAGGGAACACAAATCAGCTTTTGTTGCATAACTTGTTTTGTGCATAAACCCAAGTAACAAATTGAAATTTAACTGCTCAAACTCTGTTATCTTTTTCCAATTTAAAAATATCAAACTTCAGTGGCAATTGAATAAAAGATATCTATGACATTTTAATGAGAGATAACAGTTTATCTGACATACTTTATATATCATGCAAATAATCATAACAGCAATAACTCAGATTTTGATATAATTTATGAATTTTATGGTTCAAATAATATTTACATTTCCTTTAAGAGTGTAAGTGCATGTGTGTAAGTGTGCACAAAAAGAGGAATGTTGCAGTATAGGCCCAAAAAGAATAAATAATTGACATCACATAATGAAAGAGAAGAGTAATTAGATCTGATCATAAGTCTGTCAGTATAAAATATATGAAATGTTAAAGGAAATAATTTATAAGTCTTAAACTGAAAATGGCAACCAGAGCTAGGGAGTTAATCCCATTATAGTTGTTTTTAGGGATAACTTTCATAACAACATCAGTAGATTTAACATTTAATATAAAAAATTTCTAAAGAGTTTCCTCAGAAATAAAAATTTCTTAAAAATTGGCAAAAAAAAATTTCAAATAAAAAAGCTCATAGAGAAAGATTTTTTACAAATACTTAATTCCATTAATTACAAAGAAAAGGAATTCATTTATAATTTTATAAAGTAATAAATACAGTTAAAACTCTTACCTATCTACTACCACCATAGGACCATTTTGATATTCTAAATGCCATTCTTGAACTAAATGGACTAGATCATAAACACTGCTTAAAGGTGAACAGCATTCAGGCCACCCAGAGCACTCAATTATACGACAAATGACTTCATAATCATCTTGCATAGACTGAAGAATAAAATCTCGAGTGACAAAGCAGCCTTGGCTGCATTCTTCACTGAATTTTACTTTGAAAGTTCCAAAATCACTTTCTTTATCTTCATCAGGCCAAAAGCAAGGATACTCCTGGAGAATAAAAATTAATTACCAGATTAGTTTGGACACTGAATGAAATCATTTTACCTTTATTACAAAATTCCCAAAGAGTGTTTTTAAAAATCAAATACCATAGATACCTTTTCATCAACAAATGATAGCATCACAATTGTTTGACAATTATGGTCCCAAACCATCTGCCAGAAATCTGATATTGTATCTGAAGTAGGATGTTGTGTAATGATAAATTCATTTAATTTTTGGAAACCCTGAAAATATAATTTTTGAGATTTAGAAATAACAATACAATAACAGAATACTGAAAGAATGAAATAAGAATAAAATTTTAAACTTACTTGAAAAAAACTAGCATTTATGTAATCAGAGCCATCTTTACCAGGTTTTGGAGTGATGTGCACTCTGTATGACTCAACAGGAATTATATTTATATTTCGGTTTTTAGCTCTATTGCATGCCTTTGTAGCTGATACAATGCTAAAATCTTTTGCCTTAAACCCAGTTACAAGCTGAAAAAAGAACTTTCTCAGTATATAAAAACTACATGGTATCATTCACTAATATCACAATTTATAATAAAGAAAGAAATGAGCAAACAATTCTCTATTTTATGTTAGGCAAGAAGATGAGAAATCAACAGTGAGTTATATTGTTCATGGATATAGTTTGTGGTCTATGAGAGGACATCTATTTTATTTGAAACACATATAAATTATTTGGGAATTTAATTTTCCTTCAATTGCAAAATCTATGACAACTTTAATGTGGGAACTCAGGAAGGTGAGAGAAAAAAAACAAAAAAACATGATTATTTCATGAGGCATCATTTTTTTAGTGTCTTTTAGGAACAAATAAAGGGAATTTTTACTTCAAAGCATTGTATTCTTATACACATACAGCTTTCCATAAATACATACATATAAACTTATAGTTTGGAATGGATGAGTGAGGACAGATGATATAAAAGTATTCTCCAATACAAATTTGAAAAGCTTAATGCATAGCTTAGAGAAAAATATGAATTTAAAGAAATTGATTGACAGCACAGATACAAAATTTTTTGACAAGACATAAAACCTGCGAAAAAAATCAACTGAATTGTTGGAAAAGCCTGTTGAAATACCTAATTACTGTACTCTACCATGTAAATGTAGAGTAGCACTTGAAATTTCAATTCCAACAGTTTGAGTTTTAAAAAATTATTCTGAGGTAATTCAGCAGTCATCCCATTCATTATCAAATTTCTACCATATGTAGGAGTATATCAGGCATAGCATTTATGATGGTGGCAGTAATCACAGAGCTTTGCTCCTCTCAGTTGGCTGTGAGGAAATCCCTGAAGGTTTTAAGTTTGTCACAAATCCAATTTCATGAGATATATGTTTGGTTGACTTTGATGGACATGTGTTGAAGCTTTGTCAAATTACTTCCACAACAGCATCAGAAACATCTCTTCTTCCTACTTGGATAACACACAAAACTGCCTGTTTCCTAAAATATCCAAGTCACATGCAGACTGGATGCCTTAAGGAGGTGTTTTCTATATTGAGTGTAAAAATTTCTTTAAACTAGAACTACAAACTATGTTTCTCAAAGTAAAACATAATGTACTCATTCTGTGCATCAAATGGTATACCATATGCCAAATCCTGTTAGCATTGGGCAATAAAGTTTTGTGAACCAAAATCGATGCATTATAATTATTATATTCCTGAAAAGTTTTTTACCTCATTTTGAAAAACCCTAAGTGAACAAAAGCATATAAACATGGGATGATATTTTACCAACACACTATCACATCAAAAATATTATCAGAACATTTACATGATATATTTTATACCAGCTGTGTATATATTCATGACAGTTAGCACATACACCCTCATTTATCCCAGACTGATTACAAAATAAACACATGAAATACATTGCATAATGAAAAAAAATATGCAAATTACAAATTGACTGTGCACTGAATCTGAATGGAGAAATAGATCTTGATGTTTTCATGTATGATTTTAAGTGATATCTCAATCTCTGAACTTTCTATCCCAGCTATTAATTAAAGAGCTTGGATCCAAGATATTGATACTATCACTTATGTAACTCATTTCTAGTAAACACTGCTTCAATTTAACACACATATCTATGGATGTTATAGATCAGAAAAATTCAGATATATGAAACTAAATAAGCAAGATTCAAGAAAAATTAAATAAAATTCATTTACACTAAACAAGTTAAAAATCTTAATAAATTAAACACCTATAAATTTGTAATTGGTCTTAAAAGAATGTAGATTGGATATTTGTTTATGATTTAAGAATAAAAATTAATTTCAAAAGGTGAAAATATGATTAACTTAAAAGTAAAGACAGAACAGTTTGGACAGAAGATTAACCATAAAATAGCCAATCAAAACCTACTTTAAACTGCTTTTCCAGGAAAAGAGATCCTCCTTTCTTCTCACTGATTTCTTCCTCCTGACTTGAGATCCCTAGTTTTTGCATATAGTCAGCGAAATTTGAAATGTTTACCTCTGTTTCGCCACTTTCAATTGCTTCCAATAAAGCATCATGAATAAAAATATATTGTTCCTGTAATGAAAAATTTCAGCATAAATAACTACTTCTCAATCTAGTAATTTACATTTGAAAAACTGTACTTATTAAAATGCATATAAATATGTTTCTTTGTTTCAATACAGCAAGCAAGTTCATTACACCATGGGATAACTCAAAATTTCTTCTCTCTTTATACATGTATGTGGGTGTGTGAGTGTATATACTACTGTGATCAAAAAGTACCTAGAATGGTGGCATAAAACAAAGGTTATCAATTTATTGGTCAAAATTTATTGCAGGTCCTGCAAAGTAATCTCCTCCAACTGCAACAAACTTCTGCCAACATTTTTTTCAATCATCAAAACATGCTTTAAAGTCGTCTTTGTGAAACCCCTTCAGAGTTTGTAGGGAATTTTCTTTTTATTGAATTAATGTACTCAAAAAAAAAAAATTTATTACGTCGAGGAATTAGTCGGAAAGACCATTTCCCTCCGTGCGGCCCAATACAAACTAGCCATGTACTCAAAATGGTGACAGTGAAGAGGCAATTTCAACCATGGAAATTAGAAAAAGTCATATGGTACCATATCAGGAGAATACAGAGCTTGTGTAGCAATATTTGTTGAATGTTTGATTAAAAACTTACAAATAATAATTGCACTGTGAGAAGGCACATTATTGTGGTGCAAAACCCATGAGTTTTCTCGCCACATTTCAGGCCGTTTTTGACGAATTGCTTCATGCAAACGGCCTAAAACACTCAAATAATAATATTTATTGACTCTCTGGCCAGTTGGTATGGATTCATAATGCACAACACCACAACAATCAAAGAAAACAGTCAACATTACCTTCCTTTTTGATTTACTTTGACGTGGTCTTTTTGGTTTTGCTTCACCTTTCAAGCACCATTCAATTGATTGTTGAGCTGTTTGTGTATCAAAAGTATATACCCAGGTTTCATCACTGGTAATAATGCATTTTAGAAGGGAATCGCCTTGAGAAAGCATCTCTCAGGCCACTTGAACACGTTGTCGTTTTCAGAACAAATTCAAAGTTCTTGGAACAACTCGAGAAGCGACGTGTTGCAACTATAAATGATCTTTTAAAATTGCTTTACATGAACCAAATGATATAGGAACGTGTTTAGTAATGTCTCTTATTGTCAAACAACGATCCCCAAGCACCAATTCTCTGACTTTATCAATATCTTGATCATTAATCGTAGTGGATGTTCTACCAGATCATGGATCATCTGCGACAGATTCTCTACCATCTTTAAACTTTTTAATACCATTCAAATACTGTTGTTTTAATAAACAGTCATCTTTAAAAGTTTTTTGTAACATTTAAAATGCTTTTGTAGCAGAAATTTCACTGCTAAAACAAAATTTAAAGCATGTTAATTGCTCAATAACATTTGCCATTTCGGAAAATCAACAGAGGGAACATTCTTATCTCATTAAAAACAAATTTATTTTCAGATGGTAAAATGAAATAAATTACTGACTATTGCCAGATGTTTACAGAAGTCATAAAAAGTTTGATAAAAGTTTGCATACCATATCTACTATAGCAGGGGTGTCCAACCCGCGGGCCGCATGAGGCCCAAAGCAAGTATTAGTGCGGCCCAGAAACAGAGCTCAAAGCGAAAGTAGAATATCAATAGCCTCGACGGACTAAATGTTTTTTTAGTCCCCACTTCAATTGATCCAGATAGTGATGCATTAGTTTCTCATATTCAATGCCAAATATCACATTAATTTTATGACTCCTATAGTAATCTTTATAATTATAAATAAAATTTATAATGAACTATGTTAACTATATTATACTTTTTTCACTCATTAACTATTTTTAATGTTAAAAATATTTTTGTGCGTCCCAAAACAATTTGTTTTCTTTCAATGTGGCCCAAAGAAGCTAAAAGGTTGAACACCCCTGTACTATAGATATATATTAAATGAAGCCTTCCGCATACTTTTTGATCACAGTAGTATATATATATATATATATATATATATATATATATATATATCTTCACTTATATGGTTTGTACTCTTCTTTTTAAGTACTTAAGGATGCTTCAATGTAATTTTTAATCACTTCTCTTTTAAGAGTCCTTAAAAGGTTTTTAAAGTAGTTATTTGCTGAAAAGCACAGCCTTTATTATTACTATCTATTGATAGTTATGACCTTTAGATAAACTTAGTAAACCAAGAATTGGGGAAAATTGTATGTATCGGGAGTAAAATATACAAAATTTTTTGGCCTAAACACTACAAAAATGTCCTATATTTTAATCCCAATATAAATTCAGAGCAAAATATGAAATAAGAATAAGTGAAAGATAGTAATAGAGATCAGAGATGGAGCACAGTAAGTCGAAAAGCATTAGTCAGAAAATTACAAATTATAAATTTTTTTATGATTAAAACATGCAAACTCAACTGTGTTTAAGCCAAACTGTGAAGTAATGCCAAAGATAAAGATGCATTCAAACACAAGAATCAAACATGAGTCGAAACTTTTTTTCATTTAATTGCATATAATTATTTCTAATTAATATAAATTTAACAAAATACCTTTGTTTCCTTTTTAAGGTATAGAATACAGCAGTAACAATTTGCTTTTCTCTAAAGTACATGCAAACAGTAACACTGTTAAGTGCATATACTCCATCGCTTTCTTTGTAATGTCTTCTTTGAAATAGTTTTGCATGTTTTTGGCATTACAAAATGAAAAGAGAGTTCAAATTTATGTAGAATTTGTTTAAAATGTTTGTTGTTTTAATTTCATAAATGGTAGAGTTTTGAATGGTAAAGAACAGCCTCTCTTTAAACCTCTCTTTATAAGACTTTGTTCCTGCAATAAAAGATTCCAGTCTACTGAATTTCTTTAGAACAAAAGAATAAAAAAGGAAAACATTAAACTTGACTATAATGAAACTCTCAAATCTAGTTTCAAAGAACATCTTGGACAGACTCTTGGTGGCACAAATCTGAACAAGTTACAAATTTTCACTGACTTTTTCATCAAATTTGCCATGCCATTCTCAGCAGTTTAACAAGGTAAGAATGTTCAATGAAAATTTAACATAGTGGATTAAAAAGTATTTCATAGAATAATGAGACCTCAACTTGAAATTGTCAAGTGGGGAACGAGTCATCAGAGAGTTGTATAAGGAATGAACAACAACAGAAAAAAAATTAAGAATTCATAATCTCAAAGTCAAGAATTAGGAAGTAAAAAAATTTGATTAAAGACATTTTTTAGAGAAAATTCTAAAAGAAAATGCATGAAATTTTCCTAAAGGCATTTTACAATTATCACACATTTTAAAATTATATTACAATTATCATTTTATTTTATTTTTTTTAAATGATCACTACAATTCTCAAGAAGAGATAAAACTAAAACAGTAAAATAGTACTACTCATATACTGTTTTTGCATTTGAAATATTTTTATCACATGTTTTAGCATTTAATTTAGGAAAATTTGATTGTATAGGTTACATTGGATTTTCAGTTATGTAGAACTAAGGGGTATAATTTAAAATAGTTTGAAAACCACCCAGTTCAAAAATAGTATACCATGCAGTAATAAAAATTATAAAATTTAAATCCATGAGCCCCTCAGAATAATCACTATATAATGAGTAATTAGAATATAATTTCAAATAAAATTATTACCTCTGTTTGCACAAGAAAATTCCTTTGCTGGCGGATATGTTTCAAAAAGCTTGGAACACTCAATGACTGCTTATGCTTTATTTGCCGTAACATAGCATCTATCACAATGTAAGTACCTGTTCTGCCAACACCAGCACTATAAATAAAAACCACTCTCAGAAATATCATTACTGTGATGCACAAAATCAGCCTTAATTTATATGAAGCACTTTTTGTAAGTTGTTGTACATAATTCACATTCATATTCAAGAGGAGAAATTCTTCAGCTAATTAAAAAAGTCTAGAACAAAATGTATGTTAGCACTTAAATTATGCTCTCCTTTTGTAGATATTTTGATAAATTGATAACTTAGTACATAATCGCACAGTATAATGCACAAAAATTAGAAGAGTGTTTTGCTTTTAAATATACATTCATAGGAACCTATACAATATCCAGATGTGGCTCATGACTGAGGATTAGGAATTGAAGAGGTCCTTTGTTTATAATTATTGTTGGTTTAAAAGTGCATTATTGATCTGAATTTGTGTAGCATTCAACACAAAAATTATAAGTCACTTAATCGTGTTGTTACAGTTCAAAAAAAATACTTTGAATCCTTTCATATTAAAGGCATAATTACACTAAAAATAAAAGGTTATTAGGAAATTCAGATATTTAAAAATACTTTTTGGGTTATTTAATGCAGCTTAGAAATTTGAGAGCATTCTATAAATTAAGAGTTGGTGGTCATGATAAAAATTATATATTTTTTCCTCATGTAGTCTTATCCTCTTTATATTAGCTACATCCTAAAGTTGGAACAATACCTTTAACATCATAAAACTAAATTGTTTATGAAGTAAGTAACATCAAATTGCTTTCAAATGCAGGTTTTTTTCTCTCTTACATTCTCTCTCTCACTGACTTACTCAATCACATACTAAAATACATATATACATAATAAATTAAAATAGACATCAATTGTACATGACACTTTCATTTACCTGCAGTGAACAATGACTGGTCCACCACCCGGTGGATTAGCAGATGAAGATTTACGAATGAAACTCAAAACGGGCAAAGGATGTTCAGGAACACCATGATCTGGCCAATTAGTGTAATGGTACTGATAAACAGTTCTTTCAGATGAAGTCTTCTGGGAGAAATTTTTTTTAGAAAACAATGTTACTTTCACATTTAAAAGATCTCAAACACTTATAACTAAAAGAAACTGTTTTGATATACAAATTAAAAAGCTTAAAATTAGAAAACATAATGATTAGCTACAGTCCCGCTATACATTTTGAGATTTGAATAGCAGACTAATGAAAAAAAAATCAAATTTTGAAATCCACTAAATTTTTTGAGTAAATAATGGTTGACACAACTACAAAATAAATATAATAGAAAAGATTATAAATACAATGGACAAGAATAAAAAGCCTCAAGTATTAAATATAAACATCATTTATAATTTCTAAGCAATAACTATACTATCTTCAGACCATTAAAGTAAAGGAATAAAATTTTTCATGCATTCGAATTCATAGTAATTATTATTATCTAAGTAAATTTATTTTGCATTTCCCTGATTTACTTTCTGTTCACTCAAAATGCATAAATTTCTACATTGTCGAAGTTGATACCATGCCACATTTCAAATAAATTCGATGCATTAAAAAAGGTATTAATATAATGAGGAAAAATTTTTTAGGAAAATATTTTCAAAATGCACATGAAATAATACAGCAATATATCAATAAAATATTCCACAATGCACTTACTTTTTTAACTTTGGAATTTCGTATGACAAATGTTCGAATGGTATAAGTAGCTAACTCCACTTCCTGAATCAGTTTTACCTGTATAATTCCAAACACTTCAGATCCTTCTTTTGGCCAATACATATCACATTTCCTCTATATAAAGGAAATGAAAGATGAGTGAATATAGCCATAGTAATGTCTGACAAACAGATCCAATAGAAATCTTAAGACTAGCTTTAACATGAGTCTTACTAATTATTGTTAATACCTCAAATGAATCAGATCACACAACTCTATCACTTAAGTATTCTAATTTCAGGATAACATAAATTGAAAAGTGCAATAAATTCTGAAGTTGCCAAAACAGTCTCTGATGTCTAAGCATAAACAAGTGCTTACTCATGAATAATTTATTTACTATAAGATAAAGTAACAAAATATGAACAAGACATAGAAATGGAAGCTAAAAATGAAACATGTATGCATGTCCAGACCAAAGCATACATAGATAGGAAAGTGTACTCATTTGTAAAAAGAGCCAAAATATCTCAGCCATTTTAAAAGGACAAAAGCTTCACCACAGGGTGCCAAAATTGGACAATCCTAACAATACAATTAATCACTGTTAATGACAAAATTGCCCTTTTCTACTTGTCTAGGACCTGGCAATATTAATCTCCTCAATTGGTGAATCAGATCAACTATAGCTCATTGTACAATATACCCCAATGTCAGTTAAGGAAGCCCTGTAATGTGCCATTTCCTGTTGGTGCAAGATTTAAAGTGGCCAGAGGTTTGGTTTGGTTTGGAGAGCTACAGTCAACTTTTTGCTACACAAGGGCAGACTAGGACCAACAGTTTAAAGCCGATTCTGAATGGCTACAAACATCCATGCCAACAATGGGACATGAAGGATCTGAACCAAATGCCAGTGCCCTAGCCATTAGGCCATACACCTGGCAAAGTGGCCAGGGTTTATTTAACCAAATAAACATGCTTTCTCTATTTATGCATGGTGTCCAAATTGAATATGAAACACCTAGAGAATACTTTGGCTTTTCTGTCAGCTAAACATAAAACTTTAACAGCAGTAACTGTACAACAGGTACTATAATTTTAACTTTTAGGGGCTTCCAGTTTAGAAATTGTGAATTTTGATTTATATCTCACTTATCTTCAAAAAGTTTCTAGTTATACAAAAGGTCGTTCGCACTTTATGGAAGCCATTCTGATAGTTAAGTTTTATGTGTAAATGCCGTATTTTTTGCGGCGATTTGCTTCTATTTGGTAGCCATAGTTCTTGACAATAGCTCTAGTTTGAATTTTCCATGAAAGTAAACTTTTTCTTAGTACTGTCATGTCAATTTTACCCCATTCCTCATGGACCGTTTTCCGTTCAATGTTCCGTTCAAAGTCGGTTCAAAGATCTTAGATGCCGTTTTCCTAAGGCCGTTTTAATAAACCAAAAGCGCAAAAGTCCATTGGAGAAGTGTCAGGTGATTTTACAGGTATTTCTTTAATTGAGATACACTTTATTCCTGTTTCTGATTCTTTCTTTGCTAAATAAGCGGCAGTTGATTTAGACGTGTGACTAGAGGCTTTGTCCATATGAAGCTCAACTTTATCAATGTCCTTTCCATATAAGGCTGGAATTTCTTCTTCAAAAATTGGTTCTAAAATATTCCGTTGATAGTAGAGTGAATTAATTTTGGCTTAACTTCAGACTTTTTGATTTTTAATTTGCCATTGTAACAAAATCCTGCAACTATCATCAATTCCTTTGGAAACTTTTCTGTACACTGACGAAGCCATTTCGTACGGTCATTCCCGTCAGTTGAGCAATAGAAAATTGATCTTTTTTAGTAATACAGTCACTTAAATACACCCATGCCTCATCGAGTATTACCACAATAATTCCATTTTTCAGCAGCTAGGTTTTTTTTCATATAATTTTCTACAATTTTTTTTTTTCCTTTCAGCAATATGCTTTGGCAAAAGCAGACGAACTTAAGGTTTAAACATCTTTTTAACTTCAAATATTTATAAATGATTTTACTTACAGTGCCAGAAGACATTCCTAGTTTCGATCTTTGAGTCGGTGGATTTTTTTTTAGGATCAGAGATTTTCCTTTCTCGATATTTACCTACGTTTGAACAGTCTTAGGATGATGTTTGGCGGTCATGTTTTCATTTTTACTTTCAGTCAGACTTTTTCCCTTTCAAATTCAATAAATTCTAAATACCTTTTTTTGCTATAACCGCGATTTTTACACCGCATTAATTTGTTGATATGAATATTTCTTCTCGGAAAGTGCAGTTACGTAACCTTCGCACCATTTTAAAATAAATTTTTTACTTTACATTCCAATCAAAACAAAACAGTAGCAGGCGATTCTAAAGTTGCCAAATTTTTATCTCAAAATGCAAACGACAAAAATAAATTACAAAATTGTTTCCATAAAGTGCGAACGACCTTCTGTAAAACCACTAACTATTATAATACAATGGAGTTTACTTTTATGCCTTTGGGTGATCAAGTTTCATTATAATAGATATGTCCAAGTAGTTTTAAAATCGGAAGTACAGGGTGATTCAAAATGAATAAAGCGATTACAAACGGCTATAACTATGTAATCGAAAAGAATTTATCGATAAGAAGTACACAGAATGTAAAAGGAAGTTCTAAATTTTCTTTACATACTACTTTATAAATGTTCTATGCTACTCCCCTTGGTCACACGGACAACATCTAAGCGGTAGTCCATTTCACGCCATACATTCTGAAGAATATGTGGAGTCACCAACGCAAGCGCATTAGAAATACGCATTTTGAGTTCTGGAATTGTTTTTGGCAAAGGAAGCACATACACAAGGTCTTTCACATAACTCCATAGAAATAAATCGCAGGGTGTCAAATCCGGAGATCTAGGTGGCCAAGAGCAGAACACACCGTCGGTATCTCCAGTTAGACCGAGCCAACGCTTTGGAAGATGTTGGTTTAAAAACGTGCGAACCTCAATGTCCTTTTTGGGGGTGTTCCATCTTGCTGAAAGATGTAATCCGTGAAATCCGTATCTAGCTGTAGCATACGGATTACACCTTTCAGCAAGATGGAACACCCCCACATACGGGTATGGAGGTTCGCACATTTTTAAACCAACTTCTTCCAAAGCGTTGGCTCGGTCGAACTGGAGATGCCGACGATGTGTTCTGCTCTTGGCCACCTAGATCTCCGGACTTGACACCCTGCGATTTATTTCTATGGAGTTATGTGAAAGACCTTGTGTATGTGCTTCCTTTGCCAAAAACAATTCCAGAACTCAAATGCGCATTTCTAAGGCGCTTGCGTTGGTGACTCCCCATATTCTTCAGAATGTATGGCGTGAAATGGACTACCGCTTAGATGTTATCCGTCTGACCAAGGAGAGTCGCATAGAACATTTATAAAGTATGTAAGCAAAATTTTGAACTTCCTTTTACATTCTGTGTAATTCTTATTGATAAATTCTTTTCGATTAAATAGTTATAGCCGTTTGTAATCGCTATATTCATTTTGAATAACCCTGTATTTATTTTTCTACTCTGGGCTTATTATTCCAAATATTTCTCTATAAAATATTATGAATTTTCATGCCTAATATTTCTCAATGTATTACAGTGACCCTGGCTGTCACCTTTGAGTGTAACAACTTTTTTAACGTAGGATTACGTTCCTCAATAACGGTCCTCCGGAAAGAAAAAATTCAGAGTTCATCGCAAGTTATAATTTTGGCAGCGCGCCAAACCCAATAGCAGTAAACAGTTAAACAGAAAAGTACCAAAATATGTCAAAAAAAAAAGAAGAAGAAAAGATAAGAAAAGAGGTAAGCAACAATAAGTAATGCTACGTTAATAACCTGCAGTAGTTTCGATAGAAGAGACTACTTGAAATATTTTTTTTCTCTCTTTTAACTTTATATAACTAGCTGTTTACCCGGTGTTGCCCGAGTATTTATTAATCTCAATTTTTTACTACACAGGAAAAGGAATGCATTTTACCTATAGTGTAAAATCTAAGTAATTTTATTTACAGGTATTTAAAAGTATATGTACAGTATACAAATGATAAAATAAAATTACCAATTCACTCTATTATTCAACTCAAAACTTGATTGTAAACAACATTTTTAGTTTCCTATATTCATCTCAGTGACTCCGAAAATTATGGATTCGACACTACTCTCGGACATTTCATTTTTCGTCCTATCTTTCCTCCCCCCCCCCCCTATGCTGATGGGGGATAAATGTGTACTTAAACGGCATCGGGAGTGTCACTAATCATCTCAACGATCCCGAAAGCTATGGATTCGACACTACTCTCGATTATTTTGGACATTTTATTCCTCCTCTTCCCCTAATGCTGATAGAGGCTGAACTTCACTTAAACGGCATCGGGATTGTCACTGTTCATATCAGCGACCCCGAAAACTATGGATTCGACACTACTCTCGGTCATTTTGGACATTTTATATTCACCTCTTCCTCCCCCCTCGCCTCCTCCCCAATGCTGTTGGGGGTCTGAACTTGCACTAAATGGCATCGCAGTTGTGGCACTGTTCATCTCAGCGACCCCGAAAACCATGCATTCGACACTATCGGTAATTTTGGACATTTTATCCCCCCCCCCAACGTTGATTGGGGGGGGAGCTGAACTATCACTTAAACGGCATCGGGATTGTCACTGCTCCTCTCAGCGACCCCGAAAACTATGGATTCGACAATACTCTCGGTCATTTTGGACATTTTATATTCCCCCTTCTTCCCCCCCCCATTGATAATGGGGGCTGAACTTGTCCTTAAACGGCGTCGGGAGTGTCACTGTTCCTCTCAGCGACCCCGAAAGCTATGAATTCGATACTAATCTCGGTCATTTTGGAGATTTTATATTCACCCTTTCTTCCCCCCAATGTTAATGGGGGGCTGAACTTGCACTTAAACGGCATCGGGAGTGTCACTATTAATCTCCGCGACCCCGAAAACTATGGATTCGACACTAATATCAGTCGTTTTCGAATATTTTTACATGTGCCCCCTGCCCCCCCCCCCAGGGGTACTAGGGGTGTCTTACACCCCCAGTGTTTCTTTCCAGATTGTAAGTGATATGTGTACCAAGTTTGTTTGAAATTGCTCTAGGTGTTCCAGAGTGATGCTGGAACATACATACATACATACACACACACACACATCCATCCATTTTTATATAGAGATAATCACTTTAATATTTTACAAATTAATAATTGACATAATTATACTTAACCTCAACCTTTCACTGCAACACATAACATTAAAAAATTTTCATTAAAATTTATACTAAAAACGTTAGACACTTTCCTTATTTTCTAACTTGACCTTTGGTTAAATGTTTATTCTATATCAATTGAGCAGATTAAAATGATAAATATAGAAATTATTATAGTATTTTTAATTACACTATAACAACTTCTTTATATTTTGTGGTTTTATTAAAATTTAAAATCCTGATCAATTTGTTTTCCATCAATTCTTACTTTAAATCTATTACTTGAATTGCACTCTTATAAATCAATAAATGTTGAGTGCACAAATGTTACTTAAGGAATGTAATTAGTTTAATAAAGTATATAAAAAATTAAGGCACAATCAAGTTTTCTTAAACTAATGGAAAAAATGTACATACCCTTCCTCTCTCTACAAGATTAGTTATCATAACAATGATGTAGACTTTTTGTTCCCAAATCATCCTCCAGTAATCATCAAAAGTTGAGGGCAAAGGACCTTGAGTTCCTATATATGCATTTGGTTCATTGTATCCCTATGAAATAAAAGCTTGTGATCAAATTTAAAATGCACAGAATTCTTTATTGTGCAAAACAAACAACTGATTTTAGGGAACTTCCTAAACTAAACTGGTTAACTTCCTACTTCTGCATACTCAACCTTAGAAAGTACCCTTAGCACAAGACAAAATATTATCTGAAGACCTGTATATAATTTCAAATTGTTTTATTGGACTGCTATGGTTAAATCAATTAAGTAAAGATATTAATGTGCCTTATACTATCATGAAATATTAATTACAATAACAGAAAATCTTTGTTCTATACAAAAGGTTACATATACAAAAATACAAAAATACTAACACATTTTCCTAATTTAATTTTTTATATTAATATATATATTCATGTTTTTATCCTTTGAAATTATTATAAAATAATTAGCTACAAGTTTAGTAAATTAAGAACAGAATCTATTGGTGTTAATAAGTAATGCAGAAATCTTCAGTTAATAAAATAACAAAAAAATATAAATAAAAAATAAAAATATAATACTCTGTGAATATAAGTAGATCTGAAATTATAACAGTCATAGTAATGTGCTTTTCATCAAAAGATTATTCTCAGTTTTAAGGCATTAAACATTTCATATGATAATTTATTAGTTCAGAGAAAAAAAAATAGTTAAAGAGGGAAGAAATATAACGATGAAAATTTGATCAAAACAACCGAAATTTTGTGATAATCAGCAACATGAGAACAAGAAAAATGTTTTACAAAATATAAAAATTGTATACATACATCTATGTAATTTGCATTAATGTAGTCTGCAGTTTTCTTCTGCCCAGGCAATGTTTTTAGGATAACTCGGCTATGATCATCTTTAAAAGATAAATAAAATTTAAAACGTATTAATAATTATTCCAGAAGTATCATACAATGAATATAGTTAATAACTGACACTTTATTTTAATGTAAATGTAATAGTTAAGGCTCAGTTCTTTATAAATTTGAATGTGATTTTCTCCTTCAAACTAATATCACAGCTAATATTTTCAGAATGTGCTTTTTAAAATTCAGTTTTATTTCAGTTACAAAACTGAATAAAGACTAACATTTTTTTTTACAGAATTAACCCTTCAAGAAATAAATTGCAAAAAAAATTCAGTTTTGTCTATAATGTTAAATCTATATATGTTTAGAATTATTAATTACAGAGAACAAATACTTTTCTATGAGATGCCCAGGTTCAAAATACATATAAGGTTTAAATACAGACTTATTAAAAATACTTTAAACAGCATCTCACATCAAAAATAACTCTTTTTGCAAATACTAAAATTAAACTACACATCCAAGAACTGCTTTAAAAAATACAGTAATCTAGAAGTTATAATCTGAAAATAATAGTTTACTTTTTAAAAAATTACCAGGTATAACATAAGTTATTACTCACATGCAACAATATTAACATATCTGTTCTTGTTTTTGTTTTCTGTAAGTTGGGAACATTCAGAAGACAGTTCTAAATCGGTTGACTGCTGTATGGCCTGGAATTATAGATCAAAAACTCAGAACAATGAATAAGCTTTTGGTTATAATTATTAGCCTTTAAATATAATTACTTTATTGATAATTATTAGCAAATTATCAGCCTTAAGCAATGGTATGTGCTGATAAGATTTCTCCAGTGTAATGTAATTTTATTATACATACTACAACATGCTTGAAAATGAAATGTTCAGTTATAAAATTTGAACATTAGAAACACACAGTGGCATAGCGAGGGGGGAGGGGTCTATCATGCCCCGGGCGCCAAACGATCCTTTTAAATAATTCTATATATTATAATACTATATGTTTTTCAGGGTGGGGGCACCAAAAATGTATCGTGCCCCATGTACCAGTTATGCTCGCTACACCACTGGAAACACACTCATTCTATTTTATGCCTTAAGAAAGTCTACAAAAATACATTATGCTAGCAGATGTTGTCCATATATATATATATATATATATATATATATATATATATATATATTAATATATTATATGGATGAGATATAATACATATATGCTTCAAGAAAGAAGTCTACTAAAGTGCATCACATTATCAGATGTCCAGGATGTGGACTCATTTTCCAAAATCAAAAATAAGGCATTCCCAAGGACTTTTTAAAGACCTGTGGTAGTATTTTTAAGGACCTCAAAGGTGATTTAAATTGTGTTTTATTTCAATGTAGTTGAGTTTTAGGATCATATATTAACTCATAACTTTTATATCAACTTCATAAATTCTTAATATAAATAACATTTCAAAATTACTTTGACAGACTACAATTAATTTGGTAATCTCTCATTTAACTTGACAAATTTAGACTGGTAAGAAGTGTCATAGCAAGTTATTAGAGCACACCAGTTGTTTTTATATATATATTTATAGAGTAGAGGGCAAAAGTGATAATATAAGCATTCTCATCCTGGAAAATAATGACATGAAAAGAAACAAGCAAGAAAATTATCTACATTTTCATCTAAGTAATCACTGACAGAATAAACTGAAAATTCTTGTACTTCAACTCAAAAATAAGTGCTTTTAAAGGACTGGAAAGTAAATAAAAAAGTGTAAGGACCTTGAAAGCAAAATTAAGTATTTTTAAAGACTTTTTAAGGGTCTTTAAAAGCTAAAACTGAAAATAAGGAATTCTATAAACTCTTAAGAAACATACAAAAACTGGATATCTCATTCAACAGTTTAAAACTCAAAATATCTGACTAAATATCAGATTACTCAATTTTGTACTCCCTTATACAGCAAGAAATATCTGATTAAAGCAAGACATTCTTTAGACTGGTACATAAAATACATAAATTTTGTACATAAAATATTTAAATTTACTTAATATTTAAACTTATTTAATATTAGAATATTAAAATTTTACTTCATATTTAAATATTTAAATTTAAAAATATGAAAATAATTTTATCATTAAAAACCAGCAAAGAATGAAAAAATATGTATGAATTTAACTAAAAACCTATCACCTACTTCAAATTTTCAATATAATTACCATATAAAACAGGGAAATTTCACAGATAATAAAATTGCTTTTTAACTGAAGTACTTCCTCAATAACTCTCTTCATAAATTTATTCAAATATTAATTTAAGAGACATTACTGCTCTTGGTATAGCATAACTTTTATACTTAAAAACAGTGCTTCTTAAACTTTTTTCATTCATGACCCCTTTTTATCATCGACATTTTTTAGCAACCTCGGGAAATAAGGATATAAAGATAAATAATTTATTTCTTTGGTAAACAATATACATATGAAAAATAGTAGTAAATAAGATAAAATATATGTCTTAGTTACTCGCGGCGGGTGACAAGAATTAAATTAATCTATCAGAATTAAATTTTTGCAACTCCATTAGGGGTCGTGACCCACAGTTTTAGAAATGCTGCTTTAACGTATAAAAAAATTTCACCAAATGTATGAAAAATTACAATAGCAGTTTTTCATGTACAGAAATAGTATTTGAGTTTACTGCAAGAAAACCCACTGACTTCTCACAAATACTGAAGTTATATTAAAGTCAAATAATCAACTTATATGCATAAATATGAAATTACTTCATATTCTTTAGAAAATCCAATATCTCCATCAGCATGCAGACTGCATACATGATCAGGCCATACATTTACATGTATTGATGTAGAATCAGTATCACCTACAGAAAATAAAATGTTTTCATGACTTTTTACAAATAGGATTGCTTATTTATAAAGAATATTTTTGTACAGAATCAAAGTATAAACTGCAAAAGTAAATATGTTGTTAGTGATTCGTATACATTTGATGTTAAGATTTTTATGTTCATCCATATATAATGAAGTATTTTCAAAAACTACAAAGTGATGATCTGCATATGAAATACAGCAGAAATTAATAGGATTGAAAAGCTACATAACAGAACTGCATTGCATATTTTAAAAATATTTAACTTTTTTTAATAAGAGCTGTAAAAGCCCCAAAATAAACTTTCTGAGTAAGAAAAAAAGAATGCTGCCTTAATGTAAAAAGATAAACTTAGCTGTTATCAGCCATGATCCATAACATGGGTTATGAAAATAAAAAGCCTCAAATTGTAGGATGAGGTGAAAAATAAAAGAGGGAACTAAAGCAGTTTAATAGCTCCGAAAAAGTTAACTTTTTTATAAACATTATAATAGTATATTTACCACAACTTATTAGAAATTATAATCAAATAAGTGCACATGAAAAAAAAATCAGCAATAATTGTTTCTCATAGAATAATTACATCATCTTGGCGATAAATGAAACAGATATGAAAGCTTAGCCAAATTTTATACACATGTAACACACTGATATAACCCACATACCATTAAATGTTTTAAAATATACTGTGATACAGTCAGGATTCAGGTCTGGGGGGTGCGCTTCATATAAAAAAAAAGTACAGCAAATAACTTTTAAAGCCTTAATGGAGATATATCTATACAAGGGCTTTTATTATAGGGGTGGGGGAATTTAGCACAAAAATATCCCCCATTTGCTGCTCCATTGTACTAAACATAAATTATGTCATTTAGTACATTTCAACTCTAGCAAATAAAAAGCTATCAGTTTAAATTAATAATAGCAAGCATTAAATTATTAAAAGAAAAACATACACACAAATGGAATTGGACAAAATATTTTAAGGATACCCAAAGATAATTCAAATCTTATGAAAGAAAATTCTTTATTTAGCCACTAGACACAAATCATATGAGAGAGAATTATTTCATTTGCATGATCTCTCCTAAAATATAAAAAGAAAAAAACCCATAAATCTTGAATTAATATATGTAAAATTATGACACATACCGAACGTTTTTGAAATTTCCGATGTCGCTCTTTTACGAGGTGGATCATCGAGATAATAATAGGCAGCTTGAAAATATTTCCTGAAATTATAAATATTTCACATACATAAATAACTTATCTCATTAACACATAAATTATTAATAATTTATTTTAAAGATTTCAATTATAACTAAAAATTTTTATGTAAATCTACAAAACTGCAAAAAAACCTTCAAGAAAATTTTCGTACAAAACATTGCCAAATCTATTTTTCTTTCGAAATTTGAATTTCTTTATTTTCTCCATGCCACAATTTATCTATCACTTAATCGACCCATAAACAAAACTATTACTCTTGTTTAAGTCACTAGATGGCAGTAAATTACTATCAATTCACCTTCATGACTACCATTTTAACTGACCAGGTACGCGGCTGCGGATAGATGATTCAAGATTACTTGACCATTGATTTCAAGAAAACAATAAATAAAAATAATTAATTAATCCACTTAAAGATGAGAGAGTATCGGTGCGAGTGTTATAATGTGATTACCAATATGAGAATTTTATAATCGCTACCTATTTTCGCAATTTCTGTACAAGAATTTCTATTATGTTCGTAGTTCATATCACATCGAATAATTTTCGTTATGTATAGAAAAAAATACTGAAAGAACATAGAAAAAAAAATTTGGCAGCTAATTTCAATGCAATTATTAAATTTGAACAAGGTATCTGAATGAAAATATAGCATTTGACAGACACTTAAATTTGCGAACGTGTTGAAAATGTGGACTGCGATCACAATATTAGTGGCTCGAAACAAATGCTCTCAGAAAATATAGGCTTAAAAAATTTTCAATTTCAGTTTGAACAGATGTTTGAAAAAGTTTATCTAAACACATTTAAATTTTCAATGTTGAGATATTCTCGACAGTGGGGGCATACTATTCTTTGAGCCAAAGAAGGGGGGGGGGGGATGTATTTAAGAAAAGTATAATAAAACTCTAAAATGGTTTCCTGTGTAAAAAGCTATGGGAAAAAAAGGTTTTTGAAAAATTTCGTGCAGCGCAAATGTTACTCATAAGTGACTGTTCATATCCTCTTGAAGTACGTAAATCAGCATCGTAAGATTCTTTTGCTCCGGAAAATGAAAGCAGAAGCGCAGCCAGAATCTTTTTCATGGCTTCTTTTTCGATCAGAAGAGGGGGAGATTAATGAAAATTAACCCTCAATTACATTTTTTTTTCAGACAACCTTTAAAACTTTCAAAGGGTTGGCCCCATAAATAAAAGGATTAACGCCGGCTTCATACTTACAATTTATACTCCGAGAAAAATAAAAGTAAAAAAGTTAAATTGCTATGCCTTTTTTTTAATAAATTTAAAATTTGTCCTTGCTTACACATAGTTATATATAACAGTGAGAATGTTTGTACGAAATTAATTCTGTGGCCCTAGTTTTCAAACCTTGGAAATAAAAAAAAAACTACCGCTTTATTTTAAATATGCACATTGATTCGCTACAAGATGATATCAGAGTTGTTAATCTCCCTTTAATTCTATAGTTCATCGTTCTAATATGTATTTCTCATAAATAAGTTTGGGAGTAAACGAATAAGACATGAGCTGTTGACGTCATTGAGTGGCATAGTACACAAGCGGTTAGATTCTGCCGTTCAACAAAGGTTACGGGCATTCTGTTAAGACAACAAGTGTCATTAAAGATATTGGGTTGTCCGGAAACTATTTTTCATTAAAATAAAAGACAATTTTTATACAAAGAAATAACTTTAATCATTAATGTATTGACCATTTTGAATAATAACGATTTGCCATTTTCCAGGCAATTTCATGATTCCACCTTCAAAAAACTTCTGATCTTTTTCTGTAAAAAAATTTAATAAGTGGGATTTGAGACTGTTATCTGAGATGAAGGTTTTACCTGACAAGGAGTTTTGCAGAGCACAAAACAAATGGTCAGATGCTGCAATGTCAGGACTATAATTATGGTAGATATGGTAATACATCCCTTCCAAGCTCCAATAGTTTCTGACTCGTGTCTAAAGAAGTACACGGTTTAGCATTGTGATGGTGGAATACGATACCTTTTCGATTCACTATTCTGGACGCTTTAGTTGCAAAGCATCTTTTAGTTTTGTTAGTTGTTGACAGTACACAATGGAATTGATCGTTTCATTTCTTGGTATAAGCTCAAAATAATCAATTCCCTTATAATTCCACCAAACGGATTACATGACCTACTTTTGATGAATATCAGCTTTTGATGCTGTTTGAACTGCCTTACCAGGCTTGAACTATGATCTCTTTCGGTTACTGTAAACAGTCCATTTTGCATCACCAGTTATCAATCGTTTCAAAGGTAAATCACATATGGTAACACGTTGTGTTAAATGAATTTCTTAAAGTTCACGTGGGATCCAAACATCAAGCTTTTTTTTTTCATAACCAAGCTTTTTCAAATGTTCATAAATGGTTGTTTTGAATGAATTTAGAGTCTCAGAAAGCACACGTACAGTTATGTGATGATCAGCTTCAATCACTGCTTTTAATTTATCATCATCAATGTCGGTTGATCTGCCAGAGCGTGGTGCATCTTGAACTGAAAAATCACCTGAATGAAATTTTGCAGACCAATTCTGGGATGTACGTTCTGTTAGTGCATCATCATTGTAAACAGCACAAATATTTTTTTTTTGCACCTGAAGCTTTTTTACTTTTGCAAAAATAGAAAAGTAAAATGTGACGAAAATGGTGATTTTTATCTTTCATCCTTTAACATAAAATTCTTGATTAAATATTCCACAATTTTAACAGTTTTATTTTAAACGCACGCTAATACGTCAGTTGCTACAATGCATTATCAAAAAAATTGTTTCAAATAACATTAAAAGCGTCCACAGTTACTACAGCTACCTTACGGGAAAACCGAAAGTAATTTCCGGACCACCCAATAATTATGTTTTTCCTTCCTTTTTGGCTATCTCCTGCTGAATATTGTGAATGGAAAAAATATCAGACATGTTTATATTTGCTTGATAAATCAATTTCAATAGATGTTTAACATGGTTATTTTTTTTAATGTGGAAAAAGCGTTGAATTTGTCCTTTGCTGCTTGATGATTTGATAACAATTAAGAATAAAAAAACTATAGAATGAAAATAATTATTTAGCTTGTCTGCTTTGATGACATTTTGAAAAGCCAATTAGAGAGTCAGTGCTTTATTCCAAAGGCAAATTCTAACCACTCATCTTATTTGCCACTTTCAAGCTTGCGTAGACAATCTGTAGAGATTATTTGTGTACAGTTCTTCTTTAACTTTATATGGAATTGGAGAAACTTCTAAGCGAAGAAACTTCAGAAATGATAAAGGAGATAAATATAAGGCGCAATAAATATCTTTATGGGATTTATTTCCTGATTTAGACACAATAATAGTAAATTACGACTTTGTTTGGACTTCTGAATGCATGTAGCTATTCTTGCAACAGTTTAAAGGTTCAAAAGAAAGCCACACTTACCTCCATAACACGAAAGCCAAAATCGCAAAGAGCAAAATGAATGTGACGCATATAACACCAGCGACTATTCCAGCGCTAACGGTAGCTTCCTCTAAAGAAGAACTGGCAAAATCTAAAAAAATAAACGTAAGCAATGTTTAATAAATAGCTTTTAGAATTAAGGACATCAAATTTTCAAGACTTAAATCTATGTTTGTTTATGAAGTTATGACTTTTTTTTTTTTTTTTTTTTTGTCAAATGACTTCCTCTCAAATTCCATTTTAAATATCAACAATACGTAGTCGTTAAAACGAATGCCGCTATAGTGAGAACTTTTTAATTCTCTTTCAAAATAAGTCATTTAAAAACTGCGAAATATAATCCTCAGTGAGATAACACGATAATGATGATAAAAATCTGACTGGTGCAAAATCAGTTGTTAAAACAGACACATCATAACTTCTCTCAGAGTTAAAGTAAGATAAGGTCAAATTGCTAAGGTACTCAGCACCTGAAAGTTACTTTCCTCTCTGAATTAAAAAGAGGGCACAAGTACTTTTAAGAATGTATTTCAGACCATAGTAATCTATAAGTAGTTGTACGCTGCATGTCCCATCTCAACTCTTGGAAAAACGAAGTGAAAACATTTGCTGTAAACGCATAGATAGCTAACATTCATATGGCAATGCATGCTTAAGACTGCTGTGTACTAACCCTACTGGATTCGCTCACCTCAATGTTAACCTATGAAGAAAATTTGTCTACTATTTACCGCTACATAAATGCTGATAATCTTATAAAAATGATATATCCAGATAGCTTAAACGTTTCTGCACCTTGCAACAGGATTCATTTTATAAATTCCGTCCACCAAGGGAATTTATGAGCGTTTAAAACACACTATACCAGATTTTTCCCCCGAATAATTTAAATTTTAAAATATTATTTGCATTAACAAAAAACGAAATATGTCCCAAAGTGTAAAATTTCTTTGTCTATTACGGAGTATAATTTTTTTTTTAAATCTTTAAATCCAAGTCAGCAATCCTTGGACAAATTTTCTCCATAAGTTAACATTGAGGTGGGCGAATCCAATAGGGTTAGTACATACAAGCCTTAAACAGTTCAGTTGTAACAAATTTTAGACAACAGAATCATACGTGTGAAGCCAATAGGGATGGCATTGATGTTCTGCCTTTCGTTTGTCATATCATGACGTTGCGTCAAACTACCATACTGCAGCCCTTGCTAGATGAAATTTCTCTCTAAAGTTGTGATTTGCGATACTGAAATAAGCGATATTTAATAAGTAATTTCATGTCCTTGCTCACTACTTATATCAGACATATTCCTTTAGTCAATTACAAGGAAAATAACGTATCAAGATAGAAAAAAGGGAGTAAAATAAGTCGCATTCTCTTTTCTTAGCACAATCTGACGAAGATCACAATATCATAATTTGTAAGGTAGTTGTAACAACGACGTAGTCAGTAATTAAGAAGTAAAATAATTTTGCCTATAGAATTGAAGTTCTCTGGCGTATTCAATGGCTTAGGTTATACTGAATTACCCCTCGGATTGTCAGATCTTTGTTTTATCAAATTCTAGAGGCCTCGGTTAATAGCATTTTAACTTTATCTAATATGCCAAAGTCATGCTCTCTCGTATACTTTTTGTAAAAATATCAGATGCGAATTGGTTGTTTGTCCTAAGTTGATGAAAACTGATTCCTAATTGGTGAATGTATTACATTCTCCAGAGACATTCATATAAAAAGAAAGACAAAATATTATCAAAACAACTTTACTTGTTTTTTAGGTTGCCTTTGTTTTGAGATTACATTATCAACCTTTTATACGAACAGTTCTGATACTTACTTTGCAAAAATATTTTCTTTGGTTCGGAATAAGGCCCTTTGTATAGTTTGGAATGTTCAACAACACTGCGACTAGCACCACGAACTTTCACCTCATATATCATATTCGCCGTAAGGTTGGAGATGATCATCTATGGAATATTCGAAACAAATTCAGATATTAAGAATTATTCATAACGAAATGAGCAACACTTAAATATCACAGAAATAAAATGAACACTTGAATGTTACAAACCATATGAGTCTGTCTTTCTTGGGAAGAAGCTATTGAAATTTCTTCATATTCCCACGTGTTTTCGGATCTATATGATAAAAAGTAATAATCTATTCGGTGGTATACCACTTTTGGTCGATCCCACTGAACGTAAATGCTGTCAATCGACTGGCATGTCAAATTTGTAATAATTGGTGCACTGGGACCTGTTATTGATAAATAATTAACATTAGTTAAAGACATAAATGTACAAAAGGAGATTTCAGAACTACATATTTTAAAACCTTTAATTTTTTAGTGAAATATACAATTCATGCCAAAAACAGATAATTGAAAACACCTTTTTCTTCTATTCAAGGCTCATGTTGAAAAAGATGACGGTAGCGCTCCAAGCAAACCAATCAATCTACTATTCAAGGACACACCTGTATTTTGCTTTGAATACAGACCCGATTAAAAAATTCAACAATTTTATGTAAAGAACAAAAAGTATGTTATGAAACGAAGTATATATTAGGGATCAACTGCTTTGAAATATACCGTTGGCTCTGTTTTTGTCATTAATTAAAATAACAAAGATTCATATTCTCTGAATACGTAACTTTTCTTTTACGGCACGTACAAATCTGTCGAATTGCCTAGAAAAGTCGTAGAAAACAACTAGCAGAGAAACTATGAGCAAATATGTGATAAACTTGGTACAGATAGAAAATAAAATACAGAAAGATTTTTCAGTTACCCCCCCCCATATGTGTATGTATATATATATATATATATATATATATATATATATATATATATATATATATATATATATATATATATATATATATATATATATATATATATATATATATATATACATACACATTGGTTTCAATAACTGCCACCAAGTGTAAAATCTGTTCTACGATTGCAAAACAAATTATGAGGAGAGATCTTGATAACGTGATCAAACCAAACAAAATTCGTAGCAAAATGTTTCGATAAACATATTATGTCGAAACATATTATGTATTCAAACATATTATGTCGAAGCCGAAATAAAGAAACACGTATTAATTACAGTGGCGTAGCGAGCATAACTGGCGCCCGGGGCACAATACCTTTTTGACCCCCCCCCCTCATGGTCTTGGGGACCAAATGGTCCAATGATCTTGGGGACCATTTGTCGCCCCTCTGCGAGTGGAGCCCGGGGCATGATATACCCCTTGCCCACACCCCCTCGCTACGCCACTGATTAATTAGCACCCAAAGGCGTTAGAAGTGCAAATGCCTAATATGATGGTCTCCAGTATGAGCAACATACTTATGAAATCGCAGAAAGACTCTCTCTTTTCCTCAGAATTTAAAGATTCAGTAGTCCTATGTGAACATAATTTTTAGCTTTGTCATTGCGTTCTGACAGGCTTTGACGTCCTTCCGATAAACAATGCTTTTCAGAGAGACCAAAATCCTAACGAATTGGCTCGTTAACACTGGGTAGCTGAACTGAGTTGAATTTGTCATGGATAGCAGTGTAATAAATTACGAAGGATTATGAAAATGGCAATGAGAGATATGTCGAGTCAGGAGTGTTGCATGGGAGAGGCAAGAAGATCCCATATGTAGTTCCTTCATATATTATTACTACGAATTAAATTAAAAAACCATTAATTATGTTTTCGATAAAGATTATGCCCCCCCCCCTCCAAAAAATAAAAATACTTCCATTTAGTTACATGTCTGAGTCGAGCTTGCCTGGGATTCTATGCTCACTTGGAATGAAACAATTCCTCTGCAGCCATTGAAATGTTCTCAACTGCTTCAGCAGTAATGACAACGGATTTTCTTCCTCTTCGGTTATGTATCTTAAATTTATTCAATCGTTCTTCGATGAGTACCTTTTACTTTTTTTCCTCCAGCTCTTTACTCGTCTTACTCTTCGCAACGCTATTGGAGCATTGCTGGTGGACTGATAACAATTGTCCAATATATTAATACAATGTCTTTCAAGCCTAGAGGCATTTTAAACAAGTTATGATCCTCAAATGATGTCGTTATAATAGGAGGAAAACGTGATGTACCAAAAAATGAATTTGAATAAACATTTGATTTTTGTGTAGCACCATCTACTCTTTCCATCGGTGTCTTTTCTACACGTACCAAGTTTGGGTACAAATCTGCTCATTTTCTTAAACATTATTATTATTATTATCAATAAGCTCTTCAGTGTGTAGTTTATGTTTAACTTTAAATATACCGTACATATCTGATTGCAGTTTGGAACAAAACAAAAAAGGTAAAGCCTTATTCTTAGAAGTATGCATATTAATAATAATTTAAATATAGAAGATATACTTACTCTGAACATCTGTAATGATTTCCAGATTATTACTAGCTAATCCTTCATTTTTTCCAGTATAAGCCTTTACCCAAACTTTGTATTGCGTGTAAGGCTCTAAAAGAAATAGAAATATTCAAATGAGCTTAACAAAGTAAATCAAGTAATTTGAATCAGAAGAAAACCGCAATAATGATTTCGCGTACATATCTGGGTGAGTTTTATAGCTAGTAACTAGTAACAGTACTAATGGAGCAACTGGAATCCGTCTCTGAGAGGTTTAATGAACTGTAAGACCTGTTTCCTTCCCCTATCAATTTTGTTTAAACTTCTTAACGGTTATGATTCTTTCAGTAATACAATATGTACCATACAATACCAAAATTTTTTCGTTTATAATATACGACCATCAATGAGGCAACAACAACAAAAAAAATGATATCTAAAGTTCCGTGTTACTAAGTCAAGAATTGCTCTAACGTGCCAGAGAAAAATTTCTCCCTGAGAGTTCAAAAGGTCTAGAAATAAATTAATACTTTTTCCCTTTAAGAGCATAGTTAAAGGATAACCATTTGCAATATATCACTATAATACAAGGTGCGGCCATTAATTTCCAGGACTGATCTAATAACTCCAGAAAATATTACATGAAATACATACCCATTTAATGTTTCGAAGTAACTTCCACCTGCCGTAATGTATTTCTGTGCTCAGCTGTATAAGTTTCGGAAACAACTTTTAAAGTCCTCTTTCGGAATGGTCTTTAATGTGGACGACACCGTTTAATGGATGGCTTCAACATCCTCAAATCTTGTTCCCTTCAGCAAATTGGCCCAGCATGAAGTTGTGGAGATGCAGCATCCTCCATACTCTCCTAACTTAGCACCGGCAGATTTTTTTTCTTGTTTTCAAAACTGAAAGATTTGCTGAAGGGTACAAGATTTGAGGATGTCGAAGCCACCAAGAAAACGGCGAGGTCTGCATTAAAGAGCATTCCGAAAGAGGACTTTAAAAGTTATTTCCGAAACTTAAACTGTACAGCCGAGCACAGAAGTGCATTACGGCAGGTGGAAGATACTTCGAAACATATTAAATGGGTATGTACAGGGTGTTTAAAAAAGAATCACCCGATTTGAAATGAGTATATTATGAAAAAATATTGAACATAGAAACTTAAAATTAATTTTATATTACATGGCTAATCATAAAGTTTTTTTACAAACCAAATTAAAGGTGCTCAATATGCCCACGTTTGGATGATACGACATATGTCTATACGGTAGGCAAATTCGTCCCAAACTTTTACGAGCATGTCTGCATACGCTGCTTCCACGGCAGTTATGCGTACACAGACAACCCGTGTCTTGGAATTGTTTATACCATCGTCAAATGCTCTAAGACAGCGGTTCCCAACCGGTGGGTCGCGGAAGGGTTACAGGTGGGTTGCGACTCGATCCTAAAACTATTAAAATGGTCTTTGTGTATTTTTATGATTGTAGTTTTTATCTTCACCTAGGAACACTTGTTAGTGAGTATGAAACCACTTGTTGCATATATTGCAAACGTATATCTATTGTTAAATAAATTACTGTTTTGCTACAAAGTGCTTATATTTTGTCAACCATTTTCAAATCAGAACACAAATTGTTTATCAATAATCAATCTGTATCTTCATATATATATATATATATATATATATATATATATATATATTTGCAATATTTGATGGTAAATTATATATACATAAGGAAGGGATACGATACAAATAAGGCATTTTACTCCACCATGGACCGATGGACCGTGGAGGTATTCCAATAAGGAAAGGTGGGTCGCCAGCTGAAAAAGGTTGGGAACCACTGCTCTAAGAGGTAGGAACGTCAATCTACCAGGGTTTTGTCGACGAAAATCACGCTGAACTGTTGTTACGAACTCACACTTCAGCAAAGCGTAAAACAAAAAATGATTTCTGTTGTGCAGTCGCCATATTTACAAACACTGTAGTGGCGGAGGAATGTAGAGTGTTAACGCTACTTGTCGGCAACTGCATGAAACTCAAGATTTCCCTCTTTCTGCCTATACATTGTTCGATCAAACCAGATTAAAAGACGAATAGCTATGATTGTTTTAAAATCGGATGATTCTTTTTGAAACACCCTGTATTTCATGTAATATTTTCTGGGGATATTAGATCAGTCCTGGAAATGAATGGCCGCACCTTGTACAAAAATAATTACAAATAAAATAGAAATAAAAAAGAAAATAAGTTAAAAGTCTTTTGGATACGCATCAGTTAATTTTCCGAGGGCGATACGTAGAAATATTTGCAACTTCTATCGAAATTTAGTAAACAGAAGTCTACGTTAGAATAGTAATTAAGATATGAAATCCCTACCAGGTACAAGAGGGCAACAACACATTTTGGTGTTTTGCAGTATGGAGGCGCAGCATTTTGCATTATACATTCTTACATAAAAATGTTCTTCAAATGAAAATACAAAGATCTTTGATTTCATTAGCTTGGTTACTTTCTGTTCGCAGAACTCGTCGTTAACTTTTCTCTCGAAACATTAGTTACATTCACAGAGTAGAGATAACAAGAGGAGTGACCCTGATCGCAGCTTTGAACTGGAATAAATGAAGCCAATTTAACAAGTATGACTTGGATGCCACATAACGGGGGCATATAATATATACCATGATTAGAATATTTTTGCTTTTTTTCCTATTAATGTTGGATATGTTTGAAAACAACAAACAATTTTTATTTTTCTGAGACTCAATGTATTTTTCTTATCGATAAAAACGGCTTATAAATATTGATTCCAAGATATCAGGATGCCTTAACGTGAATGTCGTTGTTCCAATATTTAACGTTTATGATCATACTTCTAATATTTAAAGCTTTGAATCTTATATCTGCAAACATGACTATTCAACTAATCATCCATGGTTAGAAAATGAGGTTAGATTCACCATTATGGTGATTCTAACTTCTTCGACGTTATGTAATGGAAATTAAATAACTTGTTACGATTCCTTTAATTCAGCTTGATTCGTATCCTTAGCAGTATTTGCTTATTTAATAAAAACTCTCTTTCCTATAACTTAAAAACCTAAAAAACTAAACCAAACAATCTCTATACGCTCTCTTGGGATCAAAATATTTTCACCAGTTTAAAATAATTTTAAAAAGTAAACAGAAATATTTATTACATAGTTGATTTATAAAAATAAGAATTCGTAAAATGAAAGAACTGAATCTTTTCTTTTATTTAAAAAAATCCTATTAAGATGTTGTTGAGTTTAAATAAGAGAACAAAAAAATGCTATTAAGCCTAAAATCTGAGTGATTATTTTCATCCACTGTATTGTGGTCTTTACAAAACAACTTTGCTTATTTGCTCTCTATCACAAAGTATTATGTTTAAAATAATTTCGTAAAACATATCACAAATTCTTGCATGCTATATAAAAAAGTTTTCGACGTTATTTTAGAAAAAAAATACGTCGCGAAGGCAAGAATTTCACCTTTTTAATCTAATTTGTTAAGGTCTTGAATATCTGACAGTATATATCTTTCTCCCATCATAAGCTGCTCTTGCCCATTTATCAATATCTATATTTACGAGTCTTGCCAATTATTTCGTTGCATTTTGTCAGAAGTCCATAAGAACAATTTCGACGCTGTGATTTTAAATATCTTATAATCTGTTTCAACAACATGAATTATAATAAAAATAATAATAGCAAAAGAATTTCCAAAATTATTAAAATTATTTTCTTACAGAAATATTTTTTTAATGCTAAACAGGAATATCAATGTACGAAAGCTACATTTCTACCCACGAAAGAACGGAAAGTTATGACTTTTTTGTATTCTAGAAGAAATAAATATTCTATCGGTTTGTTCCGTGCATTACACCCGAAGGAGCAGCCACGGATAGATAGGGTTAACAGGGGAGAGACGAATTATCCATTTGAGAGATGAAAAAAATTTTTATGCGAAAGCTATTTATTGTTTACAGGAAAAGAGAACCCTCTGTTTTTTTGAAATATTTTCTATTTGTCTCATTTTAGTCCAGTGTAATAGCTAATAACGAAAGCTAGCTTTTGCTTAGGACTTATATATAAAATCTTTATCCTCGATTTACATTTAACATTGTTTATTTTAAAAGAGGACGAAAAATAACGAGATAAATCCGACACTTATTTTAGACTGTGCGATGTAAGAAAAATTAAAATAGAAGTAATGAAAAAAAAAATTTTTAAATCGTCAGAAGGTTTATAGGCTGCAAAATAATTTTGACAAAATTACCCCGAAATAGAGCTAATATATATATACACACGTGTAAGGAGGGACAAAAGAGTTTATCCTTAATCACGCTCGTATACATTCTCTTTCTCCCTTTTTCTGTGTGAGTATATATACACAGTCCAGTCATATTAATGTGACCACCGCCTACTTTTAACGTCAATGTTAAATAACCAATCGCAGAAGGCACGTGTCATCAGCAAATTTGGTGGATATATAAAGTGTGTTGTAGGCATTCGGAAAACATTTCAGTTCTTGCTGTCATGCAGAAACGGAGCGATTTATCCGACGTCCAAAAGGAAATGATCATTGGCTTTCGGACCAAGGGTGGAAGCATTTCCGAAACGGCTAATTTTGTAAACTGTTCGCGGGCCTCCATGGTAAAAGTATACCGTGCATGGCAAAATGGCACTATCCAAAATCAGCGACGTGACAAATGTGGTGCACCACGGGCCATAGATGTCAGAGGTGAACGACGGCTGCAGAGATGCGTTCGGGCGAATAGACGTGCAACCATTGAGCAACTGACCGTCCAGATGAACCAAGGGGCTACCCACAGTGCAGTCTCCACAACGAAGGTTCAGCGAACGTTGCTGCGTATGGGCCTCCGCAGTAGACGCCTGGTTAATGCACCTATGCTGACTGCTGTTCATCGGCGACGTAGGCTGGAATTTGCACGTCAGTACCGCAACTGGAATTCCACTGAGTAGAGATAGGTGGCTTTTTCTGATGAATCCCGTTTTAGACTCCATCGGACAGATGCATTATGGCGTATACGGCGTGACACGTCTGAAAGCAAACACCCTGCAACAATTGCCGGAAGGGTCCGAGCTGGAGAAGGGAGCATTATGGTCTGGGGAATGTTTTCGTGGTATTCTCTGGGTTCACTCATCATTGTGGAAGGCACGATGGATCAACACAAGTATGCATCTATCCTTGCGGACCATGTTCACCCCTACATGCGAATTGTATTTCCTCAGGATGATGGCATCTACCAGCAGGACAATGCGACGTGTCATAAAGCTCGCAGTGTACGTGCGTAGTTCGAAGAGCACCAGGATGAGTTTACCGTACTCTCTTGGCCAGCAAATTCTCTGGACTTGAACCCAATCGAGAATCTGTGGGACCACCTCGATTGGGTTGTTCACACCATGGATCTTCACCCGCGTAACCTAGCGCAGCTGGTCACGGCACTGGAGTCGGCATGGCTCAACATCCCAGAGAACACCTTCAAGAACCTAAATGACTCTCTTCCTGCACGTCTCGCAGCGGTCCGCTCTGCGAAAGGTGGTTATTCTGGATTTTGACAGGTGGTCACATTAATGTGACTGGACTGTATATATATATATATATATATATATATATATATATATATATATATATATATATATATATATATATATATATATATATACAGGGTGAATCTGAACAAGTGGGCAAAACTTTACGGGATGATAGAACGCATCTACGTGAGCAATATCCGTCATAGAAAGTATGGGCGGAACGCAAACAGCGAGGCGCTAGGTGGCGCTGTAAATGGTACCCGCATGCCACACGTCCTCATTCGTTCCACCGCCGGTTTTCCGTAAATGTTTGGGCAGGGATCCTCCATGACCATTTGCTTCGCCCATACCTCCTGCCACACCGTCTGGACGGCGAATCATATCACACATTGCTACGAGTGGTGTTGCCGGAGCTGCTACATCCGATCCCAACCCCCATCAAGGCGAGAATGTGGTTCCAGCACGACGGTGCGCCTGCACACTTCAGCTTGGATGTGCGGAACAATTTAGATGCAACATTCCCAGGGCGATGGATTGGTCGAGGTGGTCCCATTGCTTGGCCACCAAGATCGCCGGATCTCTCGTGTTTAGACTTTTTGCCGTGGGGACATATGAAAAGCCTAATCTACGAGTACCCCATTGAAACCAATATGGAACTAGTCGCCAGGATCGCCGTTGTTGCCGGCGATAAACAGGAAATGCCTGGTGTCTTCGCAAAAGTGCGTCAGTCCCTATCCCGCAGGTGTGAAGCCTGCATTGCAGCTGGCGGAAGCTCTTTTGACCAATTTCTTTGACCATGAAAATCAATTACATTCCTGTTAATAAAATTTTTTCTTCAGTATCTCCTCTCATTCTTGTGTTAATTCTTTAAATGTGACAGTGGAAAACTTCCTTTTAACTTCTCACCGTTTGCATTCCGACCATACATTCTATGACGAATATTGTTCGTATTGCTGTGTTCTATCACCCCGTAAAGTTTTGCCCACTTGTTCAGATTCACCCTGTATACATACATATATATATATATAAACACACACATTTATATATATACACACACACACACACAGAGAGAGAGAGAGAGAGAGAGAGAGAGAGAAAGAGAGAGAATGAGATAGTGGTTAAGGGTAAATTCTGTCCCTCCTTAGCCGGAACTGAGCCCATGACTAATGTAGAAATTACATGCACTCCTGTAAATTAATTTCTAATTTGATTCCAATGGTGTTTTGGACTGATATGTTGTTATCATGTTGCAAAATTCAGGGAGATATACGCGTATGTACATATCCTCTTAAAGGGAAACAAACTAAGAAACTAAATAGAGCTTAAAATAATAAAATTGGTGCTAAACTTTGACATTCCACCTTTCTCTTATTCTGTGTGTGAATATATATATATATATATATATATATATATATATATATATATATATATATATATATATATATATATATATACATACACACACATACACACAGGGAGAGAGAGAGAGAGAGAGAGAGAGAATGCGAGAGTGGTTAAGGGTAAATTCAGTCCCTCCCTATCCGAAGCTGAGCCATGACTAATGTAGAAATGACATGCACTCCTGTAAATTAGTTTCTAATTTGATTCCAACGGTGTTTTGGACTGATATGTTGTTATCATGTTGCAAAATTCAGGGAGATATACGCGCATGTACATATCCTCTTTAAGGCAAACAAACTAAGAAACTAAACAGAGCTTAAAAGAATAAAATTGGTGCCAAATTTCGACATTCCACCTATAGAACGTTCTGTAAAGTACCACACAGGTGATACCTACTAAGGTTATATTTGCAGATAACTGGCAGATGAGCTGCGGGTAAATAAGGTCATTTATGTCCACAACAGTTCATCAAAGATATTTTTAAAAATTACTCCCGAATCGCCATTGTTGCATAAAATTGTTAGGGTTAAAATGGTAAAATAACCAGTATAAGAAATTAAAGAAAGAAGAGGAAAAAGCTATAAATTGCCAAAAAATGTGGGCTTAAATTAGCTTGTTGGTACATGCATAGGGGAGATAAACTACGTTTATATACATATACATACATACACACACACACACACACACACACATATATATATATATATATGTGTGTGTGTGTGTGTGTGTGTGTGTATTCGCATTTGTTCAATATAATCTGAAAATGTTCATGACCTTTATAACTTTATACTGTCTCATATTATAGGAAATAAAAATTTTCACTGCTTTTAAATTACAGTTGAAAACGTTAAGTTCGAGAAAATTAATAACTTTGACAACGCATTTCACTATAAATCAAAAAGCAATTTGGTTCAATGACGATGATTAGAAACTAAGTCATCATTGTTGCCGAGGAAAATATCAAGATGTAGACCCAAAAGGGAAAAAAAAACTGAATAATACTCGCATTTAAATGCCAGTGCAATGCAAAATTAATGCCTTTTATTTTTTTCACCAATCTCAAATTTTCCAATTTTTCTCGACAGGCTGTTTGTTGAATGCTATGAAATGGATCCATTAATATTACCACTTCATTTGCTCTAATAAAAGACAACACATTAAAATGAAATTTTTAAAGCACTCAGTCCAAGTACATGTAACCAGGGTTTTGCGTACGAGGTTTTGCAATCTAAAAAGAAATTAGTAACATAAATTCATCTAAACGACAGGGGGGGGATGTTTCTCGGAGGTACTGTGTGATGAATTATTCATGCCCCCAAATTAGAAATGGGTCCACAAACTCTTCTCGAATCTCCAAAATATCGAAGGCCTTAAAAAATAATTGATTTATTCTCTGTTCTGTTTCGGGGAAGAGAAGTTTCATTTTCTAGCGCGAAAAAAAATAATCAACTTAATAGCCAGAAAATTAGAAAAAGAAACGATTTTAAGAGGACAACGGTTTTAGTCGTATTATCTGAAAAGAAAAAAATATCGTCGCGACAAACAATCACTTACTTAAAGAATTCAAGACATGTTCCATGATTTGTAACGGATTTAACACTTTTTTTCTCTCCGTGTGATTCGGTTCAACATCCAAATGGTAGATGTTATATCCTTGAATGACGCCGTTAGCGTGCTCTGGTTCAAGCCATCGAAGCTTTACCGAGTTGTTGGTTATTCGAATAGCAGTCAAGTTCCTCGGCCGGCTTGGGGCTAAAAAAAATGTTTACATAACACTTGAATTAGACTAAAAATATATTAGTAGTAACATCTTAATTATTAACAGCAAGCATAAATAAAACTAAAAACAATTTACGGTAGACTTGCATGATTTATATAAAAGCATTTACTACCATTTTTTCGCACTAGAACCATGCTAATATGCATGTTTGATGCTTACTGTTCAAAGCAATAGATACAAATACAAGAAAATATTTTCTGTCCACATGAAATAAAGGAATAAAGATTTCACATCTTTTGTGTGCCCCGTCTAGATTATTAACTGTAAGAGGATAACATTCAATATAAATAAATCATAACACATTTTTCGAGGCTATTGACCAAAGAGATAATTAACATGTTTATAGATATAAATATGATGATAATTTATAATGAGAAAGGATGATAAACGCTACCCTTATTGTGCAGTGGTTAGTACATCCAACCACTACAGTGTAGACCTGGGTTTAAATCCCAGCTAAAGAATGGATATCTCTGCCCTGTTCCCTCATAGGAAGCTATGTTGATTCACCTTTTGAGTGATCCAGTAATAAAGAAGCCAACGGAATTCAAGGAGTGATGGGCGAATGGCCTGTGATTAAGTACCAGCAGCATAGCAGAAAAAATTAATATCAGTTATTAGAATGTGATTTTTGCTGATAGATATTGAAGGTCCAGCATTTTAAATCAGACTCATATGAGTCACTTTGAGTAGAACACTCACCTCATCTGTCAATATATTTTTAATTTTTCCTTTTATAAACTTCATTTTTTAGAAAAAATATTCACATGGGTGTATGATTGTTAAAGCATTGTATTAGTATTATCATTAAATTTGTCAGGTGTGGAACAAGTATTCCCAATTTCCCTTTCCGTTTGAATTATTATATACAGTCGAACCCCGTTATAACGAACTTCAAGGGACCAAAGGTTCTGTTCGCTTTATTCGGTGGTTCACTATATCCGAACCGTTAAGAAAAATGCTAGAGATATATATATGTGTGTGTGTGTGTGGGGGGGGGTGTTCGTTCGTGTTCATTATGGGGTACTAGATAGTAGCTCGCAACATAATATATCATTAAATAATTTTATGCATTTATTTACAGTCGAATCCCGTTATAACGAACTTCAAGGGACCAAATATTTTGTTCGCTTTATCCGGTGGTTCGCTATATCCGAACCATTAAGAAAAGTGCTAGAGTTTCCAAAATGTATAACTCATTAGTTGCAATGTGTATTCAATAATGATGCATTAAAAAAAATTGATAAAATTTATAAAAATGCTCATTAATGAATTAAATCGACTAAAATCGATTATATTAAACTGACACAATACTAATTAAAATACGTAGAACGGGAAAACGGCGGGACCAAAATTTTCGTTCGTTATATCCGGAAGTTCGCTATAACGGGGTTCGACTGTATAATAATATTTCGCCTTTAATTCCACAAAATTTAAGCTCTGAATTCCATGTAAAACTCGATTAATAATCTCAGAATGGCGTTTCTAAGTCTTTCAACTCATTTCACTTTCTACCATTACGTCTGGATATAATATAAATTTTGGAGTTTCTAAACATTCCTTGAACTGTACATTTGACCGAGGAAATATCATCAATAACCTAGCAGGTAACTTAAAAAAAAAAAAAAACGCTTTCGCTAGTTTAACTTGATCAGAGTTTTCAAGGTATTCCAGACCTGGGAAGAATTCTTTCAAGTTTGAAAAATAATTGAAGTTTCTGGAAACTATGTCATGATGAAATATTTCGCATTTTTATCTAACGCTTGAATACACTGATACACGACCCAAAACTATCTTTTAAATGCCTTGCGATTTTATATCTTATTCGTTTAAACGTTAGCTCAAATCTGCAGTTTATTTTGTGGAAATATTAATCGTGTTTAGAAAATATTTTAGAAAAAATTTAAAAATTATTTGTCAGAACTAGAAAAATTTGTTAGCATGCCCCCTTCCACGCGTGTCATTGGTTTGTCATCTATGATGTAAATTGTGTTCAAACATAGTAAATAAATGTACAAAATTATTTAATGATATATTATGTTGCGAGCTACTATCTAGTACCCCAAAACAAACACACACACACACATATACACACACACATACATACATACATTTATATATATATATATATATATATATATGTGTGTGTGTGTGTGTGTGTTCGTGTGTTCGTTCGTGTTCATTATGGGGTACTAGATAGTAGCTCGCAACATAATATATCATTAAATAATTTTATGCATTTATTTACAGTCGAATCCCGTTATAACGAACTTCAAGGGACCAAATATTTTGTTCGCTTTATCCGGTGGTTCGCTATATCCGAACCATTAAGAAAAATGCTAGAGTTTCCAAAATGTATAACTCATTAGTTGCAATATGTATTCAATAATGATGTATTAAAAAATGATAAAATCTATTTAAAATGATCATTTATGAATTAAATCGACTAAAATCGATTACATTAAACTGACACAGTACTAATTAATTTACGTACAATAGGAAAATGGCGGGACCAAAATTTTCGTTTGTTATATCCGCGAGTTCGTTATATACCGGGTTCGCTATAACGGGGTTCGACTGTACCATGTTTCACTATGTTTACACACATGTTTGTTTGTGTTCTTACACTTAGTTTGTGTGTGTACACACTTTTATGCTTTTGCAGAAATCGCGCCATGCATACCACAGTTTCTACCAATATCTAAATTATGGGAGTGCAGAATAGGTGAACCAATCTTGCCGCTTATGAAGACATAGCACGGGAACATTCATGACTCAACCGGAATTTAAACCTAGGCCCTCGAAGCAAATGCTATGTTAACTACCGTACATTGTGGGCTGCGCAAAGTCTAAGTATTATTTCGAAAATATCGCAGCCCGGCAAGAAAAAGTGACACAACCCAAAAATGCAGCATTTGAGAAAAATCAACTTAAAGAATACTATATAGCTTGAACTACCATTACAATAAACTGCCCTCAGGTGGACAAATTGCGAGATAGAGATGTGTCACTTTTTGGGCCCGATGGGGCACTTCATACACATTTTTCAATGGCATGCATAACCTCAAATTTGCCATTTTTTGACTTGTGTCACTTTTATTGCCCGGGTGCGATATGTTAAACTTCTTCAGGACTCTTGTAATGATTTTGCTTGATTAAGGACGTTTGTAATGATGGCCTCCAAGACCTTCCTAGAAGACCAATAGTTCCACAATACAAGCCCACTATAAAAGAAATATTTTGATTGGTTGATCCGTTATTTTAAAGAACCAGTTTTCGCTGTCACAAAATAAACTTCAATTAAATAATTTCTATGCCGGTGCAGCTTAAAATTTATCGGTGATGTTGTAAAGTGTAATTTAGGAAAAAGCTGTTGAAAGAGTGACATTTTGATCTTAGAATTTATTAAAGTACGCATGTGTGCATAAATGCATGTCTATAATTTTATATTATGTGTTTACACCCCGGTATATGAACACAGTATAAAAATATCTTAGGGATATATTGTACTCATACATGGTAATGCTACACTAATAGGAAAATCTAGCTACAAGAGGCATGGCTTAAGGGATCTTAGATTAAAGTATAAGGCTAAGAATAAACATCTAAATTTACGGGACCTATTGAATGGAATGTCATTCGAAATAGGACTCCATTTCACAGCCAGAGTTGTTGAATTAGTTAAAGAGCCCATCTGTTGCTTGAAAAGTGATAGATTCTAGAAGAAAAGCGCTATAAAAACAGATCACTCGAAACAACTGACAGTGAGAAGTCATGCCAATAAATGACAAGAATCGTAACGAAATTAAAGATAGAATCGTTGAAAAAATTAATGCATAATATATATATATATATATATATATATATATATCTTTTATATATATATCTTATATATATATATATATATATATATATATATATATATACACACACACATACACAACCAAGTCTTGTGTCGTTGACCTATAAAGAAAAATGACAGATGTGGGGAAAATCCTTTGAAAATGACTGATATTCCCAACACCTGGGTGGTTTAGTTATTTGGGGCTTCTACTGGTAAGAAAGACTACGTTTTGAGCCCCGGCCCAAGTTCATAACCTGGAAAACGCCAGAAATCGTTCCCATGCATCTCGTTACGGCTGAAAGTGCTGGAGAATCAAATCCTAATCTAAATAGCGATATATCATAAGACTAAAATAATAAAAAGAAACTAAACGCATTTATGGAAACAAAATGACCACTGAATGTAGTAATAGCTTTTGTGAACGAAAACATTAGGAATATTTCCTTCTTAAATATGTTATAAAGACAGGTTATAATCGCAATCAAACAATGGAAATAAACGAAATCAATCATATATGAAGAAAAATCAAAGGGAGAATTACTAACCAAGTTTTATTTATATATATATATATATATATATATATATATATATATATAAAAGCTCCTCTTATATTTACTCAGAATGGCAACCTATAAAATACTTACAAAAATCTCTTATATATATATATATATATATATATATATATATATATATATATATATATATATATATATATATATATATATATATATAAGAGATTTTTGTAAGAATTTTATAGGTTGCCATTCTGAGTAAATATAAGAGGAGCTTTTGATGTTGAACAAAAAAACTAATTGATGAAGGAAAGTAAAAGTTTTCTTGTGTATATTTTAATTCAAGGAAATAAAAAAAGAAAAATGGCTGTCTTAAATAAACTCCAATGTTAATGTTCCGTCTTCAGCAGTGACCTAATTTCTTAGCTCACTGTTCTGTAGCACAGATACCAAGTCCTATTAAACCTTATATCCAAATTGAAATGTATCAAACTTAATTTCTTTGAATATATCAAATTTATACAGACTCATCCATATTATCTTTATTCCTCTCCATTGAGTTTTACGGGACAAAATTGAAAGATGATGAATGGTTCAAGTTATGGTAGTTATTCATGCCCTCTTTTTTTTATCATACCGTAGTTTGAATAAAATTCAACAGAAATTTAAGAAAGTTGAGAGAAATATTTTGGACCAATTCCAAGCTTCACCGATACCCGAAAACGCTAAAGGTTCACAAATTATTATCATGTTGGAGACGTGTAGTCTCATAACTTTTATACCAGAACATATTACCGGCGACACAATGTTTTTAGTAATATGTTCTGTCCGTAAACTTCGAGAAAAATTAACGATTTCTTCTTTCAGGGTAAAATACCTTGCATGTTTTTTTTTTTTGGTAAACTTACTGGCTTCATCTGTATTGAGCAATATGTTTGATAGTTGAGGTTGCATAATTACTCTATCATTCCTACGCTAATCAGCCCTTATTATTTTTATGGGAATGAATTTGAACATCAGTTTTACTAAAACTATTATTAACGAATCCCTGGTAGCATTATATATGTTGTACTTTATATAAAAAAGTAATAATAATAATTTTCCAAAAACTTCAGTAGATTTTTTGAAAGTATAAAGCCCTTGTTTAAAATCCGACAGAAATTATTAAAATACCACTGATAGAATCATATCTGTGTTATTTTATATATTAAAAAATAATAATATTGATTTTAAAAGAATCAGTAGATTTTTTAAGGTATATAGCCCTTGGTTAGAAGCTGTTAGAAAAAGTTAATAGAAAACCACAGCTAAGGATAGTTAAAAAAATATTGCATCATATTTTATAATTTCAACTATAAAATTCTCTTCCGATGGAAAAAAATGAGCAAAAAAGAAGGAAATAAGAACAAAAGGAAATTTATCAAAGAAAAACAATAATTGATATCTGTGTTAGTTTAAATAAATAAACAACATATGTGATAGTTTAGTTTATGCTTTTATAGAAAAAATATTGGCAAAATATTTCATGGGTTGTAAAAATGCGTACAAGGTTAAATAATTTAAGATTCTGTGATTATGAATTTAGGAACTATTAACGTTTATGATGATATTAATTTTTCTGTTACGGAAGCTGTTGTACATAATTTATTTCGTTTAAATGAGTTTCTGCTTTTCCTCCGTTTTGTTGATAACTTTTCCAACATTTCACTGGAACTGTGAACTTCTGAATTCCGTCTTAGTTCTTTTTATTTGACAAAATACCCCGATTAAATATTAAACTAAATTTGGGTTCATAATCCATCCTTAAACTTTGAAAAAACTGAGACGAACCAAATGAACAAAATGAAAATAAACAAAAAGAGAATGAAAGAAATCCATTTGTATCGTTAAAAGATAGATGAGGCATTTTAGTGAAACTCATACAACATAAAAACAGAGCTTTCAGAAGAAGGCGAAAACAGCTATACTTTCACATTTTTATACGTTAAAACGCTGCAGTCCAAACATCAACAACAATAATCAAATTTACATTCGATACCACAAGTTTGTTTTGAACTAGATTGCCTATTTTGTTTGCATTGAAAGGAAACAGTTTGATTGGAAAATTGTTCTCCAGGTATTTAAAATACAAACCAAGTGCAGACACCACAATAAGAAGTGCTTCGTAAGTGACAATTAGAAGTTCTATGTATTGTTTTTTATTTTACTTTTCACTGCTGAGAATAAGAGAAATTCTTCGTTAGTCTACAGTTCCACTGTTTTCTAGTTATTTTGTCCTATGCGTATAAAAACAAAACTTGTTAAAAGGCAATCAACACTTCTCAAGAACGTAGACAAAAGATGGCAAACTTCCCTGCCGCCCCGGAATTCGGGTCCCTCGTGTATTATCACAATTATACTAACCGAAAAAAGACATGTTCCCTTAACGGAAGTTTCAAAGAAATTTAAAGAAGTTACCACACTTGCGCTACTGCCAACAAAAAATAAAAGGCAAATTATTTTAGTATGAATATGATTTTATCTTGTAAAACTGTCGGATAATGGTTCCACCCGACCATCACTAATCCCGACAGTTTGCGTCAGTTGTCTTGGAACTGCTTGGATTATGTTGTAACGGGTCCTTTCTTCATATACCGCTTAAATAAGAAGCACTCATCGTAAGAATGGCCTCTCTTTATAGCATGAGATGTGCTAAAACTGTAAAATGCTTTGAGATAAGCGTCACTATAAACGTGTGAATTTTCTTTTCTTTTCCTTTCATATTTCACTCAAAAAGAGAGTTAAAAAATTTATATAGTACTGTTATATTCTTGATTTTGGAAGAAAATCGATCAGATTATTTAAGAAATCGAAAATATACATCACATGTAAATTCCCTCATAAATTCGATACATCAAACTCAACAAATATCTCGTCTACATATAGCCTTAATAAATTACGAAAATTCTCGTTAAAAAGCAATATATATAAACGCATACAACTCACTGCAACATACCGCCCCTCCCGACGCAACTCAACTTCCGTAACTTTTATAAATGGCTTCCATGCTGTTTCCAAAGGAGAACAGTTAAGTTAGGAAAAATGTTCTGCTTCGCGAACAAAACTTTTAAAGTGAGTTGTTTCTCAGAAAATACCCTAAACACTCGTTTTCGTAGAGGAAAAAAAAAAAAGTGGGAAAGAGGTCTGAAATGATATTAAAAAGAAAAATGAAAAAAGAGTTTTTCGTCCAACTTTCTCCTCGTATGCTTCACTCGCATTGCGTACTTCCAGGGTCACGAAATTTTCGTTGCCTGAAAGGACTTGTGAGAAATGTTGGGTCTTACTAAATGTTTCTCTAGACTACAATTTTCCCTTCTCCTTCACAAAAATTTATCAACAATCATAGATATTATTATCTAATGACGAGAAAAATTTAGAAGCATGATATAGAGGAAACACTGAAAAAGAAATTCGCTTTAGGGGCCGAATTAAAATATCTCATTGAAGGCACATATGGAATAATAAAATTGTAAAAACTCAATGGGCTACAGAGGACAGCAATTTCTCAAACTTTTGACCATATCAATCATCTACGAAACGAAAACTTTCCTTACAATTTTTTCGATTACCTTTTTTTTATATACTGTTGATATCAGTATAGAATCCTTCTTAAGGAAACAATATAGATCCTCAAAATAACAAAGCACTTACATCAATCTTTAGTCTAATTAACTTAATACTGAAATTCTAAAGGAAAAGAAGTGCTACTGAAACCAAGCAAGTATCATGAAGAATCAAATTAACAAATTTCGAGGGGACTAAGGAAAAAATTCGTGAACTCGAAGTGGCGCTACTAATGTCTGAAACAATAACGGTACGTAAGATATCAACCATCGATGTTAAATAAACATTTTTCATTATTTTATAAAACAAACTTTTATCTCTAAAAGAGAAAAATAACATTCGTTTGTTGATCATAACATCTGTTCGCTGTTGTTGTTTGTGGTTGAATTTTGTTTGTTCATAAGATATTACAACAGTGGTGTATGCTTCAATGGTTGTGCACAAAAATTGTATTAAACAAAAGAAATTTCTAATGAAACACAGCCTGATATTCCTCTGGAATCCCGCACTCCCTATGGTAGTTTCAAGTCTTTTAAATAATTTATATACATTATTATTCCTGCTAAAATATATTAAAGATCACTTAACACAAACAAACACATCTTCAGCTTCATTGAAGTTGATATTTTTTATTGGCTGATTGATTTCACCATATTCGAGCGAATTTACCTTACTCTAAACTATAAGAGTCCTTAAAAATCAGGATCGAAGAGAGTAACATTAACTTGCTAAAAATAACATAGTCGAAAAAAAAGCAATATGTGTGTATATATATATATATATATATATATATATATATATATATATATATATATATATATATATATATATATGTATATATATATATATATATATATATGTATATATATATATATATATATATATATATATATATATGTATATATATATATATGTATATATGTATATATATATATATGTATATATATATATGTATATATGTATATATATATATATGTATATATATATATATGTATATATATATATATATATATATTAGTGTGGTACAAATAGTTCCTGAAACTAGGAAGTTGAAAAGAAAGAAATGTAAGAATAATTCGAATTCCTGTGAAACACCAAATAGATTTAAATTTTTTTCTAAATTTATTTTCTGGCTTGTGTCGAGATATTAATCCGAAGAGACGAAAACACACTGTTCAGAGTACGAATAGTACATCCCATAGCAAGCTAAATATTATACTAACACTTTTCTCAATCTTAAATAATTAAAAATGCGTAATAATCGAAATAAATGAAGTTTTTGGAAAATTTATTGATCAGTTTTCTTGATGAGATGTAATTTTTTTCCTGTATATTGTTCATATTTTTCATTCCGGATCGATCATATATTTGACAAATTTAAAAAAATGTATTTAATATCATGCTGTTCGTAAAACTATTTGTGCGTTAAAATGTCACCATTTAATTCAAGAAACATAAATTATATGTTGTAATTGTCTAGTCTAAATCTTCAGAATTTCCCAACGTATTTATCCGTTCAGTAACAGTATATGGGTAATTTTCCTTCTCTGCGACTGAGGAATTTTGTTTGTTCATAAAACATGTATTTGTGCAATTTTAGGATATTTTCAGTAAGTAGAAAGTTTCAGTAGTTTTCACAACACGTAAATTAGCTAGATGGAAACAGTTTTCGACATCGAATTTAATGTAAATTGAAGAGACAAATGAACGCATTGGAAAATTTTCATGTCTTTTTGTATCAGGGATCGTTTATGGCACATAATGTACGTTACTGCATTACGTGGCTTTGGTTCAAATGGAAAATTTTCACATAAGATGTAATTTAGCTTTTTAGAAAGTTTTAATAATCTCATTTTTCAGCCTTTCAAGATTATTATTGATACTTATCTAGACTTCCCACTTATTGATATGACATTGGAACATGAAGACCAAAACACACTGACTAACAAAATTTTCAGGGATTCAACTATGCGTCACATTTGAGAGCAAACTGTAAAATTATTTTCGGAGTCATTTAGTTCAAACCAAATTAAAGATCACAGACATTTCTATAATCAGGTGCCAAGTAATAAATACACTTTTTAATTCACCAATGAATTTCAAAGTATTTGAAATTACAAATATCCTAAATCTCACGACAGGCTGGTGATAAATTTGTCAGTTATCGCCAGCCTGTCGTGAAATCATTAATGGAGGATTTTACACCGAGGTATGTATAAACGTGCAGCTGTAAATGCAAATTAGTTTATCATAAAAACCCCTAAAATTCATGAAAAAGATGTGATTGCTAGATTTCTCCTTTTAAGTAAACTCTGATATATACTTTAAATTCCGCAGAATTGAAGAGTCAGCTCAAACTAAACGAAGCCTCAAACCCACAAATAATCGGACAGGTACAAAAGTTTGGAACTTAGACCTAGTAAAAAGAAAAGTGAGTTTTTACTAAAGTGTCAGGGACAGTTAATAACAGTGATTTTGTTTGAATATATTACAACTATTATAGCTAGCAACAAATATCTACAAACAATAATTTCACAATTTCTCGTGATTTATTCTTTGTAAAATAGCGACATTAACGTGCTATAGGTTGTAGTAATTAGGGATTGATCCAATCTAAAACGGACGCTCATTGCTTAGCATTTTAAAAAATGTTGATTGTTTTAGAGTTTTACATACCTCCTTCGTCAGTCATTACGGCCACTGTGGTTGCTGGACCCCTGCCAGCTGGATTGAAGACTTGTACAGACACCAGATATTGAGAGAAAGGATTTAGCCCACGAATTAGGTATTCCTGAAAAAAAAATTAAAGATGATTAGTCCATAAAAATATTAAAAACTAAATCTTTAAATGTGCCTTTATAATAAAAAGCACTTTTAAAGGTTTGGTTAAGATATAGTGGTTGATTTGTGTTTCAATAGGTCGAACCGCTTCTGAAATATTTCATTAGAATAGAAATATCACTTTGAGAAAACCTATTGTTCTAACTAAAGGAAGAAAAGGCATTAAAAAATCTTCATTTATTTTAACTAAACTTTTGCCATTTAGAAACAAAAATTAAATCCTCCAGATTGAAATAAACATAACAGAAAAAAAATAAATGACTACCATGTAAAAAGACTTTTAAAATCTTTTTTTAAAACATACGATATGAAACTTTGTTTCAAAATGCCACACCGATATGTGATGAAACCATCTCACCTCACTTTCCTGATTACAGTAGTACCTCGACTTACGAGTGTCTCGACTTACGAGTTTTTCGAGATACGAGCATTCTCTCGGCAGATTTTTTGCATCGAGTTACGAGCTAAAATTCGGGTTACGAGCAAGCTTCAGATACCCCACAGCTAGTTTGCGCAGCGAACGCCATGTGCTCATCAAATGAGAACACGAGAAGCATATAATCTTTACAACCTTTATGTACAATTATTATACAATTGTATACATATTATTCTAAGACTACTATCCAGTCTAAAACCTAGAGATTAACACCCAACAATTATCACCCGGGGCAGCTCGCTCTGCCCACACTTGAGTCGCCCTCCGAAACCGAAGAGCGTCCTCCCTCTCTCGCAGCTTCAATTCCCTCCCCCACACTGGTACTCGCCATGGGTTCTAGGGGATGAGATGACCTTGGTCCTAGGATCGCAAGCTCTCCTCCTTCTACGGATTCTGAGAAAACGATCTTCGGATTCTCAGAAAGAGGAATTTGGACATTACATCCCAGTGAACGATGCAACAATCGTTCAGCTTCCGTGTCTCACTTTAAGAGGGTAGCTCGTAATAAAAGCGAAAGCGAGGAAAATGTGGGGAAAAGATCAACAATCAACGAATAAGATTTAATTTTTCAGTTCAGCTTTTCTCCTCCTCTTTCATCAGCATCTTCAAGTCTGATCTCCAGGGTAAATGTTGTACATTACACTTAATAAAACAAGTTTATTGCCGTACATTCTATTGTATTGCGTTTTTATACAACGTTCATCATTTATAAGAACATTTTTCTTATTTAAAAACATGTAACCAAAAATTGCTGTGTTTTGGGGGAGCTCGGAACGAATTAATGGCATTTCCATTCATTTCAATGGGGAAAATTGATTCGAGATACGAGTATTTCGAGTTACGAGCTCCGTCATGGAACGAATTAAACTTGTAAGTCGAGGTACCACTGTATATGCAAAACTTTGCATACGCTTCCCTGTTTGTTCTTTTCATCCCTAAACGGGAGATTTCTAGATACTGGCACTGGTTAAGCACGCATTCGTTATTTTTCTGCTGTCTTCTGCACAAATTTATGAAAAAGTAAAAGGGACATATTAGTTTCTGAAGAGTATATATAACTGTGAAACTTCATTGGATATAATTTCGAAATAATTCATACAAATAATAATGACTAAAATGCAGAATCGTGGGCTGGAGTAATGCCAGAGGGTAAATTTTGATTCTTTATATGTTATTAACGACCATCGACGAAAAAAAGGCCTTTTATTATATTTTCGTCAAATATTATCAGATATTTGAAAATTTGGAATTGGAAGACCAAATTCGACAGAACGTGAAGAATGAAGGATTGTCCCGAGGAAGGCTCAGAGGGGGTAATACTTGGATAACAGAAAATAATACAATACATTCATTGCACTAAGCAAAATTATCTCGAAACTCTTCAGAGTTTGAACTATTCACACTTACTCCTTATTTCTCGTATTGCTTTTATTACAGTCGAACCCCGTTATAACGAACTTCAAGGGACCAAAGGTTTTGTTCGCTTTATCCGGTGGTTCGCAATATCCGAAACGTCAAGAAAAATGCTAGAATTCACAAAATGTATAACTCATTAGTTGCAATGTGTATTCAATAATGATGTATTAATTAATGAATTAAATCGACTAAAATCGATTGCATTAAACTGACACAATACTTATTAAATAGCGTATTATAGGAAAACGACGGGACCAAAATTTTCGTTCGTTATATCCGTGAGTTCGTTATATACAGGGTTCGACTGTATTTTAAAATGATAAAGTGGCTTTTGCATTATAAAACTTGTTCGAAGAAAACCACATATATATATAGTGCATTGAAAATTGACAAAGGATTGTAAACTAGGACCAAAATAGATGGTTTCGCATGCTGACATATTATTCCTGTACTAATAGGAGAAATAATATAAATATCTGACATATCTATGTTGAGCACCTACAATGTGTACTTTTTTTCAGAAAATTTAATAGGTTCCCATTTTCTTTTTCTTTGGAGTACTTGTCAGCATAGCTATTCTGTCTGTCTATTGGTATTATAAATACCTAGTAAGTTATCAAGCTAAAAAGATTCTTTATTTTAATAAGAATCACAAAATAAGAGACTTAATTTTTAATAAAGTCTTTCCGAGATAGAAATGGTTCTGGCCATGTCAGATTCTGAAAACAAGCTATTAGTTCATCTGGAATTCAAATTCCTATGGTTTTTCTTCTATTTTGGCGACGTCAGAAGTGTGGGGAATTTCAAGTGGAAATAATGTTCGATGCTAGAATACAGAAAGAGCATCAATAATATTTTAGCCTTACGAAAGGTATTAAATAATTCATGATTTGTTAACTAACATCAATGTAAACTGACCAGATCTTTTAAAACTAATATATACTACGGCCATTTTCAAATTTACCATTTTATTACATATTTTCTCATTTTGTTTACATAAAATGTGCATCTCAATCTATCATAAATGCATTTTACAACTTATTGCACTTAACCACTATTGTTTAATTTCTTTAGATTTACATTATATCGTTTTTGTTAAATCATTTTTGGTATTGAGAAGTGTATATTTAATGTGATTTTCCCTTTGGATAGATATCACGTTGTTTTAGAACTATATATTCATCTGTACCTGGAGAGACACAAGTTACTCCTTTTCTTCTTGAATATTTTGGAAAATAAATGTTCAAGGGAAACAAACATGATAGTTTTTGTAACATAAAACTTAAAGTGATCTTCAGAGAAAATCAACTCGCATATTGTAATTATTTTAAATTAACGTAAGAAGAAACTTTATGATGATAAACCTTTCACATGATAGATAAACTAAATGGAAAGTTGAAACAATTACTTAAAATGCTCTAGAAATTGCTCTAGATGCATACGCATCTCTCAATGTGTCAATATGAAGAGATCGATTGACCAATACCCTAAAACAGCGGTTCTCAACCTGGGGGGCACGCCCCCCTAGGGGGGCGTAGAAGAATTTCAAGGGAGGCGTGAGTTAAAATGAAAGTAAAATAAAAAGTAAAACTAACTGTCATTTATTGTACTCAATTTTGCGGTCACAATGTAACCGTAACGTATTTTCGACATACGAACACGAACACAATAATTGTCGTACACGATAGTTGTCGTAATTGTAAAAATACGATAATTTTCGTACGTCTGGATGTTGAAAGTGACCTGAGGTGTGCTTTGTCACAGTTACAACCTAATATTCAAAAACTTGCCAAAGACAAATAGTGCCAGCCCCCTCATTAATGTTGTGAAAGTGACTGGTATTACATGCCAACCTCACCTAGATCCTTGATTACCTCAAATATATTTGATCTGTATTTAATTCTTTGATTTCATATGTTCTAATAATAATATGTTCCAAATTAAGATATGAGTAGTAATAAATTTTGTGTATGAAATTATCTATTCTATATTTTCATTTAATAACCAACTTCAGTTTCAAATTCCGATTGTACTTTACTTGCATTGACCACATATGGTGGTGGTGGTGGGGAGGCGTAACCTCGCATCAGTGTTCAAAGGGGGGGGGGGCGTAGAGCCTGAAAGGTTGAGAACCCCTGCCCTAAAACGATAAAATTTCAATGTCTGTCTAATTTAAACGCAGCTACTCCTATTAGACTAACAAGGCGAATGGACCATTTTTCAAGTGAAATTTTTTTATATATATTGTTATATTTTAATTATGCCGTTTCACAGTTTTTAAATGTGTTATGATCGATTACAGGTGAGCTATAAAGTATCGTTGCTTTCGCAAAGAGGAAGAGAAAATTTCAGTTACTGGCAATGGTGAACGTTTGGTCACTCAAAAGGGAAGTATAAAACAAATTCTCGTGTAGAGAAGAATGGACATGTTTTGCATATTTCAATCGAAAAAGGATTAGAGTAACCTTAAATAATTCTCATTCTTCATAAAGGAAGAGAGCATGATTATTAGTTCCCCTTTTCCTTCTCACTTATAGCTAGCTTTCGATTTTAAACCATTTTCTTTCTGGGGCTTAAAAATGCTAGATTTTAAGCTGAAGGAAAACGGCTTAAAATCGAGCATTTCGTCCCTAAATTAACATTTCATATGTTCATCTTCTTAAACATTCACACAGCTTTATCCCCAAGAATGTGAATTTTCAGAAAGATCTAAAGTTTATCAGAATATGTGACGGTTAGAGGGAGTTTTCAGAAAAAGGGGGCAAAAAAGTTTTTCAAGTACAATATTTAATTTTATAACAATATGTCATAAGATTAAGTTTCATAAACGTTAATAAAGATAAAATTCTTTCACTTTATAGCTTGAACACTACACGCTATATTAAGGTGAAAACTTTCTTTCCGGTTGTTAGAGCAAATGCACACACTCGAGCAACTAAATTATGCATGTTACAGTGCTCAGCTAATGAGTGAAAAATGCTAATTTAGAGAAGGATGGATAAATATGTTGCACTTAGTTAATTTGTTGCAAGTTTATGCGTTTAGGTATATTTTATTTAGTGTTCTTGGGATGGGAAAGCTTGGACTTTTTACCGTTAAAGTTTTGCTCTTTACGATTTATTTTAAATCTCATACTCATCGCCTCGCTGAAATAGTCTAGAAAACAATAGATTCAGAATATCTGCTGCAACAGTGTGAAGTAAGGACTTCAAGCTTCGAATTTTCTGAGACAAGTACATGTACAGAATAATTAAATGTGTATATCTATCATCAATATTTCATATTTTCTCTGTCAAAATCATTCCCAGATTTTTAAAAAAAGTATTTAATTTTGATTGCGTCTTAAGATTCAATGGCTTTAGAGTAGTTCTCAAACTTTATACAGTCTGAGCGCACTTACAATCCTACAGTTACTTGCTGGCGCACTGTATATAAAATAGGACTAATCTATACTAATATATAAAGAGAGAGAGGGGATTTTGTATGTGGAGGGTAATCTCCGGAACCACTGCACCTATTTGAAAAATTCTTTCACTATTTGAAAGGTGCATTATTCCAGATGGACATAGGCTATGTATTATGTATATCTGATCAGTAGAAAGAAAGTTAGGGGCCTAAATGTTGAGCTGATGCTTCACCTTTGCATCAACCATAGTCAAGTAACCATAGCAACACATCAAACGATAGTTTCATTTATTATCAGTAAAACATTTAACATTTGAATTTTCTTTGTCAACCATAGTCAAGTAACCATAGCAACACATCAAACTACATTTTCATTTATTATCAGTAAAACATTTAATATTTTAAAGATTCAAGTGGAGGAGGTATTGATAAATACAAAAAGGATTTTTGAACATTTAAGGTTTTATTGAAGAAAATTACATTTGGAACTATGCTTTTTATGGGACATTTAAGGTAAAAAAAGATTTACAATTTATTGGCTATCAAATGGAAATTTATTGGTATAATATTACAGATCCTTATTTAACTTATAAACTTTGTGTTTTTGAATTTATGTACAATTTTATGCACAATTTGCGTGCATCGAACTTGAATTATTGAACTTTATTCAAAAATCAGCGTGTTTCATTGAAACTGTGAAATTTATTGATTATTTCGAATAGGCCTATGTTTGTTCCTTTATAAGTAAAAAAGTATTGCTTCAATTGAGCTGAAATTTTGTATAGATATAGATGATAGTTCAGATTAAAACACAGGCATATTATTTTTTGAAAATCGGGCAAAGCCGGGTACTTCAGCTAGTATGTTATAATTTGGTGCAAATCTGTTCAAATAGGCGTGATTTAACTGGTCTTGTTTTAATAAAGTTCACCATTTTAAAAACTTGATCTAAGATCTCTCTTAAATCCTCTCCTAATGTTCTTGACATCAAGGTCTCTCTATGAAGGAAGCAATGAGTTACAATAACAATTTCGTTTTGTTCCTTTATAAAAGATACAAGACCCTTGTTGCAGCCTTATCATAGAAGGAACTCCATCTGTGCAAATGCCTACACACGATTTCCACGATAACTGCCATTTATCAAGGTAGTTATTCAGGATGTTAAAAATGTCCTCATCATTTGTAGTTAGACTTAATTCTTTGCAAAAAAGAAACTGATTTGTTATTTGATTTTCGTTAATGAAACGAATGAATGCTATGAGTTGCGCCTTGGTGGTAATGTCGGTTGACTCGCCAACTTGTAGTGCAAAATCAGAACACTGGAGTTTATAACCACATACATTTTTCTCAATATCAGAAGACATTTCCAAAATACGCCTGTTGACAGTATCATTGGACAGAGGTATCTAGCTTATTTTCATAGCTGCTTCCTTTCCTAACATCGTACTGACAATCTTTTGGCAAACAGGCAAAATAAGTGACTCACCCAAAGTATGAGCTTTCATATTTTGTGCGATCAGTTCTGAGACTTGGTAAGAAGCAATTGGTTAAGAAACTTATCCATTTTTATGGGTGAATTATTTTTAACAAAGACAATTATATCAACGGTAGTTATTCTGAAAGTTGTAAAAGGCACAATACGTTTACTCTTGACGGCAGTTCACAAGATACGACACGCCCACTCACCAACGCCTGTTATGCAACACTGCCAGTTGTGACGTGATGAAAGCTAGTGCCGGTGTTAACATGCCGTTCCAGCCCCGTTTGTTACGTGTTTTAAATGCGTAAAAAATTTGCGGATCAGAAGGTAGTTGAAAGAAAAGTAACTTATAACTATCATAATAATGTCGCAACGAAACAAGCCGAGTGTTCGTAAAGAAATGGTAAAATTTAGTAACTTAGTATGCATTTGCTTTTCATATCTGGATAGATTTTTTAGGAATACTACGGAGCGCACCTGGAAAAGGTTACGGGGCGCACCAGTGGGCCCGGGCGCACAGTTTAAGAACCACTGCTTTAGAGTGTCGATAGATATGCCTCTATGTACTGAGAACATCGGATCACTTTTCAGTGTAGATCTCACTAAAGTTAGAAAAGTACAGTGTGTAAGTACAGAAGGTCGTTCGCACTATATGGAAACGATTTTGTAATTTAGTTTTGTCGTTTGCATTTTGAGATGAAAATTTAGCAACTTCAGAATAATCTTCTGCTGTTTTGTTTTGATTGGAATGTAAAATGAAAGATTTATTTTGAAAATGGTTCCTAAAATTGATAGATGGCTCGAAGGTTACGTAACTACGTTTTCTGAGGAGAAATATTCGTACCAACAAATTATAAAGCGATGCAAAAATCGTAGCTATGGCATTTCAAAAAAGGTATTTATAATATATAAAATTTGAAAGGGAAAAAAAAGTCTAACTGAAAGTAAAAACATGACTGCGAAACCTCATCCTAAGACTGTTCGAACGCAGGTAAATATCAAGAAAGTGAAGTCTCTGATCCTAATAGAAAATCCGCCGACTCAAAGATCCATTGCATTGGCACTAGGAAAGTTCGTCTGCTTTTGCCAAAGAATATTGCTGAAAGAAAAACAAATTTCAGAAAATTATAGGAAAAACACCTAGCTGCTGAAAAATGGAAATTTGTCGTAACACTCGATGAGGCATGAGTGTATTTAAATCACTGATCAATTTTCTATTGCTCAACTGACGGGAATGACCGTACGACATGGCTTTGTCAGTGTACAGAAAAGTTCCCAAAGGGATTCATGATAGTTGCAGGATTTTGTTACAACGGCAAATAAAAAATAAAAAACGTCTCAAGTAAAGCCAAAATTAACTCACTCTACTATTAGCAGAACATTTTAGGACCATTTTTAAAGAAGAAATTCCAGCCTTATATGGAAAGGACATTGATAAAGTTGAGCTTCATATGGACAAAGCCTCTAGTCACACGTCTAAATCAACTGCCGCTTATTTAGCAAAGAAAGAATCAAACAGGAATAAAGTGTATCCCATTTAATGAAATATCTGTAAAATCACCAGCCGCTTCTCCAATGGGCCTTTGCGCTTTCGGTTTATTAAAACGATCCTTAGGAAAACGGCATCCAAGAACACTGAACGGACTTTGGAAAACGGTCCAAGAGGCTTGGAGTAAAATTGACATAACAGTACTCAGAAAAAGTTTACTTTCATGAGAAATTCGAGCTAGAGCAATTGTCATGAACCATAGCTATGAGATAGAAGCAAATCACCGCAAAAAATACAGCATTTATACATAAAACTTAACTATCAAAATCATTTCCATAAAGTGCGAACGACCATCTGTATAAATTCTAATACAAGTTATATGCAGAATTCGAATCAATTCGAATCTATACATTTCATCTAAGTTCCTTATTTAACATTTTTCCCTATCCGCAATCAGGTGTGACTTTTTTTTCTTCTTACATAAAAAGTTGTTTTAAGCCATGATTAAATTTTTGACGCCCATTGATGTGTGAAAATCTATGGAGGTTAATCTTCATCGACGTTAAACATATAATCATCCCGAATGTTTTGTTAACATCGATGGCTTATATGATCAACGTCAGTGATATGTGTCGAGGCTAGATCTCAATCAAAGTTCATAATGGAATTCGGCATTAAATGTTCAAAAATTTAATATGACTTCCTTGATTAACATCAACGTCATTCGTTGATAGTTATATTCGTATCAACCATTGGTATCAGATATTGAATATTTAACGGTGTTAGCACAAAAGCAGTTTAACAGCTTTAATTTTATTATAAATTGTTCTATACCCTGTAAATTTTTAATATAATGAGAGAAAAATGTAATAAGCTTCCGATTGTTTGAAGGGATTTTTGATGTTTTTCACATACCTCAGAAGTATAATTGAACTTTAAACCTCTTCCAAAATATAAACGATGACTTAACAATCAATGATTGGCAATTTATTCGCCGTTACTAACTGAAAATATAATAGAGTTATTCTGTTTAAAATTTTTGAATCTATAATGTTTATTTGGAAAATTGCTACGTTTAGAGTGTAAGAATAATTTCTTGAGTTTTATCAATATATTAGCGTCTAGTTGATGAAACGAAACCTTTTCTTATCTCATACGATCCTTACAATAAAATGTCGGGAAAATAACGGTGAACTGATTTAAATATATGTAGTCATTTCTTAAGGCTAAATCTAATGCCTAAAGCATCTGGATAGTGCGTAAGAATATCTGAATTCATTTTGAAAAGTGAATCAATTATCTAATATTTATGCTAATTTGATTTGACTCTCATTAGCATGGGAAAATCGATTTCCCTTTTCTCCCTTATTACATCCAATCTTCAGATGATATTTATTCCCCGCGAGAGAAGTTTAATCAGTCGAAATAACGTGTATTTTACTAACTTTCTGCAGAATTCATCAACATCAGTATATTCATCCTATAAAAACAAAATTCAACTACCAAATAAGAATTATTTGTTTGTTTCTATAGTAGTACAGTCTGAAAATCATTGCACACTCAAGCATATTTTCGCAATTTCTTGTTTTACAAAATTGAATTTCATCCCAATTGCAACTACTTTTGACGTTTTCGGCTGTTTAAATTTTTTTTGGAATCCTTCTGAATTTTGCTTGTGCACGGAACGTAAAATATGAAAATGCAGCATAGGAACTCCCATATCATAATTATTAATCTGATTTTGAGTTCAGTTTAGAAAACTTAATACATTTAGTTATTTTTATTACTCCCATAAATGAAATGGCTTTACTTAAAGGGTAAAGGGTAAATAATATCCTTCACCTTCAGGTTTATATAACAGCAGTTTATATAACGACAGTCATGGAATGCTGTGTCTAATATTTCCAAATTTGTAAAAATTGATTAATTCTTTCAGTTTAATTTCGAACGTTCGAATGATAAAGTTAATTTAGATTTTTAAAATCATGCATAAATAGTAATCATGTAATTGAGGAATGCTTATAAAGTTTTCCAAAAGCATAAGACGATTAATTTGCGAAAATCAATAAAATATTTCAGCTTAATCTTGAATATTTGTATGATGCAGTTCATTCAGATTTTTCAATTTAGATACAAAAGACAGCGGTATTTACATGAAAATGTTTGACAATATGAGATAAATAATCTCTGATGTACTTAGTTTTAAAATTCATAAAAAAATATGATTTCCTACCGAAATATTTTAAAATTAAACTATTTTCAAACGAAATCTTTTAAAAGTAAAATATTTTCGAACGAAATATTTTAAAAGTAAATTATTGTTGACCGAAATGTATTTAAATAAGACTTTTCAATCGACATATTTTAAAATTAATCTATATTCAACCGAAATGTTTAAAAATAATAAATCACTTTCAATCGAAATAATTTTAAATTCTGTAACAAAAACTTTAACGATTCTAATAAGGGTTCGTCGTTTTTTTATATTTTTAAATGACTGTACACGCAGGTTTAAATTTAGTTTTAATAAAAATATTTTCTATCTAAAAGAAATGAATTTCAATTCTAAGAGATTATTTGTCGTTCAATATTTGTTTATACTGTTCGTTCTAAGCTGTTTGTTCCAGCTCTGTTTATCTACTGTTTGAGTCCCATTTAATGAGTTCGAAAAATTGCTACATATTTTTATTTAGAAAACATTTTAAAAGAAAAATTGGCAAAAAAATAATAATAAAATGGGATAAAAGTATGGACGGTTACTATTTGCTAAAGTCAATCAGCAGTTTGTTATTTTAAATCACTTGATAATATTTTCAGTTCGAAATTTTGCAATAACATTTACTTAAAATAACAACAACGAGTGCACCTAGTAATGTGCAAATACTAAAAAAATTACAAAAAATTTAATGATACATTTTCGGAAAAGTAATATAAATTTTATCATTTTATAGACAAAATTCTGTCATTAAAATATAAATTTAAATTTTTTTTATCGTGGAATTTGTTGTACGTGTAATCGTAAAATAGATTCCACAGTGGTATCTTCTCTTTGTTTCCAATAGCGAGTAATAAATATATAAATATGAAGAGAATTACAGTTTTAAGTAGGTTTATTGTATTTTCTTTCTTCTAACTTATGTGGTGATGTCAGTAATCGACTTTATAAAATTTAATTGGGTGAAGAGTAAAATGAGAGAAGAATAATCCATTGTCTTTATAATCCCATTTATGTGTTTCTAAACTGATAAGAAGGAGTGACTTGGTTGTTTAGAAGGAACACCAAAATTCTTAAAAAGAAATTAAAAATGTTAATTCATTTTTTATTAAAGAACTGTTTAAATTAAAATGCATCAATTTATCTCATTTTTAAGAGACTTGATTAATATTTCATAAACATTAAGATAATAAAAATCAATTTTGCCAATTTATTCAGAAAATCTGTTAAATTATCGACACCAATTGCGAGTTTTGAGCAGCAAATGATCATCAACAGTTTTGATTAATATCCGTTCCAAGTAGGTAGAGCAAAAATTTTGCCTCCATTATCGCAGCTTATTTCCTTTGGGAAATCGAAACGAGTGGCATGTGAACGATGTATTTGAGAGATGCCAAAAGATGCCATAGAGGCACGTTCACGAATCTTTTTTCGTAAAATGTTATGAAGGAGACGAAAGTAATAAATTTTCTACGGCAGCTAGATATTTAAAATAGAATCCAGGTATTTACACACAAATTATCACTCTCTATGACAGGTAATGGATAGGTTCGGGCGATATGTTTTTCATTACCCATTGCAATTTTAATCATTAAATGATGGTAATTTTCCTCCACCATTTCCTTCAGTCATACATTATAAAACAGTATCAAATAAAGAATTCTTGTAAAAAGAGTAGGTTCAAGTTTAATCACAGAAATTAAACATACTTATCTAATTCATACATTAAGTAAATGACTAAATTCCCCCATCATGCAGTAAAGGTATACTTTTAAAAAATTAACCACCGAAAAGAGCCTAATAAAATGAATTTTGGCATATGTTTTCTATTTATCGACATTCCTTGACAAAAGTTTGATATATATATATATATATATATATATATATATATATATATATATATATATATATATATATATATATATATATATACCGGGTGCGTCATAAATTCATGCAAACTTCAAAAATTCATAATAAAAGAAATAATGCTCGGAAATTTTTTCTGTTTGCTCCAATATGATCAGAGGGATTTTGGATTTTTTTTCATGTAAAAAAATAAAAGTTTCCAAAAGTAACCGAAAGAGGGCGCTCACGCGTCCTACTGAGACGTTTTATGCAAATCAGGCTATCAATAAAACACCTGGGTGGAAATGGATCCGTCATTCGAAGCCGGCAGCATGCTTTCTTTACCAGATCGAGTGTTGGTTGTTAAACTTTTCTACAAGAATGGCGAATCCCCAACTGTTACATTGCGAAAGTTTCGCACGGAGAAAGGACTGAAGGCGCGAAAAAGGCCTATTTCATTAAACGGGATACTGAATTTAGTACGACGTTTTGAGGAAGCGGGGAGTTGGGATGATCGTCCACGAATTGGCAGACCATGCTTGAGCGCGAACCGCGTCCATGTTGTACAAAGTTCCATGGAAAATTTGGCAGCCGAGACATCAACGGGAAGTAGCAGTGCTCGTGAAGCTGGGAGAAGAACGGAGATTCCGGAACCGTCGATTCGACGTATTCTGCACGGAATGTTGAATCTGTATCTGTACAAAATCCATGCACTTCACCAGTTATTACCGGCAGATACAGATGCAAGACAAATCTTTGCTACATGGGCTCTGGCACAAATAAAAATTAACCCACAATGGTTGCTGAATGTCATGGGGACGGATGAAGCCCACTTTTCACTGCATGGCGACGTTAATACGCAAAACAGTCGTTTCAGGGCGACTTCAAACCCTCGTGAGTATCTGAACCGGCCAATACATTCTCCTCGTGTGACTCTTTGGTGCGGTTTCACCGCGTCTTTTATTCTGGGCCCTTTCTTTTTTGAAGAGCCTTGTCCTGTATTCGTTTGGAAAACCTGTACAGTCACTGCAGCACGGTATCTTACGCTTTTGCGTGACCACGTTAATCCTGCATTACAGGAAAGACATGCGTTACCTGTTGTCACATTCATGCAAGATGGTGCACCGCCCCACATTTTACGTGATGTCAAGACATTTCTGTTGGAATCTTTCACTGAAGACCGAGTGATAAGTCGAGGTTGTAAGTTTCAGTGGCCCTCACGATCACCAGACTTAAACCCGGCGGATTTTTGGTTGTGGGGATACTTAAAGTCTCGTGTGTACCGGGGTTCCCCAACCACTTTGGTGGAACTGAAAAATGCCATTCGACAGACAGTCGCTGCCATCGATGGCGACATGCTACACTCCGCTGTAATGGGCGTAGTGACGCGCCTCACTTGACTATTACCTTGTGCTGGTGGTAATGTTGAACATCTATTACTTTAAAATAAATGCACAGTCTCATGTTATTGCGATATGTTTGATTTTCTGTTTGTGTTTGCCTGATTTGCATAAAACGTCTCAGTATGACGTGTGAGCGCCCTCTTTCGGTTACTTTTGGAAACTTTTTTTTATATGGAAAAAAATCCAAAATCCCTCTGATCATATTGGCGCAAACATAAAAATTTTCCGAGCATTATTTCTTTTATTATGAATTTTTGAAGTTTGCACGAATTTATGACGCACCCGGTATATATATATATATATATACACAGTAGACGCTCGTTAATTCGAACTCGGTTAATTCGAACTTTCGGTTAATTCGAACTAATCCAAAGGCCCCAAAACATTTGTATTGGAGTTAATGTTAAGAAATATCTCATTAATTCGAACTAAATTTTTATCAATTCGGTTAATTCGAACTAAAAATTTGACAAAAAAATTTTCCTTTTCCTCAATTAACGGAGAAAATACACGCTGTATTTATTATTTTGTGTGTCAAAATCACCTGTATTTTTTTTTTCTATGTAAAGAGGCACATGCCCTCATTCCTAGACTATTGCATTTCCGCTAAACGTTAGTGGCTATTGCCCTTATCAGTGCTTAACGGACAAAGCGATTTTCCGTTATTTGTATCGATTTTCTTAGAATTTCAGAAAAACCAGTCTTTACTACAGATTCTAGGGAGCTGCGTCAGTTATGCCTGCAGTGCAGACAAGTTAATGTGATCTAGTTTTTCTTCCTCAGTGTGTGATGTGAAAGTGTAAAAATTCAGGATGTCTACGCGTGGAAAGTACAAAACCCTAATTTTGGAGAGAAAGGTAGAAATTTTAAAGAGAGTAGAGAATGGCGAATGTAAAACAAAGTTAGCAGCTGACTATGGAATTTAAAAAAAAAATATCTTGTCAACTTATTTGAAAAACAAGGAGTCAATTTTAGATTCATGGGAAATTCAAAATTTGCTAGAGGAAGTAAACGCATGAGAAATGCATCCTAAGAATATCTAGAAAAAGCTCTACTGCTATGGTTTCAGGATGTTAGATCTCGAAATTTTCCGATAAATGGACCCCTAGTGCTGACGAAGGCTGGTGAATTAGCAAGTCGAATGGGTATTGAAGATTTTAAATGCAGTGATGGATGGCTTTCTCGATTTAAGTCAAGGCACAATATTTCTTATCAAACTGTATGTGGTCAATGCTCTGATGTAAACGAAGACGTATGCACTAATTTCGATAGGAAACTGCCAGGGCTTTTCTCTACTTACCTGCCGAAAGATATTTTTAATGCGGCCATAATGGACAAAGCCATAATGGACTCTATTAAAACTCTGAAAGCATTTATTCAGATGGAACCTTCCTCTGAAAATGAATTGAAATGGTTACTTCAAATCGAGAAGTTGGCTGAACAATGTAGGCATCATAAACAAAACCAAACATCCACTTTACAGTTTTTCCCCAAAGTGTAATTCGTATTTTTAATTAAAGTTTACTTTCTACTGCATATCTTCTGCTTCATTTTATGATTAAGGCAAGTCTGTATTGCTTTTTACTATGTTAATTTTAGATAACATAGTAAAATATATTTTCTGGGGTTATACATACTAGGAGATTTTTCTTCTTCAGTGATACACTTTTAAAGTTATATATTTTCTCTTAACATCGGATAATTCGAACTTTTTTCCGAGAACTTTTGAGTTCGAATTAACGAGCGTCCACTGTGTGTGTGTGTGTATATATATATATACATATATATATATATATATATATATATATATATATATATATATATATATATATATATATATATATATATATATATATATAAACATAAATGAACGGAATAACTATTTTCCTATGCGCAGGCCATTAAGATTTTGATTACCTCGTGTTCAAACCTAAAACATAAGTTAAATTAAATTTGGATAAGACTTAATTCCAATTAAATTTAGTTGATAACAATGAACACAATAAAAATAGTTTTTCTTACTCTTTATATTTAAAAAATGCATCATCAGAACTGTAATTATTTTCCCCAAAAAATCGAATTAAATTGGGTTAGTAATTTGCCCATATATAATGGTAAACATTTATCGGTTATAACCATTATCATCAAGCTATTGCCATGTGGGTTCGTTGTCGAATCCCTACTAATGCGAAGATTTTGCATGCTATTATAGAGTTCCATTAGATGTGTTTCTAATGGAGTGCAACGTTGGATCACCGATTAGTTGCTCCCTTAATGAATAAGGTGACAAGTTTACGGTGTGTATGGGTAAATGTCCACAAAATAAGAGCACATACCGCTTAAGAAACAATATCCCCATTACTTGAAGCAGAAATCTTACTACAGATCGCAATTTTTAATCCTATCTATGTGAGATTGCCTGGAAAATCAATAGCGGTATTCGGCTGATAGATTGTGCATAGCTAACCAACAAACTTTTTTGCTCATGGATAAAAGACTGAAAGAAAAAAATTTGACAGACAAAAAAATTGTTTGTTAATTTGATGTTACTAATATCTACTCTATCCTTTATATTTTTGGTAGTTTATCCCACTAAACTAGCACTTTCGTTTTCTTGTCCTGTAGGAAGGTTTAACATTTATATCATGTGCGAGTTTACATGAATCTGATTCAAAGAAAGTTGATAAAATTACTTTGTAGAAAATTCTGACAATATTTTAAAATTGGAGCAATTTATTGATGTCCAATTTAGCCTAAAATTTCATTTCACCCTCAGTTTTATATACACCAGTTACTGATTGAATTAGTTTTAAAAATATAAAGCACACAAACGTGTCTTCGAAAAAGAATGATAGAGAGTAGAGGAAAATTTAAAGCCAATAACGCATGATCAAAAGGATATGCTATAGTCCTATCTAGAGAGGATACTTACAGGTGGGACTTTCTTCAGAGAAATAAGTCATATATCCATTACTTGCAAAACAAATTAAAACAATGTAAAACTAATTGCATCTGCTTACCAAGCTCCCATTGGACACTTAGCAGTTGGATGATTATATATGCGTCTGATTCAAATATTTATTATTAATGCCAAAGCTAAAACACTGAAAATTTTTACCATAATTTTATTTTTCCCATTATAATACAATATCGTGACCGATTTTTTTTATTTGCGAAACTTCAGATTTCACCAAGTTGCAAATCGTATTAAATAAATTCAATGATTTTTAATATTAAATACTTATGGAGGTGTTAACCACATAGATACTATATGCATGACTAGACCTACTCACCAGCGATTTCGAAACTGAAGCTGGCAGAAAATTGCGGGTTATATAAATAGTAGTCAGCGGTCCCATCGGGTAAATGTATCACGAGCTCAAAACGTTTGTTCAAATCTCTGGATTTAAAAAACCTGATAAAATGCTGAAATTTCTTCCATACATTTTGAGCATAGTTCTTACCATTCAAGATTACACATTCCAACCAGATTCTTACCTCGATTACAGAACGTCCAGTATCAAGATTGCACTATAAGTATTTCCCATATAACCCTGTTCAAGTCTCGTTTCACGAGGTTCAATAATTCGTGTTGCCATATTTACCCTTTTGATCCCTGCCTTCCAGATAATACATCACCTGGCGCTAAGCAAGCTAGTATTTCGAATATGCTGAAACATTAGAAGGCAGATTATGTGTCTTAGGAATGAGAGATCAGCTGCGTTTATATTATAAACACTGCACCCATTTTAAATCACATAGAACACGAACGTCACAATCTATAATTTTGTTTAAAACTATTGTAATGCCTCAGAATCTGATCTTAATTAAATATAACTGATCAGTGAAAGAGATTATAAGATTCATGTTAATATGCTTTCATGCACTGGTTATTGCTGTCGAAAGAAGTTCACCGTCTTTTACTGAAAAAAGTTATAACCACAATTAAATATGTCTATAAAAGTATTGATTATTGCAAGTATTTAGTGAATATGATGCTTGATTAAACGTTACATTCAATTTACTCACAATTCCCGAGTTGTTATTTATACGGTTTCCATTTATAGAATTCGTGTGACAGAAAATGTTTCTATTTCAAAATTTTCATGAATTAGTTATGCTATATCATTCAAAAATTCCCTTTAACAGCTATGTTTCAAAGAAAGACAGACCTTTTTAAAGGAAACTATGCAATGTTTTTGAAAATTTTCTCATACTGTAGTTTGTTGAAGTTCTCACCTCTTCTGTTTCAGGTAATTAAAACATGCAAACACAAACGCACACAAACATACGCACTCACAAAGACACTCTAACATTCATACTGACACGTATATGCTCATGTATATACGTCAAATGTGTGCATGTGTATATTTAAAGAGCCGCGGTAATGAAGTCTCAAACTTAAGTAGAAAACCTATATTTGTCTACTACTCTGGCTCAACAAATTTTAAGCTTTAAAGTATTTTAATGTACTCGATAAGTTTAATATAATAGAAATAACCTGTAAGAGATGCATTAATGTGCAAATTCGAGGCGGTGATTAAACGTGGAGGGATCTACTTTGGATGCGGAACTTAATAGTTCAACACATGATTAAACATGGAGAAGGAAAATTTAGTTGAAGAGATTAAATGTTTATCGCGTGGCGGGTGTGTGAATAGTTCTGCGGGAGCATGCCCGTATGTCGGTGATATGTACCTAAGAGCTTATAAGGTTTCAGAGAGGCTTTAATGCCTTATAATCGGTTGGCAGGTCATTTCTACATTCTAAGTTAGATACAGTAACCAAGTACTCGATAATGTGGCGTTCGAACCAGCCGTGGGAATACTACAAGGCACCATCACGACAACATATCCTGCACTAAGTAACCTTGTATATGAGGTTTGGTCAATCCAAAAATATGAAATTTGTGAAATTTGGTGTACCAAAAATTACACGAAAATATTATAAGTACAATTTAATTACTTTATAAAAATAAGCGTACGAAAGCTGGACACGATATACTCGCAGGCGTGTTCATGGATCAGCTTGAAAATGAATTTATGTTAAATAATGAGTCTATTGCTGATGGGCTAAAAATATTAGCCTCGAAATCGAGGGCCTAAGCCAATAATTAGCACAACCAAGAAATGAGAATTTTGGGATTTGACAGTACTTCTGCTCCGCTTAAGAAGGAGTTGCCAGACCTGTTTTCAAAGATTCGAGACAGAACGGAATCTGAAATAAAGCTTAAGCTAAATTCCAAGCACATGATGAAGGTACTATAGATTGTACACTTGAAAAGATAGAATTAATGTAAGATTTAATGCCTTTCAGTATAGATGCTGAAATTCTACATACAGGTAGTCCTCCTACAGCACGACTTCTTACAACACGGTTTCGCTCTAACACGATAGGATAAATTGTGGGAACCCTCGTATAACACTGCAACCTGTAACACGGTTTCGCTCTAACAAGATGAAAAAATTGCGAAAAACTTTGTACAACACTGTACTTCTACATAGCACTAGATAACATGATTTTTGTTTAACACATTTAAAAAATAAATTACCTTAAAATAATGACGGGAAGGAATAATGAACTATAGTGGCTTTACATGAAAATGTAGAAACAAATTATAATTTATTCATTTATAACTCTATAAAATTACAAGAAGGCCTAAGCTTAGCCGAAAATCTTGAATCATTTTTCCTGAATGCCGACCCTTCCGCTGAAAGAAGCCTAAAATTCAAAACGGAGCTACAAAATTGTTTATCTCCATACCGTGAATCTACAATGACCTTGTAAGAACCAGCAAATAAACCAAAATTGCAGATTCTTTAAAGAGGATAGAAGGTACAAAAAATCTAAATGAAGTAAAAGGTTCTGAAAGTGAAGGTGATATCGTTCAATCGAAAAAACGTTCTCGTTTGATTGTACTGAGCAGTGAAAGGAAGGAATTTATTTAATTTAGGTCGTATTAAATGAAAATAATATTTTTTGTTTCTGTTCGTTTTGTGTTATACATACATTTATATTTTAATAAAAATTAAGTTGCTTATATGGAATTTTTAAAAAATGTTTGTTTTTAATAAGTTTTCGGAACGTAACCCCCCTTTTTTGAACTGTTGCTGGGTTTCATATAACACGGTTTCACACAACATGGCATTTTCTTGGAACCTATCTACCGTGTTATACAGAGGCTGTTCACACATTTTTTAGACGATGTATATTGTATTCACAAAGCTAAATTACATAAAATTCTTGTGTTTTAAATGTTCTATTTGACATCCCTTATTCTGAACTATCTTTCGACACCGCAATTTCCAGGATAATAATGCCTTTTGAAGTGTCAGAAGAGGTATTCTATCCCATTCCTCCTGAACAGCTTTCCAGAGTCCTGTAAGGGTTTTGGGACGACGTTTGGATAATGCAGATTTTAAAAGTCCGAAAGCACAAAAATCCATAGGTGATACATCGGGAGATTTAGTAGGGATATCAGTGAAGGGTATGGCCTTGATACCAGTTTTTTGTTCCATTTCTTTTATGAAATTTACAGTGGATTTTGATGTGTGACTGCTAGCTTTGTCCTGATGGAGTCTCACACATTGATGGCACTGTGGGTAAAGCGATGGTATTTCGTTCAGAAAAATTGGCGATAAAATATGTTCCTGATAGTATTTGGAGTTAATCTTGACATTTTTTTCCACTCTCTTTATTTTTAACTTGCCATTATAAGAAAAACCAGCAACAATCATGAATCCCTTAGAAAAACTTTCTTTCGATTCTTTGAACCATGTACTTAAATTTTTTTCTCCCCTTTTATGATAATAAATGGCTCTTTTTTTGTTGCAATCATTTAAATACACCCATGATTCATCTACTGTGACAATTATTTTTCATTTTTCTTTGGATAAGTGTTTCTCATATAGAATTCTGCATCGTGTCCTGCGTTCAGCGATTTGAAAGAAGACGATGCACATTGCGTTTTTTCGCTTTCTTAAGATTTAAATCAACGTTTATCATTTTATTTACAGTGGACACCGAGCATTTTAATGATTTTGCAACTGTTCTTTGACTAGGGAGATTTTCTTTTAACATTAAACAACGTACCTTTGCAATAGTCGAAGATGTCCGTTTTTTCCTTGGATACTTGTTTGGAATTTTTGTCCCACTTGAGGCTCCAATTTGACTTTTTTTTCCTTTCTTGTTGACGACATTACCTATCGACGCTTTAGATATCACAAAACCATGACTCTCAAATCGTTTTTGGATAACGGAGTATGCATATTTCTCTTCGGAAGGAGCATAAATGTAGCCTTCGAACCACTGCTTTGTTAAAAACGCCATTTTGAATAAAAACAAAACTTTCAAGCCATAGACGATAATTTTGACTTTTAAAAACATAGTACAATTGCAATTATTTCTTTTGCAGCAAAGGATTTTTTATTACCGCTTACCAAAATCGTCTAAAAAATGTGCGAACAGCCTCTGTAGGAGGGTTACCTGTATAGTAAATCCACGGATAAACTATAAATTTGAATCTTTGTGGTATTGCATCCTCCAGAATCAATTTCTGGATTATATACTACTATAAATGAAACTACACACCACTAAGATATTAGAGAAAAGCTAGGCTTTAAGAAATTCAATACAATTTTTTTTTAATTTCCGGTGTAATACAACCGAGATATCAACAAGAGAAAATGATATATTAATCAAGTAATAACTGTCACTAAGGTAAAACGAATTTTTTTTTAATCACCAGGTAAGAATTCAAGCTACAAAATCAAGTGAAAGTAGATATTAATGATATGCTGTCCTTACGATGCATATCTGAAAAAAAAAAAAGTACAGACACTATAAAAATAAGTACACCTCTTTTATGGGCAAAAAACCTATCTACGATCAACGTAATGCTTGTAATATAATTACAATGTAAAGGAAGTATTTCAAATACTATTCTTACAGTGACATGAAATGCTTCCTTTTCATGTCAGTAAAAATACATTAGCTGTAGAACAGATGCGAAAAACGAAAGAGTTCTAAAATTAACCTACCGTGGCCAAAGGATCCCTCAGTATAATTTCTCGCTCTCCGCGGGCTCTCTCTCGCAGTTTGTAGGTAATGCGATATCCCAGGAACTCTCCGTGTAACGTATGTTTCGGGGGTGGGGCCCATTGCAATAGGATGCTGCTGCTACTCGTATTGTGGGCGTAAGTAATATTCGGTTTCCCATCCGGCACTAGAAAAAAATACACATTCATATGCATTAGAAAAATCAACACGGCAAGACGATGAAACTAGCCCCCTTATTAACTTACAGTATATTTAAAAGAGGTTCACTCAGCTGTTTTAAAAGGAAATTGAAAGAAAATTTTAAGCAGAAATTTAAACTAAGAGCTATCTTTTAACTTTTCTCTAAACTCTTCTTTTCAAAAATATTTCTGCAACGTATTTTTACGAATAAGTTTGAAGCTTTAAATTAATCATAAAACAAACTCGAAAGCAACAGAAAAAAAAAATAATGGGTACATATTTAGGAAGCAAAAAGACAAATAGTTTCAAACTGTTACATTGTCAGAAAACATTATTTTAAAAAAGGAAATTTGAACCAAGTTTCATTTTAATATTTTCTCGTCAAGTTATTTTTACTTAGCATGAAAACTTTGAGAGAAAATTTTAAAACATAAAGATTTTTCTCTTCATGATTTGGCTATTTCTGAAGTATAAGGGAAATTTTTTTTAAGAAGCAATTTTCAATTCTTTCTCACCATCTGTATGTATTCTGTATACCGGAGGTAAAAGACACCAAGTCCATTTCTTAAAAGTAGAATATTTAACTTTATTCCTTCATTTTTTAGCACTATTTTCAGCGAGAAAAGCTATTATGCGAATGTTTATACAGAAGAGACTTTCCCCATTCAAAATAGCACCATGTCCTATCATTGTATCGAGGTAAAAAGCCCTAAGTGGATTTCTTTAAGCTATCCTGTGAAATTCAAACATTGTGACTTAGTATCTTTTACCTCTGATACACAGATATATATATATATATATATATATATATATATATATATATATATATATATACAGGGTGTTTCATATTGAATAGGACAAAAATAATAGCATAGTACAAATTCTGTAATTGATTTATTTAGCCGAAACAAATTAATTCTGAAACTACAATTATACAAGTTTTATCTGGTAACAGTGAAAAATCTTCCGATTATGAAATCGCTGCTAGTGGCACTGTTAATAGAAATGACGCCATCCATGCAGGAGAAAGCGTACTGTGTTTTGGAATACACCAAAACATCTTTGTTAATTCTTCCCTCATCTTTGTTACTTCTTTTTTAATTCTTTTAACATCCTTGTTAATTCTTTTTTTGCCACCCAATTGGCAAAAAAAAACGTTTGTCAGTACCTGAACGATAGCCTGTCTCATTGCTGGACTGGCCGTGCTGAGTCAAAAGGTATGCCATTGCTTTGTTGGCCACCGAGATCACCAGATCTAACCCCTTGTGATTTTTCCTATGGGGTTTTGTTAAAGACAAAGTGTTTGTGTCCTCGTTTCCCCAGGACTTACAGCAACTGAAGCAGTGGATAACTGAAGTGCTCGAATCAGAACAAAGGATATTCTATCACGAGTGTGGCAGGAACTGGAATACCGCATAGATATTTGTCGCGTCACCGGAGGAGCATACATAGAACAGCTATAGAAACTTGGATAACTATAGTTGCACTATAAATTTGATTTATCAAAATAAAGTAATTACAGCGTTCACATGTATGCTTTATTTTTGTCCCATTCAATATGAAACACCCTGTACACACACACACACACACATATGTATATATATATATATATATATATATATATATATATATATATATATGTGTGTGTGTGTGTGTGTGTGTGTGTGTGTGTGTGTATACATATATTATTGGATCATTTGCTTTAAAGCATAATTCTGTAGATGAGCTAAATAGAAAAACAAGTATCAATCAAGTTTATATTGTCTTCAGTAGCCACTACGAAACAAAAGCAAAGTATTCCTGCTTTGCTTTATTTACTTATGCTCTGGCTACTGAAGGGAGAAGTGGCTATTGATACATGAGTGAATAGACGCTTGCATTTGTTGTAAGCGCATTTACAGTATTAAGTTAAATGGCTAATGAGTCAACATTTTTAAAAAAATTCATACACAGAAATAGAATGAGAAGTAAAAGATATGTAAATGAAAAGAAGGTACTTGTTGAAAACTGCAAAATTTATCGACAATATTCTCAATATAATTACAATATATGCAAAGAATGTACAGGCATTCAACCTTGTCCTATTTCTCGCATGAAATCAACAAAGAGTTAAAAATCCAGCTGCATATAAACTTCACTATTTCTTTCGTCTCTTAAAAAATTAAACTTAAACACACATATTTGTGAACTCATTTCTTGTAAATAAAAAGCTGGGTGATTGCCCGTTAATTGTCAAAACTAATAGAATCGAAAAAAATAGAATTTTCTACATACTTTTTTATTATGTCTGTAGTAGAAACTTTAAATATATATGAGGTTTAATGAATATGATAAGAAATAGAAAACAACTAATTATCACAGAAAAAAAAATTCCGCCTGCATCAGGAACATAAAAAATTTATTTCAGTAAAACCGTAGATTTTCTGGTTAGTAAAATTTACCTTATTCATTAGAAAGAAAATACCTGAAAAGAAGGTAGAACTCAAATTTTTCCATAATCAAAATTTCTAAAAATATATCATTTGATAATCGTTGAATATGAACAATCATGAGTTTACTGTACATTATTGCTTTTAACAAAAGAAAGATTATAATGTCTATTCCCGATAGCAATGTACGTATATACACTGCTGGCCATTAAAATTGCAACACCATGAAGGAGGGATGATACAAACGTCAAATTCTCATGAAAGGAAGAAGATGCTGGGATATGCAAATGATTAGCTTTTAAGCGCGATCCAACAACGCAAGAGGGAGAAACGGCATCTCAAACTCTGTATAAAAGGAAAGTTAAGCAGCAGGTTTCTCATTCGGAAATCGCATTTGAATGTTGGTTGTTTGTGAGAAGATCGTGTTATACCTCGTATAAGAAGGAAAAACGGCTACCAGCACGTGTCAGAATTCGATAACGGCAGGATCGTGGCCTATCGAGAATTATCGTTCCGCTATATTGCTACTCGCATTGGTCGGAATCCAACGGCTGTCATGCCAATATGGAATCGATGGGTTCAGGTGGGTCATACTGAACGCCGTACAGGATCTCAACGTCCTCCCGTCACTAACGCCCGAGAGGACAGACATGTTATCAGTCCGGTCTTGCAGAATCGTACAGCCACATCACGGACCTTGAGTCAGGAAATGGGATTGTTTGCAGCCCGACAAGTATCCGCACGGACAGTGCGACGACTCTGGAGCAGAACGGACTGTCTGCACGGTGACCATTATTGCGACTTCCCTTGACACTGCAGCATAGAGACGCGCGGCAACAATCGTGCACCCAACGACAAAAGCGGATACAGGAGGTGCACCACGTCGTCTTTTCAGACGAGTCCCGGTTCTGCGTGCAGCATCGTGATGGATGTATCCGTGTCTGGACGCACCGAGGAGAACGCACGTGGCCTGCTTGCATTCGATATCGTCATACAGGCCCTGCACCTGGTGTGATGGTATGGGCAGCCATTGGGTACACGGCACGAACACCTCCTGTTCGCGTCGTCGGTAATTTGAACAGCCATTTTTCAGACCTTAAGGCCGGTGGCTGTATCCTATCTTCGAGGCTTCGAAAAGACGTCATCTTTCAACAAGATAACGCAAGATCGCATGTTGCCTGTCGTGTCCTGACCTACCTCGACACAGAGGGTGTTCGACTGTTGCCCTGGCCAGCACGTTCTTCAGATCTCTCACCCACTGTAAACATCTGGTCATGGGTTGCTGAGAGACTGGACCGCCACCGCTCTCCAGCCACTACGAATGATGAAATGATGCATATACTTGAAGCAGCATGGAATGACCTGCCTGTATCTGTCATCCAAGTCCAGTTCGACTCGATGCCTAACCGGGTTATAGCCGTTTTAGCTGCCAGAGGCGGCAGCTGTGTGTGCTAATTTAGGACCCTGTATGCCCCCAAAATGACAACAATTTTAATCATGTTTTCTTCCTACTATGCTGTATACGTACAATAAGTAAAGTTTTGTTACTTGCTTTCCTTCTTGGTGTTGCAATTTTAATGGCCAGCAGTGTAGCTAAAATGAAGACAATAAGCGTTTTAACGTATATTTTTCAATTTTGCTTCTTTATTACTAGTTTGTAGACTTTCCTTACCAAATCTGCCAAAGGAATATTTTAAGAGATAGTAATTTAACATGCTTTCAATGTGTAATAATTTTTTTATGATTTAGTTAACATGGTTTATAACAATAATCCACTGCGTGATTTTGGTTTAAAAGTAGTCACTCATGCATACCTTCACGCAAGGTAACCATGTAGTAAGATTCCTTGCTGGGTCGCGAGGCACCAATCGTGTTGACAGCAACCACGCGGAAAGAATATACTGTATAGGGCTGTAGACCGATCACTTGCCAGCTGGTCCCATTGTCTGAAGTCAGGATACCACTGGACGACTCCCATTCACCTGATTCACCCACCCTAAAAAGACACGCACACATCAATATATCGCCATTTGCAAAAATCAGATAACTTAGAATAGAAAAGTAATAAATACATTCTTGAAATACACATTATATAAATTCAGCTCTTATCAATTGTTTTAAAAGGTTAAAATTCTGCCGCCCTCTTCAAGACACAGACACCAATACGCATTCGGTTGAAATTACACAACATGAGATTAATTCAACGGAACAGCTGTTTCCGGAGCTGGAAATTCGGTTTTCTTTTACGTGACTCGAACGCTATTAATGCATAACGTGAGGCGGATGCAGACATGATACACACCAACGTCAGAACTATTGACGTGGTTCCAAGTATATGTTTATTATAGAGGGGGACATTTTAAAGTAACGTAGGTTTGACATCTTACTTTAGACAATATATATTAATTTCCCTTCTTTAAACTGGTTAAATATATCATTGTTACCTCCTTTGCTTGTGCTATAATTCATATAATAGTTACAAACTATGATTTTTTTTTCATTTTAATTTGGTAAAGTAATTTTGTTTAAGGAAGAATAAATTCACTCACATTCAAAGACAAAAAATCTTACAAACAATGAATGATATCTCGCTGCTATCTATAGGAAATTTCTTGTAGTAAAAAATTTGGTAAGTTATCACTCCCTTTTAACGGGTACAATTGTCATTTGCGAGTGTGTAAATTTCATGAAAGGACAGAGAAGTAATGGATACTCAACTATCACTCTTGGTCAGCATGATTAGTAGTTCATGCACCATTTGTTTAAAATATTTCTTAAAAATATATTAAAGACATTTTCAGATCAATTATGAAATTAAATAGATAGTATAGTAAAATTTTTCGCTAGAAAATTGTCGTGTTTTTTTTTTTTTCCATTGAAAGCATTTTAAAATTTTGATGAAATGCAAAATTAATATTAGGGTAAAAAGGTAAAAATTCTGCTTTCAGCAGTGTTTTAGTAAACGTAGTTGGAATGAAATTTCTTAATAAAAAAATATACACCTAGCACAAAATAAAGGCTTAGCATAAACAACAATTACGAGAACCAGATACGTATGACAAATTTGAAAAGATTAAATTTTTAAGATTAAACGTATGAAAATTCTAGATAAAATTTTTCATATCCCTAGAAAACTAGCCATTTGAAGAGCGAATAAATATGAAGTCACAAAGTGTTTATCAAAAGCTTGTGTATCAGATTATTTTCAGATAATCAGTTCAGGATAATTTTTAACAAGTATTTTGTTTCAGGATCTTTATTTGAAATTCGATTCTTTTATTGGCTATATTCAAGAAGCGATAAAAATGTGTTCAGTATTCTGCATCAAATTATGTTGACTTTTGATCATGAATACCAACTATTAATGTGACTGAATGTTTCTAAAATTATTTTAGATTCAATAACCAAGAAACTTCGGGTATTTTCAAATTTTAACGAGTTACTTTCACTTGCTTTCTTGACTTTACAAAATTCTTTCAGTGAGCAACAAACACAGAAAAATTATGAATTGGATATAATATATTGTTCACACGAAATAAAAATATAGACACTTCCTAGCAGTCTTTAATTTTTAACGCAACTTTTGACAGAATGAAACAAAAATTCACAAGATGCCTTATCGTGTAACATTAAGCTTTTATTCGACAACCATAAAATAAAAATAAGTGTAAAATTAGAATAATGAGCTTGTTGCCGCTCAGAGAGACGTTAGACTGTCTATGACTGTTTATGACTGTTTATGACACTTAGAATCAAATATATTAGTCATAAAGAACATCATTAGTTAACAAATTATGTTATTTTTCTTAATTAAATAATTCAAATGTTATTCAAAAATCGAACACTTTTAGTCATTATTAAGATTTTACATATGGAAGTATTTCTATATATGACACTTCTACTAAAGATATAGTAGTTGGTAGTTCATGGAAAAAAAGGGATACGAAACAGTTTAGATTTCTTATCTATAGTTATTTTTTAAAATCATAAATAGCTATGAAGGAGTAACTAAAACAAATATTGTGTTTTCGCATGCAACAAAATTGATGATATTTTAAAGCCAAATTTTCGTTACTTTTGACACAAAGTTTACACAACAATTATTTTTCTACGTATTTTTACGTACGAATTAATAAAGAATGAAACATCAGTAACATCGGTACAAGACAGCATCTTATAATCCACAGCAGAAATTGACGAAAGAAATATTCCGACAGTTTATGTTATCAGCAGAACACATCATGATGATGCATGATTTAAAAAAATTATTCCTAAGCTTCATCATTCTTAAGGATAAAATTACCGATTTACTTCACCAATTAAGGAGTGGCTATAATAAAAAGGAAGAAGGGATGAACGACACTTGGCTATCATTAAAAATATCAGTCTCCCAAGCAAAATATAAAATTCGAACTGATGAAACAGATTAGTTTGAATTAATTAGTTATCAGATCAACTCAGAGCCTTTTAATCTATTGGAGTTAGAATCAGTAAAGCAATGTTTTCTAGAAATCGCAGTAATGAACTAGTTATGATAAAAAAAAACTAACATCTATATTCATTACCTTAAACCTTTCTAATCTCAGGTTTAAATAAAAGTGAGACAATTCAAAAATTAAATGCTTTTTTTGCCTTTGTGACATGCTGCTTTTGCCTTTTCTTTCGGGATAATCTTTCAACCAGACTATTGAAAAAATAGTTATAAGTAAAATTTTTAGATCTTCTATATATGAGGAGATGAGTAAAAAAACATGACATAAATCGTGGCGATCCATATCTGCTATTTTGGCAGTGAATTTTCATTCAATAGAAAAGCTGACAAGAGAAGAATGCCAAATTAAATCAATCAGATTAATGAAATTTTTAAAAAAATGATTTGTTTATTCCTGATAGAAATCAGTCGCATACCAAAAAAATGGTTGCACATACAGTTCACAGCATCTTTTATACAAATGTGGAAGATAAATGAGGAGTAAAACGCAAGTTGATCAAAGGAAAATAGCGTTATCATTGAAAGGGGGACAGGAAGTATTTCGAATATTGCTAATAGATGTCATGCAAGAAAAATTCAAGAGAATAGAAGAAAAACGAAAATAAAATCTGTATTTTTTAAATTGCTTTAGTTATTATTATTTTTTTTTGTAATACATTTACTAAATACGCTTACTTTGCTTGGTTAGCAAAGTTTTTGTGTCTCTGCATGGTCGGGGTAGAATGGGACTGCTCTCCTATCGTTAATGGCTGGATTTTCCCCCCTCTGCTAGATACTTCGGTTCTCAATAAAGCGTAATCCATTAACTTCCCCTCTTCTTATTTAATGGACTCTATTTGTTAATTGTTTAAGTGGTCAAGAGAGCCGAACGAAACTTTATATGCAGTCTTTTTATTAGCAAAACTCAAGGTCAACTAGATATACTCACCAACTATTTATCAGCTAATTGATCTGTCCGAACAGTAAAGGATTATCTTTACTTTCTTTTGTTTTCATGAGCTCGCCCAATACTCTTCAATTGTAGCTCACACGAGGACTGTCACATAGAATCCTCAAGTCCCATTACCGACATCAAGAAATAGACTTTCATATCTTTGATTCGTATATCCCCCCCCCCCCCCCGTAGAACTTCACATAATAGAAACGTTAAGAAGGGCAGGATTTCTTGGGGTAATACTTTAAAAGACAAGGTCAACACTTTCCATCTCCTTTTACATTTAGTTATTTCAAAACTTTCTCCATTTCTTCGTTTGAGAACGTTGCAGAGATTTATGAAGCTTTTAAATAATTCTTCAATGGCAAATATAGAATATATTGAAAACAGTGTAATAATAAAATTCGCTTGCTTAAACTTATTGGTATTTCAACACGCCCAAAATTCAGCGAGAAAACGAATTTCGTGTCTTCTCTTTATTGCCAAGTTCTCATCATTAATGAATAAATATAAAAAAATGGAAATAAAAAAATTCGGTTATTAAATGCGGTAAAGAAAAGATGAGTATCAAAAATTCTTTATGGTATAATCAAATTTTTCCCCAACTATCTATAAAAATATATAGAACGGATTATTTTAATTATTGAATTCTATTAACACAGAAATTGTATGCATAAACTGGTATGCATATTACTCAAACAAAAATTGTATGTGAGAATGTATACAGTGGGCTTATTTGCAATATGAAATATCCTTTGATAAAAACTAATTTCTTTAATAATGTTGCCCTATAAATAATAAAAAATATTAATAAAAATATAATATAATATAATATAATATAATATAATATTGTATAATATAATATAATATTTTCATAAAATATAATATTCCTAAAAATAATCCCTTTGTCAAATCGAAGTTTCTTTTTTTAATGTCTGAAAACAGAAACAATGGCACTTTTTGAAAGATATTGTGATATTAACTTTAACATTACTATATATTTTTCTTTATTCAGGAAAATAAAAAAGTATCCCTAAGGAGACAAGGGAACTTCAACCTCGTTTTTTAAAATTTTCAATTTTTATCTCTACATACAAATTGGGAATAACCAATATTAAATTTTATAACATTGAAGAGACTTAGAATTCACAAATAAGTATTTTTAATCAGAATAAGTATTTTTTTAAATGCTCCATGCGCGTTAATTTCCTTCTGATTTTTTCCAAAATTCTCAGAATTTTAATTGAAGTGTTTGTCACAAAACTGTGCATTATTCTTAGAAACTACAAATATGTGCTAAATTTATAGACCATGAAATAAAGTAAAAAGATGCTAAAACGTAAAAAAATAACAGGTAGAAAGAAAAATATTTATGGCTTCCTATTCATAAAAAATGAATGCACAGTTATGTTTATATTTATTTGGTAAATTTCATTAAATAATTAATGTTTTTAAATGATATGGAATGCGCATGGAGCGTTTTGAAAAATATTAGAATTTAAAAAGAAATTTTTGAAAATTGGGCCTTATTCTGCCACAAAATACTTATTTGGGAATTTTAAGTGTTTTCAATGTAATAAAAAAATATTAATTATTCTCTTTTATATATAGAGTTAAAAATTGAAAATTGTTCCCTTAAAAGAAAATCAGCAACTCGCTTAACAGTTTTTGAGCTTTTATTAAGCGTACGGCACAAAATATTTTCATTATTAATGCAAGTGCATCTCTCAGAATACTACCCTATTTATGTCAGAAACTCTTTGAAAATATCCTCATTTATTTTAACCGTATGGAACATTGATTCACACATTCGAACTGATTATTAGCCCTAAAAAAGGAGGACTTTTTCATTTGGTAAATCGATTTCACCTGTCTCTGGGGATGACGAATTTTCATTGTTTTAATCATCAAAATTTCGCCTCATTCTGCTTTACGTTTCATTAACAGTTACATGATCATCAGACTGTCGTTGTTACTAAACGATTTAGCGAAAAATATTGATTTTCGCTCAGTCGAGAAAATTATTCGTTAAATTGGAGAGTTTTTATTCGAAGTTCTATACCGTTGAGAACCGATACATGCTATATCCGTTGAGACCCGAAAGTAGATTTTTGAAAAAAGAAAAAAAAAACATTGATTCATTTTACAGGGGTATTGCTGAATTATTCTGAAGCGGACTATTGGAAGTGGATTTTGACCTAAATGAGGGATTCCATAAGGAAATATTTTAGTCATTCATTCTTTATAGATTTAAAAAAGGTGTAAAAATATACCGAGTCTCTAATCTCTATATACCAGATCATTCTTTCTGCATAAAATCGAGAAAACGGTTGAATAATTTATTTTTATTCAACCGCTATCTTTTAGTTGCTAGAAACCTATAAATTGCAGGCATACATAAAAGTGATATATTAAAAAATAGATCGGCGAAACTTTTTGAAAGCATTCTTGTTTGGGCTAAATGTTTTGGATATCAGAAACCGTTTCAAAAATAAGTATTCTATTATGTATTATTTACGAGTATGCTATCAATTCTTCAGAAAGGATAAAAGGACAAAAAAGGAAAAAACTAACGCAGGGAAAACTGTCAACCGTATCTGGACATACAGTAAAATAAATTCGGCAGACGTGTGATCCTCGATAGAAAGTAAATATTTCTCAGAAATGTTTACTGTCACATATATATGCCATTTAAATGAGTATTGTAGATTTTAAAAGAAAAAAAACAGGTAGGATGAGGGAAAAAAGTTTTATAAATAACAGATTAATTTTTTCATACTCAATTTTTACATAAAGAAGTGAGGTTTAATAACAACTATTCTTTTGGGGCTGATACGCAGAGACCCATCCATCATGGGCCAAAGAAAACGCTTTGCAGTGAAGGCTCGCCTTTATCGTTTTTGAGAGACGATCTGATTTTTTGGAGACCTCGGAAAATTTAGAAGTGGGATACCACAGAGTAGTAGGAAATGAGTAGTAGGTATGAGAAAGACGGTTCTGGCCTTTTTGGAGTACGATATTATTGCAATTGTGTAAGGGAGATAAGAGTCAAGATCAACTCGTTTATTGAAACGCAAGCTGGTAGGAAGAACGTTGCAGTAACTAAAATTTCGATCAGCTATTAGCGATTAATTATTCATTACTATGCTCATTTATGACACCAGGACCATTCGGAAGTAGTATCTGTTTGCACGGTACAGACGTGCAGGGATATGAATCTGTGTAAATCAAACGCAAAACAATTTCACTCGTTAGTCAAACTCCGTGATGTTAGGGGGACAATATTGTTGTTTCAACTTGTGATTGACACGATCAAGAAGGGAGAAAGCCCTAGGACGAATAACTGCATCACCCTTTCTCCACATCCAAATCAAAGAAGTTCAGACTTTCGCAACTTGGAAAATCATGCACATTTTTCTTTTTAACGTAGGATTACATTCCTCGATAACGGTCCTCCGGAGAGAAAAAAAATTGCCCGGCGTCGCGAGTTATAATTTTGGCAGCGGGCCAAACCCAGAAGCAGAAAACAGTTAAACAGAAAAATACCAAAATGCGTTTAAAAAAAGAAAGAAAGAGGTGTTAAGTAATCCTACGTTAATAATCCGCGGTAGTTTCGTTAGAAGAGACAACCTGAAATATTTTTATTTATTTATTTATTTATTTATTTATTTATTTTTTTTTTTTTTGGGGGGGGGGAGGTTCCCCTCTGATTTAAACCTGCGAGTCCAAAAAAAATGCTAACACATGTGTCACATAGCTGACTGCTCTGGCTATGCGGAATCCCAGGAGAGGCCCGATATCTAACGCGGTGATTTCTTACAGTAAAATACCTGAACCTAAGAAAATAAAACAATTTCCGTGAGAGTTTCAACTTGAAAGCTTTGAACGTAAAAAGCTTTAGAAGGCAGACCTTACTCCCCGTAATTTTCCCTTCCTCACGAAACTGTAGGATTTTTAAGGAGGATTTTGTTTTGCGAAAGAAGAGCTGAAAGAAGCCAACAAAATGTTGCTGAATGGAGACACAGCGGAAATGTATGAAGAGTTGTTACAAACGCTTATCACATGACATGGAACGATGATTGTTTGATATGACTAAAAGAGAAACTAGTCTTAAGTTATGTAAAATTAAAAGTTTTATACAGAGATTTTTATTTATTATTCTTTGATTTGAAAACGCGCATTACTTTCCAAAAGACCCTCGTATAAAATGTAAATCAAGATCTGCAACCAGATGCTGTGAAGTAATAACCATGCAACTACTCTGGTAAATATATTCTTAAGTGATAATGTGAATTAAAGTTTTTCGTTTTCTTGAAGCTGGTGCTGCAAGAATATTATCTGTTTTTGTTATAACTTTTAGTATTATTAATTAACAAACCTGAGAAATTGTCAAGTAGCAAACATTTTGCTCTCCTTGCCAGAGCCTTTTTTTTTTCAGCAAGATAATGCAGTAGCTCACGAGGATCCAATATGTCAGATGTCAGATTACAAGGTTCACACGTGTCTTTGAACTGTTGCTATTCTGCTCTTGTCCCTAGAACTGGATCATGTGTGAGATATATTTAACCCCAGACTGGGACTATGAAATAATTGCCTCGCACTGGAGAAACAACTGCAAAATGCTTGGTCAAATATTCTACGAAATGATATCCGAGGTTAATTCGTTACAAAGTAGAATATTTGATTTCATTACTGTCACAGGGGATATAACTTTTTTATTTTCCTTTAGTGTAACCATTCTTTTCACATATACAACTTTCTAGATTTGAAAATTTAACTAGCAAATCTTCTTTTTGAACTTTCTAGCAAAAGAAAGTTCATTTCAGGCTGCTTCATTTTCATTATTTCCCAAAGAGTGTATTATAGCAACGCTTCTTAAATCAGATAATGAATGATAATGATGGATAATAATCGATGATCGAGGGTTTCGAAAACTTTTATTTTCTATTTTCAGGTGTAAGAGAATTCATTAAGAATGCAGTACAGTTCTGTCTGTTACTCTCCTGAATTGCAATCACATGCTGTCGTACCTAGATTTGCTACCTTGAAATTGTCTTACGTGATATTTACACTCAACTTCTCTTGTATGAAGAAGGCTAATAAACAGGCCCTGATTTTCCATTAGGCCCGGGCCTAGGGGCCCTCGAATGTTGGGGAGTACCCCCCCCCCAAATTTTTTATTTCAAAAGAAAAGAAAGAAAAAATTCCCAATTAAATTTTTTTTTAATTCTACCTTTTTTAATAGCAATTTTGTTTTATATATCCTTTCAAATTTGATTGATTGGCTCATCATATGTATAGTTATATGTATAGTTCATCATATGTATGTTATAGTGTATATAAGGGATTAATAAGTTTTTCTGGTTGCATTGCATTAGTGTTTTAATGATGAAGTTAATATGTTGTATTGCTTTTACTTATTTGATAATGTTCTAGGCTTCTACGCTTCAAATAGCCCATTTTTGGTAAAATGGTACTTTCACAATGATTCATGATTATTATTTTTTTTTTTTGCGTGTCAATTTTGGAAATTTTAAGCCAACATCAGTGTTAGGGGGGGGGGGGCATCCCGAGTTGTATCTATAGTCTAGAATTTTCTAAATCGGTCCCTGCTAATAAATGTTCTAAAACTAGTCGAACATTCTATTCCATTGCTGTGGATTTAAGTCCAGAGGCAGTTACAAAAGTATAGAATATGTAAAGAATACGTTTACCATATAACAATACAAATAATTTATTTAAGGTGCAAGTCTTGTCTTATTTGAAATAGTGGAAACCACTTATTTGTAAGATTTTAATTAGACCATCTAATGAGGTTAATACTGTCAAAACTCTAGTAAGGCAAACGTGATGTGTTAGTTGTTAAAAAATAAGTAGAGTTTTATTGTGATTACGCATTTCCCCACTTAAAAATAAAGGATACTAATTTCTCGTTATAATCGTTATACTATCTTTCACGGTTTAGATGGAGGTTTTCCGAACGTTGTTCTCGAAATATTCTGAGACAACTAGGCTTTCGATTTACACTGAAGAATATTTATTATTTAATATACCTATAAATATACACTTTTAAATTGTATAATGATGAATATGCATTTAAAATTTATATGTATGAAAGGTATGCAACTAAAATATATACAGGGTGGTCATAAAGAAACTTTTCCGATATATGGACCTCTAGCGGTCGTTCCGTTCAACCTATCAAGATGAGATTTCAGATATAGTTATTCAGAGGTATGAGCTCGGGATTCTGTGAATGGCAACAACATGGCGCTCATGGTTACGGTTATTGGTACAGAAACTCGAAATTTTCAAATGGCAACACCCACTTTTTCCCGTCGCAAAATGCTCAGCGTATGCGAAAACCCTAAAAAGCGTTGGAACGGTAAGTGTATCACAAAAAACGGACGCGTTATGCACGCACAATAAAACAGCTCTGCGAATGGCTAACAAAAACGATATATGGACCTCTAGCGGCCGTTCCGTTCAACCTATCGAGATGAGATTTTAGATATAGTTATTCAGAGGTATGAGCTCGGGATTCTGAGAACGGCAACACAGTGACTCTCACAGTTACGGTTATAAGTATAGAAACTCGAAATTTTCAATTGGCAACGCCCACTTTTTCCCGTCGCAAAAGGCTCAGCGCATGCGAAAACCCTAAAAAGCGTTGGAACGGTACTTGTATCACAAGAAACGGACGCGTTATACACGTATAAAAAAAACTCTGCGAATGGCTAACAAAAACATGATCAGAGAGCTTTTTATCGGTTTTCTACGATGAATATCTGGCGAACGGCGTTCTGTGATTGGTTTCTAGCCTCTGTCATATGCAATTTTCCTCCGTGCGTCCCAATCGTGTCTTTGTTGACCGTTCGCAGAGCTGTTTTTTGTGCGCGCATAACGCGTCCGTTTTTTTGTGATACACGTACCGTTCCAACGCTCTCTGGGGTTTTCGCATGCGCTGAGCATTATGCGAGGGAAAATAGTGGATGCTGCTATTTGAAAATTTCGAGTTTCTGTACTTATAACCTTAACCATGAGCGCCACTTTGTGGCCATTCACAGAATCCCGAGCTCATACCTCTGAATAACAATATCTGAAATCTCATCTCGATCGGTTGAACGGAACAGCCGCTAGAGGTCCATATATCGGCAAAGTTTCTTTATGACCACCCGGTAGATTTCTTTCATTCAATCAAATTGTAGGATAAAGTTATCACGTTTGAGACAGAGGGTTGTAACTTAATATCTACAGGTCGAAACTTGATAAACATTTATGTACTTTTTGTAATTGTCAAAACTACACAACATATTTTTAAATAACATATTGATAAATATCCATTTAATAATCATAAAAGTTACGTAAATAAGAAAGACATTTACATGGCTTTTATTTAATTGCATGACAAAACCGCAACGATTGAGAAAGAGGATTGAAACTCAATATCATTAAGTCGAAACTAAATAAATGCAGTTATTTATTACATTTGTAAATAAATATTTATGCACATTTTATAACAGAGTTCTGTATCTAATTGATACATAAAATATGCAAGACTTGATCAATACATGTTTTACGCGTTAGATAAGACTTTTCGACATAATTGAAATGATGTGTGAAAAAAATACGCCTATCACTTAAGTGTTTAAAATTTCTTTCGTCTTGAAATAAGTCATATTGAAGTTTATACACAAATAAGCGAATGAATTTTCTAGTGGTCAATAACTCGCATATCATTATTTAATGGGCGAGCCCAGTATGTAGGTAAGATGATACAAAATAAGATTTTCCAAGGCGGTAATTAGACACTGAAGCGATTGCTCTAAACAATAGACAAATTTGACTATTTTGCATGAAACAAGTTATCTGATGCGCAACTAGCAAAATGAGGACATTTCAAGCATCAAATTTTTAAGAATTAAAGTAGACAAAATGAATATATTTTAATGAATTATATTACATTAAATACAATTTTTCGGGTAAATGAAGGTATAAGAAACCTAAGATCGTAGAGCTTTCTTTTTGAAGGGGGTCGGGATAAACTAAAGAAATCCTATCTTTGTTATATAAAGATATCTCAGAAATGTCAACTTATATTTATTGTTACTAAAATGAGAAGTGTCTAAGGAAATTTATTGAGAGCATGCTAGATAACATTTAATCTCAGATTATAAAACATTGTCTTTTTAAATCCTAAATCAGTATTTATATTCTAATAAAAACCTAGTTCAGAGGCTAAAAATACATTTTATTTATTGGTATTTCCGTGGCACGACGTAAGAATCGGGTCATAGCAATTTAGACAATATCTCTGAGAAAAACCAAAATCGTTTAAAACAGGTTGATCTCAATTTTTAAATGTAATTAATTTCCACGGAATGCTGGAAACATGACCATTACACGTGGTAAATTAACCCTTAGAAACAGTGTGTGTGTGGGGGGGGGGGGCTAATGGCTAGTTTAATCAAAATAGAGTAGACTGCAAGCGTGCAGAACAACTGCAGTTTTTCTTATTAAAATTTTCGACAGAAGCAGTAAATCTTTTCAACAATTTTCATCACAGTTTTTCTTGTCACAGACTCGATTTAAACGCTTTTACTAACTGTAGTTCTCGGTAGATATGAACTAATGATTATGAATGTCTATCTAACATACATGCTGGAAAACAGTATTTTCCATAATAATAATAATCCAATTAAATACTGTTTAAAAAATATCTTTACCGGATGATGTCTCATGTAAGACATACTTTTAGAAATTTTTCAATAACATTTCAAGAAATATTATTTTTAGGATTTGGCTATAAATTAAAAATAAGGAACATTAAATATTTTCTACCACTGTTATTAAATGCAGTTTATTACTTTCCTCATTCAGGTGAATGTTTAGTGAGATTTCCGGTTAATATCCCCTTACAATCAAATGTTTATATCAATAAAATACACTTCTTATTTACAAAGATTATTGCATATTTAGTATTCAAATAATATTTATGTACGCATTAATTGACCTATTTTAATACACTAGTCAAATAGTTTGCAACGCCCAGTCACATTTATTCGGACCTATAAGGTGTTCTGTTACCTGAGATTATAAGAAATGCCCCTAAAATTTATTTTAAAGAAAACCCCTTAAGTTTTGATAATAAAAAAAAATCCAATCTTTCTATCTCAGATTTCTTAGCGTATTTATTGTGGCGAACAAAGGACGGGGAAAAATCATCGAATGATGAACACTACTGATAAACCAGAGGACTTAGGAGGAGAGAATTTGCGGAACGTTTCTCAATAAACGAAAATTAATCACCAGCAATACAAGCGATAAATTGGTGGAGACAGATTTCTCATGGACAAAGCTGTTATCGAAATTATTATCTGATGAACACTCCTCTATAATTTTAATCAATGGACGCATTCATGCGCGTTTGGAGGCAGGCGTCCGCTTTATGAGTCAAATATCGCTGCACCAAAGACTTCCTGACAACTCAGGCTCATAGGATTAAATGAGAAATAGAGTCGTCTTTAGCAGTGAGCTGTTTTATGATGCAAGATATGATTTAACTACCACGACTCATCCAAAAATAATTGCCTGGATTCCTTAAGTCGTTTTTTTTTTCGAAATAAAAGTCATTTTTTTTCTATAAAGTATTAAAAATACAAATAAATTTTGTAAGGCGGATCAACGATATGGCACGGTCGCTCATAGTCACAGGACGCCGGAGAAAGCGGATTGGACTCCTGCCCAACCCCCTTCATTGTTCGTTATTAATGAGAGCAATAAAAAAGGAGTAAATACGGTGTATGAGATGGGATCGTTATAACTTGCTTCATATAGCTGTTTAACAGCTTATTTAAGAACACTCACCAACTCTTATGCACTAACCACATATATAGAGTCCATGACCTGCTGAATAGACTATCATCGTTTCTGGATGAACTTGATCAACCACAATATTTAAAGGATATTTGCACTGAAATTTATCCTTCCCTTGGCATCAGTGGATTCCTTTAATAGAATACGTAATGCATTATATCACAGCTTCCAAACAACCTCGCGTTTTGTCGACAAGGCGATCGCTTCATGGTATTCATGCCCTACTGCCTGACTTAAAATTGATTTTAAAAATATTTATCCGACTATAATACTTTCACCATCATCCAGTTACGGCGTTCTTCAATTCACAGCGAATGATGTTTAAATACTGTAGGCTCTTATCCTGAGGGCATATATGGGGCATATATACCGCGAGATTAGTTAGCTACTCTATTTTGTGAGCGCCCAGTAAGTGAACCATCGTGACTCCCTATAAGGGGACAGACAGTACAGAAACATTCACGCCCTAGAGGGGATTCGTACTCAGGCCATCATGGGTCAGTTTCTGTCACTAAATACTTTACAAAGTGGGTGGCTCCTTATTGTGTCTGAAAGAGGTGTTTTACTTTATAGACAAAATGGCAAATCGGAGTCACTGCATTCTACTTCTGTTAGATCAGATGCATAGTACTAGCAGAATTTGTTTGCGGGTACAGGCCACGGTTCAAGCAACCAGTATTTTCCCCCTTCATTAAATCATTTCAAAGCAATACTTTTCAGTCACAAGTCATTTCTGATGTGTCTGTTATTACAGTGCTAGTTAAACGATTTCTTATAATTAGCTACCCATATGTTTCTAAATTTTGAAAAAAAAAGTCATCTATTCTTCAGCACTTCTTTTCAGACCCGAATTGGGTTTAAAAAGTACTGTTAAGTGACCAATGGGAAACTTAACCATTTTGAATTAAACCCGTAGAAAGTACGTTTAAATATGCATGGAAATATTTTTGGGGCCGTAGAATGGTGTACCTTTTTTTAGAAAGAATGATGGTTTGAACAGGGTTTGGTTTGGAGCGCTACAGTCAACTTTTTGCTACACAATGGCTAATTAGACCGGGATCTACAGTTTAAAGCCGATTCCAAACGTCTACAAACATCCATGCTAACAGTGGGACTCGAACTCACAGGATCTCAACCGAATGCCAGCGTCCTAACCATTTGGCCATCCCCTGGAAAAGAATGATGGTTAAGGGGTCAGTGGATTTTAGATTATTTAGATACTTGATTATATTACTAAGCTCAAATAAGCATGATCAAACCTGGTGCCTATATGTTAGGAATATTTTCACCTAGTAAAATTTTAATAGCTTAAAATAAGATAACATTTACTTAATTTAAAACATTCCGTGTGCATATCTCTTGCCTTTCAAAGCGAGAATTTATTTATAAGATACTTCCCATACCCTAGAATCGAACTTTACACTTCTGTCAATATTCACTGCTTTTATAAGAAAGAAGTTTTTATTTTTATTTTGGTAGCACTTTTTTCTATTTAAAATACCAGCAAGCCTTTAAAATAGTATCAAATATTTCACAAATTATATTCATAAATATCATATATTTACAAAAAAAATTTTTTAATATTATATAGATAGTATAAAGAATCAGTTTGAAATACACTTGTGATTATTAGAGATGCGCGTGGAACATTACAAAGTCAGGAAGGGCTTGGACTTTTAAAATTAGAAAAAAAAAGTATTTAAAACATTTAAATGAATTGTTAACTAAGATGTAATATACCGCGCGAAAACAGTTCATTCTAAAATACATGTAAAAATAAGTAATTTTTACAGCACCATACACATCCTGTGCGCTTTTACTTATAAACGCGATTTGCAGTCCACTGCCGTTTTTAAAGCTGGATGATCCGACTTATCATATTTATTAAAAGCGACTCAAGTCAAAAGCGAATTTTTTACTTCCGTCTCCTCAGCCAAACTGAGAGGGATGGAAGGTTTCAAAAACAAGGCAGCCCATTGAGGGGCAGATCTTTCAGCACGATCACGTTGCTACGCAGCCACGAATCCCCGCTTGCTTTCTTTCACGACAAGGAATCGCTTTTGAAAAAATCGTGACCCAAAATGCTGCTTTCGCCAGTGCAAATTTGATCAATCAGTCAGGCAACAGATAACGCTCTCTCTCTTAGCTCTTGCTTTCTTTTGAGTCGGTAGTTATGTTGGATATAAAGCACCACACGTACGATCTTCTAAGTAAAAAATTAATGACGACACAAACACCAAATTATTCGCTATCATATGACGAGCGTAAAAAGAAAAACAGATAGCGCATTAATCATAAAATCTATTGAGCTTCGTAGCGGAGAAATAAGAATTATATTTCTGCTTATTCTGAAATGCTGTTAGTTTTAAAAATATTTTCAAAACAAAAGGATATTCACATTACGTTTCCCTTAAATATCATGACTTGTTGCAGAAGAGTAGACCCCTTTCGCAAAATTCAAATTTTTTTGGATTTGCAGCAGTTACATTTAACTTTTGATGAAGTTTACACTGTAAAGAGATAAATAGGATATCAACAAATCTTAATAGCCGATTCAGAAAAATAATTACGGCAACTTAAAATGAAATAAATCCATGACACGGAAGGATCCGATATGAAATAGAATGAAAGTTTTGTAAAATAATAATCAATAGTACATTCATAACTTTTATTTTACTTTATAGAAAAATGCTGTCGTCTAAGGGTTTAATATTCTAACTTCTTATATTTCAGTCCTGTAGAAAACGATGCTTTATTATAGTATTATTTATTTTGCTACATAATCTCCCATAATCTCCCATACATTTGTTCAAACGGTTTTCAATCTTTATATCCCATGTGTTAAGTAAGACTTCATTATTCATTAAGTCCACCTTGCAAAATAAGCATTTCTTTAAACTAATCATTCCGGCATTTGGTAATTTTTTTTTCTTTAAATATTTGGGGAAAAGTCGTAGTGGAGTTGGATTAGCAAACAATTAAGACAGTGATATTCGAGCCACGTGCAAGAATTGTTAAATGTTTATATTTATCTTTAAATGTAATAATGTTTATATTTATCTTTAAATGTATCTTTTAATGTATCTTTTAATGTAATGTTTAAATGTAATATTTTATGTTCTTGTATTTCAGTCCTGTAGAAAACGATATCTGATTATTTTATACTTGGAGAAAAGTCGTAGTGGAGCTGGATTAGCAGACAATTAAGACAGAGAAATTCGAGCCACGTGCAAGAATTGTTAAATGGAAGCTAGTGTTTGGGGTGAAATACCTCAATTTTAATGTTTGAATATTTAATAAATGTAAGCCTTGGGTAAAATTATTTTGTAAGTCATTAGTGAATTTCATAGATTTTTTCTCATCCATCTTTAGTTACATGCTTTAGTCGAGTAGTAATAAGTTTTAGTTTGTTGTTTTAAATAAAAGCTTAATTTATCCCTACTCGATCATAGCCACTAAAAAGTAAGTTAAAGAAATGGTTTCCTTTCCTCTGCAAGTACCTTTCTCAAAAGGTACCTTTCTCAAAGGTTTTTTTTACCTTTCTCAAAAGAAAAAAAAAGTATTTTAATTCGTTGCGATTTTCCTATTAAAGAATTTGAAAATATATCAGTAAAAAGCAAAATCATGTAAACATCAGAATGTAAACATGTCTGCATCAACTTTATAATTTTGAGGAACACTTAACCACAACTTTCTGTTTTCCTCTTTACGTTAAGGCTAACTTTCTCCGAAATACACTCTATCAGGAATTAAACGAAACAAAGTTTGTTACTCAAGTTGTGTGTATATATTGTGTGTATACACTAAAACTCAATAGCATCTTTAAAAGCACTTCAAAAGCATTCATTCTTTTGAAACATTTCTTTGTTTAAAAGAATAAAATTGTGTCGAGAGAAGAACATTAGTTAACTTCATTTCCTTGACCATCGTTCCTTATGAATACAGTGTCAAGTGTAGACTGAATGGCTAAGAGAAATCAGACAAAAGCAGAGTGTGTACAAAAACTAAATCTCTAGTTACTTTGAATTCGTATGTGCTTTATAACCACGTAAGCTTTCTACTCGGAATCCCTCACAATTATTTTAAATAATTTTCTAAAAATTAATTAACTTTTTCTCGTGATGTATTTATTATATATACCTTCCAACAACAAATTTTCCAATCTGAGAGAATTAAAATTTCTGTATCGCGATGCACACACTTTAAAGCCATTGAAAAGTTTATTTTGTCAATCAGTTTATAATCGCTCTAACAAATCAATAAATATATATATTATATATATATATATATATATATATATATATATATATATATATATATATATATATATATATATATATATATATATATATATATATATATATATATATATATATATATATATATATATGTATATATATAGTATATGTATATATATATGTATGTTTGTGTGTGTGTTTGTTTTAAAGACTATAACGGAAATTTCTCACATTATAAGATCTATATTTCCTCATAATTCGCACACATGTTTTAAATTATAAATTTAATATCTCGCTGTAAGTTTTTCTTCGCTCTTCATGTTTAAATATTTTACATCGTTGCCGATTTCAAATTAAATTCCTTATATCCTTTCGGCTTAGTAGTATTTGGGGAGAAAGGAACGTGCATGAAGGGATGAGACAAAATTAATCCGGAAATTCCAAAATTGTAGAGAGATGCACTCCTACATCACTCATGCTTACATCTGGCAATCCCCCGATATTATGTACAATAACACACTTTTTAATTACGAGTTCAATTTGAAAAGATAGAGCATCGGAAATTCACAGGAGATTATTATTTCAGATTCGTTGTTGAGACACAGTCACTGACGCGACATTTTTCTAACACTTTTTTCTTCTGACAGCAATTTATTAAGGAAGAGGGGAAACAATGGATTGAACAAGTGACAACACGTTGTTCTTTCCATTGTTTACACGAAATGTGCTTCTCATAAATTTTGAGTGACTCTAATGACTGATAATATTTTTTTAACTTAAAAATATCTCGAAGTAACATTCTGTTAGCATACAACTGCTTTTCTACCTGATAACAATTTTTTTCATCTGTGGTCTTCCTCGTTTATTTAAGCTTTAGTCTTTTCGTATATGAAGCGGTCTCCACAACAAAACAATAATTAATTATTAAAACCATTTCAGAAAGTAAATAAATCATTTTTATCCCCATATTTGAAATGGTGTTTGAGCAAAACAACCCCTTCTAAAACAATCATTTCAGAACTAGAAATGTCATCAATTTTCCTTTTCGTAAACTATCGAGGCAACGTAACATTTGAAAATGTATTTTAGCAATAGAAAAACATTGATGATATCGTTCTTTAATCTGCTAATCAAAGAAGGAAATCAAACGACAAACGAAACATTATTTTAACCATTACTCACAAATATATAAATCAAAATTGTACCGCAATTGAAGATGAAAATATCGGAAAAAATTAATCATTATTTTGCCATAATAAGAGCGAAATAGGGCAGTGGAAATATTAAATTAAAAAGTCATTCAATAGAAGTAGGTCTCTCTGACTTATCACGAAGTTAAACGAAGATTTAAATTTATTTTCGTTATTCATTAGATTGGGGACATACGTCTAGAGTACTGGTTCTTTACCGGTGGTTTGGAAGAACGCAAGAAGTTATCCGCGAAATCAGCTGTGATTAAAAAAATATTGGTTTGATCGTTTCAAAATGGTCGCAAATTTAACGATTTTATAAAATCGGGAACAAAAAAAAATTCTTTCGGTTTTTTTTGTTCATATTCTAAATTTTTTTTTTGCATTTCTTCCGTCACCCGACCGTTTGAGTACAAATAAAAACAAACCTTCTGCTTCAAAATCCGTAATATATTTTCTATGACGCGGAGTAGTAGCGCCACAGCTATTTCGCAGCATCGCAACAATTTTATAGCTAGTAAAGCAAACGCAAGCTCAAAAACCTTATTAAATTTTTATTAAGTTTTTATTAGCTTTTGTTTTAATTTTAATTCTCTCATAAAATTTAAATATTTTGTTCTATCTTAACACATCATTATAAAACTTAAAGTTACTAACACCTTTATCTTATTAGTTTAACCCTATTTTACAAAAACTTCTTCCTTTTGATCCTTCTAAATGTAACTTCGGAGTAAAATGCTTTATGAAACTATCAGCATTTTAATAATTTTGTTTCCTTATTATACACAAAATTTCTCATTTATAAAAATCAAAATCAATACATCAAAGCATATGCATATTAAAATTTTTTTTAAATTATCATACAGTTGTATAATTAGTGCAGTCTGAAAGTTTTTTGATCGCATTTCGCAATTTAAGCTTCTTTTTAATCTATGAACAGCATTCAGATTCTGCCGAAAAAAAATTGTAATTGAGATTTGGGTGAAACATATTTGGTGAAATGTTAAGTCGCTAGCAAATCACATAAATTCTCATTATTAAGAAAAAATCCAGCTTTAGTGGCAAATTTTATGTAACTAACACAGATTTCAAAATATTGGTCCATACGGCAGCTTAATTCTTTTCCTGTATTCCGTTCTGAGCCTTTGAGCTGGCTGAAAATGTTTTCAGCGATTGTTGGCAGGTACGGCATCTTTATGAGTAAGTGAAAGTACATCTTATTATCTTGGCTCCAGCGAGGGAAGATAAATTATAAAAGACGCTCCGAAAACAAAAGAAAAGAAATTGATTGCTATCGTGAGGAAATTTTTTTTGCTTGCATACTCCGCACGTTGGAGAATTTTAATTCTCCATCGGAAATGTAAGGTCGATTTATATTCCGGAAAAAAAAATTTTATAAGTTTCCAGGGCGTGCGCATAGTTTGAATAGCTAATTACTATTACGGAGTTCAAATTTTCATTTAATAAATTAAAATTCCTTATGAAAGGAAAAACTTTTGTAGTAAGTTATTAAATATTAATGAAGTGTGCTGATAGCTCTTAACCTAACTTTTACACAAGCATATAAAGAGATAAATATTATTTAATTTTTAAAACAAAATAGTGCAGTTATTAATATAGTTTATGAAAAAATATTCTTCAACATTTTAACAAAAGAATAGATCAAACAGTTAGAATGCTAAAACTTAAACCTTGAACCCAATAATCAATAAATGACACCACACGTTATAAACAACGAAGAAGAAACTGAAATTTTAGTTACATACTTATTAGTAATTATAAAAGTGTTGTGCCTAACCTATGCTTACAAGATATCATGCGTTGGTATAGTAGACGCTTTTCTGTCAAAAATTACAATTATTCTGAAACCAGTAGCAATTTTACTTGTTTACTTTAAATTACAGCGTTTGTTTTATTATAGCTTTTAAATTTATTTTTAACTAATATGTATGTTCAGTTATAAAATCATGCAGTTGTATTTGCATTTCTAAGACTGCATTCAATAACATACAAATGACTTTTTGCATCTCTAAATTGTATTCCAACAGGACATGATTGTCATACAATCTACAATTGTATTAGCTTTAGGAATTATTAAGTGTCTTCTTTTTATTTAGCTTTAAATGGAATCCCAAAACCGGTTTCATAAATGTGCTTTTTTCTTGGTTCACTATGTAATTTTAGAGATTTTCCCCCATCACTCATTCTTTACAGAGGTTTTAGATTTTAACTTAATTTTGCTTTTCTTATTTATGTGCGCATGTTTAAATCATAGTCAAATTATCTTCTAGACCAGAGTATTTAGAAACACTCATTATAGTTTATCAATATTGTTGGTGCTTGCAAATATACGAGACAAAACTAATAAGTTTTTCAAATTCTTGCTGCTTTATTAATTTCCTCGAAAAGGTTATATAAAAACATACTTTTGAATTATTTGGTACTGCATTATCCACCTAGCTATGGATGTAATTACAAATTAAAATTATCCATTTTGTTAAAATTACTATGACGTTCAATAACTGTCTACGACTTTTTACCTGTTTAAATTATATATCGTTAAAAAATAGGTCTAAAAACTGAATAATACAAGGGAGCAAAAAAATATGGATATGTATACTAGCATTTTCTCTTGATCAGACAAAAGGGTGAGTATATGATTGCGAGTAGTTCGAATCTTAAAGTAGACAGACAAGGCCCATCTCATACAAAATAAATCACAAAAGAAACTAAAAAAGATAAAAGCAAGATGAAAAGAGAAGCAACGTCAGCAAAAAGAACCCTAACCGCACATGGGTAAGTGAGAAAAATGGACCTCTTTTTCAAAGAGTTGAGGGAAAAACCAGCGGGGGCTGCAGTCAAAGCGAAATGGAAAGTGAACATATTCAAAAGCTGTCCAATTTGCTAGACTGGAAGTCCCCGGTCACAAGCAAGTTAAATGACAAGGCAATTGACAGGTCTAAATGAACGCGGGAATCATATAGAAAGTGAGATTAGAGTAAAAATGTGTTTATTAAGTTCAATGACAAATCTTTGCTATAATTAAAAAATAAGAATGAAAAACAGTCCCCCTAATTCATAAGACGAAAGCCGCTAATTATAAAATTGATTAAATTATCAGGATTAATTATTCTTAGATTCCTTGCGATAGGCTGTAATCTATTAACGTTTAGAACATAATCAATTATGCGATTAAGCTGATGAATAAAATTATTGAAAATAAGTTTATTTTAGCATGTATAACAATTTTGCAATTTATTAACACTAAAGTTTAAATTTAAACATTTATCATAGATACTTTACTCTAATTTCCAATTAATTATGCTACAGATGAGATCTAAAGAGCTAATATTAAGATTAAAAAATTATAAAATTTCATTACTTAAATCAATATATAGTCACAACAGTAAAACTGTAAATGAAAAAGCAAACTAAATGTAAACTTATACATATATTTGAATGCTTTAAAACAACATAGGATAACCACTGACGTTCAGCAAGGGTAAGACTCATCTTGAAATAAACCGCTTGGAAATACAAATCAACGCGTATCAATCTTTTCTGTAGAAATAAACTAAAGAACTTTCTGTAGAAATAAAATAAAGTATGTCTAGCACTTAAAAATCTTTCCTTAATTAGTTAGTAGGCGATTCAAATACCACTTTTATTCCGTTGATAAATTTTACAAGAATCAAAATAAATGGGGATGCTCTACACTTCATTCTAAGAATCGAGGAGTACGGCAAACCAATTTCCATGACATGATTTCTAAGAGCCTACAAAAGAGTTTTGTGCTCTCGTTAAATGTTTGATGATCTCTGCCACATATTTTTGTGGTTTCGTGATGGGTTCCGCTGCACGCTCTCAGCATGCACATATTTGCATGCAAGCTTGTTTTTCTTCAACTGTTCCTATTCTAATATTATTTGTAGTCAGCGAACAAAATAATCTTAAAGATATATCCTTGCATAAAGATAATGTAAGTGCATCACGGAGACAAACTGCTTTCATTCTTTTAATGAACGTTTATAAAAGAAATCTAAATACACATTTTCCTATTGCTCTTATGGTGAAATGGGAAAATTTCAAAACATTTTTACATTTTTCAGATTATTTAAAATGAAATAATATTAATGCATTTAATCATATTGTCTTTTCGTCTGTCATTTGAATAATATTTCAGTTAAAATGAGATTCGTAAGCACTGAAAGCATTAAGATTCGTGCAAAGCGCAACGTTTTCAGAGTTCATAATTCTCAAAATAATTGAAAATACAATACTCTAGTGCTTAAAGTTCTGTTAAAAATCCAAAATAAATCCATAATACATTTGGACATTCTATGAAAATCCATTAAATGCCATTTGGATGAGATGATGTGAGCGATATTATTCTACTGCTCTAAAATAAGGGAAACAAATATTCTTTCAACAACTATTATATTTATGAACTAAACGCATTTCACGAACGAAATTGAACGTTCATTTTCTTTCGCACTTCGCAGAAATCCATAATTACAGTTGACAGATAACTGCAATAAGCATCGACGTTTGATAAACATCGAAATATGGTTTTCCCTTCTGATGATTGATTGGATATAAATATGTTAAAATAAGAAAAATTTTTTTAACCAGATCAGGATTCGAGTGTACTATTATCATCATTGCGATTGGTCTTGTAATAAAACTAAATTCAAGTGTAGACTCTCGAAAAAGATTGTATCTGGTGACACCATTAGTATGGAAATATTTTGATGTCTTTCCTACACAATTTCTGAAAACTTTTCTTATTTTCGTTTAGAACTCAAAGTTTTTTCTTTTGTTTTTATCAAAATCAGCAATTTTCAACTGGTGTGTCACAAGAATTTTTAAAACATGCAGTACCTTACTATTTAGAAAGGGGCACTGACCGCTTTTCTCTTAGATCGTTAAAAATAAAAATGACAATGTACATATTTTTTACCCATTTTTATGATAATATATTGATCATCATGAATAAATTATAATAAATTTTTTGGCGGGCCGCAGAATTTTAGCAGTTACTTTAGTGTGCTATGAAATCGAAAGGGTTAAAAATCGCTGATCTAGACAGTTTCATTTTCGTGCTACAACACACAGATCCTCTCCTTTTTTCTCGGGTATATTCGAATTCATATTGTTAAGGAAACACTTTCCGAGTGACTGAAAAGTCGAAATTTTTTAATCTTTATTCAATTTTTCAATTATCTTCACAGTAAATCGGTATCTGATAAATATTTTTTACAGGTGATTTCTTTCCTTTCTATAAAATTTAACAGTTTAGGTTGACCATGGAATGATACTGAATGCAACCCTTTTCCAGTATTTCAGAGTCTTGCGCTTACCTAGATAATAGCAAAGCGCCAAGCAGGCCCTGATTTTCTATTAGGCTTGGTAGGCCCGGGCCTAGGGTCCCCAAAAAAATTTTAATTTTAAAAGGAAAAAAAGAAAAAATTCCCAATTCAATTTTTTTTAATTTTACCCTTTCAAATAGCAAATTTTTTTATATATATCCTTTCAAATTTGATTGATTGTTTCGTCATATGTATAGTTATATGTATAGTTCATCATATGTATGTTATTGTGTATATAAGGGATTAATAAGTTTTTCTGGTTGCATTGTATTGGTGTTTTTAATGATGAAATCAATATGTTGTATTGCTTTTTGCTATTTGATAATGTTCTAGGCCTCTACGCTTCAAATAGCCAATTCTTGGTAAAATGGTACTTTCACAATGATTCATGATTATTTTTTTTTCTTGTGTGTCAATTTTGGAAATTTTACGCCCATATCGGTGTTAGGGGGCCCCCATCCCGAGTTAATTTTCTAAATCGGGCCCTGATGCCAAGTAAAAAACGTCAATGCCCCCTGAATATTTCTGGTACTGGAATTATTTATCGGAACTCTTATCGGAATTGCTATACTGTCGCTTCTTTCTACATTACAGTTATCAAAATCCCACAGGTCATTCCTGGCATCTTGATACGAGCGTTCAAACATTATAAAGGGGAATTACAGATATATATATAAAAATGCCTGGAGATACTATCGAAGATATCTGTAAAACTATTGTCTATTTTTCAAAACTGAACGCAAAAATAATAAAATATCACTTTAAATAAAAAAAAAGCTTACGCGTGACAACTTCTCAAAGAACTCGTGCGCAACGAACGACCTGCCTCTACAGATGACGATAGGTGCATAGTTCGCGAGTTCGTGTTGAATAAAAAAGTAAAAGGAAATAAAAATGAAACAAAACTTAGGTAAAAATAGATATTTCTTTTCAGTATTATCATTTCCGACTATAATAAGCCTTTTCATAAAAATGAGATGTCATTTCATGCGTTAAAATTGTATTGCATATTATATTCATGGGAAAGCCGATATTTCGGCTCAAGGTACTCATGACAAAGACCACAGAACCAATATTTTGACGTTTGGGTACTGGTGTTCGAAGCCGATTCCGAGCGGTTGCCACTCATGGCAACACCCATGGCAACCCCGGGGCTGGAAACTGCAGATTCTGGTACCAAAGCCGGTTTTATTATCAGCAAATACAGCGCTTGCTCAGGATTGTAGCTCCAAAGAGAAAGTTCGATCATTTTAATAAATTACAGATTAACCAAAAACATCATCATCAAAAGCATTCTTTTTTGAGCAGAAGAAAGTTACTTCTCAGAATATTCGGAAGAACTATTTACCCAAATTTTTTAATTATTAATAAAATAAATGGGTTGAAATGTTTAATTTAATCATCTTAAAATAAAACTTAATTTTGGGACAGCATAGGAATGAATTTATATTCCAAGTAACCCACTGGGAGGTGGCCGAATAGGTAGGGCACTGGCATTCGAAACCAGTCTTTTTGTAGCCATTCGGAATCGGCTTTAAGCAGTAGGACCCTGTCTAATTGGCCCTCGTGAAGCAAAGGAATGACCGTATCGCTCTCAACTAACGCCAACCAACCCAACCTTCTACGTAACTCATAAATAGAAAGTAATTGGGTGACGCATAGTCGAATCCCTCAGAAAAGTAAAAGTTAAAAAACCAATCGCTTTAGTAACAACGAAAAGACTTCTACTTTAATTTTTGTCAACCCAAAATAATCCGAAATTCAACCGAACAGCATTGAGAGCAAAATATCTTCAAAATATGAACAGTGAACTAGGGAATATTTTCCCTTATACTGTTCTAGCCCTTTTCTGGCTTATGAAGAAATAAAAAATGTTAAATCGTTGGTTTTATTCATAAAGCCTACAGTGCATTGTTTGGTGCACGTTGTAATCTTCTATTATGCGTATTTCTCATGACTAAAGTAGAACACCATGGCATTGGGCCCCCTTGAGGCGTGGGCGCTGATCGGAAGCAATCGGTCCTATCGCCCTAAAGACCGCCCTGTATACAATCATGCCACCTTGAAACCAAATAAAAACCATATCTTCCCTTTTCTGTGACACTAACCAACGTTTAAAGTAATATAACACCAAGGGACTTCATTCCTAATAAATAAAAGTAAATCGTTATTTAGTATTTCTATATTTGCTGCGGTGTACCATGCTAATTATGTAGACTCTCTCAGCAACATGTAGACTCCCCATTCAACAACAATTGCATGACATGTTTCTCAAATCCTAAAAGAAACTTAAATTTGGGCAATCTCATAATTTATTTTTTGCTCACTTCCAGAGAGACATAAAATACCCATTTTGAGAGCATTATTGATAAAGAGTAGCGTAATAGTTTGATACAGTAATTAGAGGCACTAGATAGAGGAACATACAGATACAGCATAGCCACAAGTGATTACAATCACTCTGATTAGTTTATTGAAAAGGATAAACCAACCCCGGTAACAGTGATTAACTCACAGTATTACATCAGTATGAACGAACAACGAACGACAAACAAAATATGCAAGGATACAATTTGTAAAGCTCAGTTTTTAAATGTGATGGAAATGGTATAATTATTTTTAAAAAGAGCACTTAAAGACGTCACCATAAACGTCTTCAAGTGCTCTCGATTAAAGCTTTTTCCCACTTATGCTTAAATGTTGTGAATGCTTCATGAACGTTTTTCAACAAGTAAAAGTAGAGAAAGAACTCTTTAGTTATAGACACTTATTTCAATATTGTCTATAAATAGTTTCAAGCACATCAGGTTCACACTTGTGAGTTTAAATTCTTTATGATAAAATCTTGAACATTTAATAAACGTTGTTTCTTCACGAACCGGGAAAACTTCTTTAATACCGCTCTCGGTAGATTGCAACAAAAAAATATATGAATTACTTGAACATATGACGTTTGCCTATATGTCGCCCTAATATGGTTTCTAAGCAACATTTACAAGTCCGAACGTAGACTTTCTGAAACCAACAGCAATCTATAAGAATACAAACAACCTGCTTATTCAGTAATATTTTCCTCTACTATAAGTTCCAAAGTTTTATGCAACTGTCGAATATTTACAAGTTTCTAGTTCGGCAACAGGATTTAAACACTGAACTCGCACTCACGTATTGTTCAAGGCAGTATGATCTCAGTGATCATACTGCCTTGAACAATACGTAGTTGTCTCTTTCTGAATAACCTCTTATCTTATACTCAGTGAAGTTTCTTCTATGATGTCAGTGGGTGGGAGAAGTTACGAGCCATCTAGATGCCCCCCCTGGGGGTGTTCGGTTAAAATTAAGGTAGCACCAGGGGGTGGTATTGGTTCACCTATAAGGTTCCCCCATTGAAAGCAACGAACGATTCTCGCGGATAAAGTGCGAATGTCTTCATTGACAAATGCCCCGCACTGGCAAAGACACATATTCAGTGATCTCCCGATAATTCGTGCTAATAAATACCCAAGTGCATATGGTAAATCAGAAAATAGGGAAAATCCAAAATTTACCCTGAATTCCGATAGAAAATTATCTGCTTATAGGGTTTAAATGAATTACACGTAAAGATTAAAATAGGGTTAATTAAAATAATAATAAAGTTATCTTGGATATCCTGTTTATTGTCTAGAAAATGTCTATTACATTCCATTGATAACAAGTCATGTTGACATTCTTTCGTGCGAAATTTGTACGTTATTTCTTACTATATTATTTTCAGATTCACGGATATTTCTCACATAGATATACAAAAAATCACAGTGCATTTAAACTCCATGAATTTCTATTTATCTATGTGAGAAATATGCGTGAATCACAAAAGAATATAGTCAGAAATAACGAAAAAATATGTCAACATGACTAGTTAACATTAGAATGCAATAGATCTGCGATGAAACTTGTTGAATAATACATAAAGTCCTAGTAAATGTACTGGAAGGTTTGGCTTAGTTTGAAATTTCAGTACTTATAAGTACTTTATATTGATACTAAAATTAATAAAGCTCTAATACTACTAAATTTTATGCTCGAATAAAAGTAAAGGGTAAAATTGATCGCTTTAAAATCTCCTCAGCTTTGCACAGTAGATCATAGCTCTTACTTTATTTTAAGAAGGATATGTGACTTTATGTTACAACTAGCTGAAAACCCGTACTTCGCTACGGAGTACATTCAAATTAAATACAACGGTCAATGTATCCAATTAATACCAAAAATATGTTTAAATATATTTATAATAAATACAACGATCAATGTATGCAATTGATGTAAAAAAAAACGAAAAATATATTTATAAAAAAATTGTAACGGATATATTTGTAGACAAAATAATGTAGAAGAAAATATTTAAATTAAATCTAATAGAACATACTAAAGAATATACTACAGTTTGAGTTAATATAGTACAGTTTGAGGAACATATCTTTTACTGTATTTTAATATTTTTTGGATAATTTCCAATCGTCTGCCGCATTAGCAAGAGAAAAAAATATTTTTTTGTCTGTTTCGTTGCTATGAGCGTGACGATAAATTAATTTAAAGTACCAGAAAAAGAAATCACGTGATCAGCATTTAATAAATTAAATTCTAAAATTTAATCTTTAAAAATTCACCAAAAATCAGAAAATGGAGGTAAAGATTCGAAAAAGATTTCATTTTAAAGGAATTTTTATGATCTTTCTAGTGATATAAATTTTATAACCCTTAAATTATTATTTTAAAATGCAAACTAAAAGTTACAAAAACAGCTTAAAATTTAATTTTAAAAAAATCTATGAAGAATTTTTCAAAAATCTTTCTTAGTGCACCCCTATACTATAAGAGGAATCGCCATGCAAAATTTCAGCCCTTTAGGCTTAGCGGTTTGGTCTGTGCGTTGTATGTCAGTCAGTGAGTCAGTCAGTTACAGAACTGTTTTATACACTGAAGTGCCCCTGAATTAGGGATAGCAAAGCCTATGCAAATTGTGTAGCGCTGCGCATCATGTATGCGCAAGTGAGGGCGCTGTGGTAACTGCATATATGGCGCATACTGTGGTTGTTCTGAATTAGTTGTTGGAATTGCCAGTATGGGTAAACTGCCTGATTTAGACGCCTTCGATCGCGGACAAATCGTAGGTGCGCGACGCATGGGCCATTCAATTTCCGAAATCGTCAGACAGCTAGGATTTTCAAGGTCGACAGTGTCAAGAGTTTACCAAGAATACATGGATGGTGGAAAAAAAAACTAGCGATCGGGCAAACTGCAAAGGACAATTAGCCTAGACATTGCGTGGTGAGAGACGGCTCAGGCGTATTGTACGTAGCCAGCGAAGCCAAACATTAGCTCAAATTACCACCCAGTTTAATGACGGTGCCAGTCGTACAGTCAGTAAACGGACTGTGCAACGCTCGCTTCACCGTATGGGTTTCGGGAGCCGTCGACCTACGAGAGTACCATTGCTCTATACTCGCCATCGGGCTGCACGTCTTGCCTGGGCAAGAGAGCACAGAGACTGGAGTGTAGAGGACTGGAAACGAGTAGCATGGAGTGATGAGTCTCGATTCCGACTACTTAACGCCGACGGGAGGCTGAGAATATGGCGTCAGGCTCATGAAGCCATGGATCCTGCATGCCTGGCTGGAACTGTACAAGGGCATGGTGGCTCAATCATGGTCTGGGGTGTTTTTTCGTGGCACAGTTTGGGATCTTTGGTGCGTGTACCAACCTCCCTCAATGCAATTCGGTACGTAGAGTTGCTGGGTGATCACCTCCATCCGTTTATGCTGTTCTGTTATCCGCACGGTAATGGGAGTTTTCCAGCAAGACAACTGTACCTCTCACAAGTCCCGGTTGGCTACTGGCTGGTTGGATGAGCATTCTTCTGATTTCTCTGTCATGAATTGGCCACCTAGAAGCCCAGACTTAAATCCTATTGAGTATCTTTGGGATGTTTTGGAACAAGGCGTGAAAGGCCATCACACAGCACCAAAGAACCTTACTGAATTATGGACAGCTTTAGCCAATATTTGGCAAGCCATTCCCGTGGAACGTTTCCAGAAACTTGTTGAATCTATGCCTCGTCGTGTGGCAGCCGGTATCAAGGCCAGAGGAGGCCCAACTCGTTACTAGGTAGGTATCCCTAATTCAGTGGCACTTCAGTGTATATACAGATTATTATTATTAAAAAATGCATAACCAGTAATCTTTCCAATAATCTTTCATTTTTATCTATAACGTTTTGAGTAGTGATAAACCTACTAAAAACTCTCGAGAAAACTGCTCAAAAGCAGATGTCAAAATTTTTTTTCAGCGCATAAAATAACTAACGAATGGATGTCATGGGAATTAACCTATTTCACATTGAAGTTATAATAATTCTTCAGATAAAATTTCATATTTATACATTAATTTTTGAAAGACGCCGCTAACATCTTGGTAGCATGTTGGTCATTAACATGTTGTCCCCTCATAGGGAGCAATGTTGGCACACCTAAATGGTACTCCCACAATAAAGTAGCCATCAAGACTTCGCGGCGAATAACAAAAGGCGAATGTCTCACGACAAGTACCTTCCGCATTAGATTTTTTTTTAAATCAAAAAAAAAATTTTGAAAAGGAAATGCCACGTCATTACAAAAGACTCATTTGCTCAGCAGAGAGAAAAATTCTATGGTTCATACAAACATACATATTTATACAGACTTCATAACGTCTCCAAAAGTAACAGGACTTTTGCCAAGATCATTAAAATAATTGATACCAAATTTAATGAACTACTCTGTATTAATCAATATTCTCGAGATGACAGAAAGTCTGCCCTAAAATGAAACTTATTTATTACGTTTGGAAAAATAATTGTTGAAAAAGTAAAATAGCTTATCAACAGAATTATTTAAGTAGCGCACGATATGTTTGTGTAATGATAAACCGTAATAATGAGTTCAAAATGTCAATACTAAGCATTAGAGGACAGCTGTTTTTTTTCCTAGAACAATTACGAACATTTCTGAACCGTCGTTCCATTTCTTCTCCAGTTAAGTAATATTGCGATTTGTAAATTTTTCTTATGGGATAAAAAGTTACCCCACTTAAACCTATAGCGTTGAACTTTATAAATAATTTCCCTACAAATTTATTTCTAACATTAACTAATAGGTTTCCCACGTAAATCTATATATTTAAGTTGCTAAGTTGACTTTTTGGGCAGTCCGTGAGAGAAAACTACTGCATCAATTTACTTCATTTTGGTCTTAAACGAAAGATTGTAATCTGTAGATTTACCAAATTTGGTTTTTGACTGCAATTTTTATTAATGAGTTATAATTTACAATTAAAATTTGATTTCTGCGCATGCTCACTGGCATGTTTCAATCTGGCTTTAGAAACTCACTGTTTCTGCGCATGCTCAGTGACATGTTTCAATGTCGAGGAGTCTCTCTACTCTAGATCTCTCTCTCTGCCATTTTTATTTTTATGATAATTATGTTTGTGAAATATAAAATTAAACCTGATGGAAATTGTTTATTTCTCGCTGTTTAATTAGCGATAATTTACAATTAAAAATTTGCTTTCTGAGCATGCTCAGTGACATTTTTAAATCTGGCTTTAGATACTCACTAAGCACGAGGCCGCTTAAACACATTAATTTGCTTCTGCGCATTATTATGATTTTGGTAATGATGTGTTGAGTATAATTTGTGTATTAGTACATTTATTTACTATCTAGCAGTCATGTTTTGACGGGTACCAACTAATTATTTTTAAATCATCAAAATTACTTTAACTTTTTCTTTCTAATGAATTACTAATATTCGGTATCACTAACTGTATTTTACCAAAATATTCTTCAGTCGCGTATATATATATAATATATATATTTATTTATTTATAATAATAAATAAATTTTATAATAATTAATTATTATAAATAAATAAGTAAATATGATAATTAATAAATTATAAATACATATATATATATATATATATATATAATTTATATCCTTAAAACAATGCTTGAAACTTTTGAACCGAAACTACTACAGTGTAAGCATTACAATATTCTTTGTTGTTTCTTTAGAGGAAAATGAATTTCTTACCTTATATGAATGATGTAATGGAGAATGGAGCTATGGTGGTTATCGATGCTAGGAGCCCAAGACAGATTCACTGATCTTGAGGTAAAACTGATAATCAAAGGCATCCCGGGAGGATCTGGAACATCTGTGGAAGACAGATTTTTTATAACATCTTATAAAGTAAAAACTCTTAATAAAGCATCGCAAAAGAAAAATAGCTATAACTGAAAAAAAACAATAAATTGTAAATAAAAGTTTACTGAAGTTAACATTCGATATATGATAATGCCATGCTTAAATCCCGTACGTGTACATTAATATTTAGATGACAATATTTTTAAGCACATGGGAATTGTTCATGAAAACAGTTATACCTAGTGCTCCCCAGCCAAATGAAGAACTGCTTTTATTAATGAGAAATTTGTTGCCAATCTTCATTTTTATAGTGGATTTTATGGGGCTATGTTTTACGTACTCTGTATGTTTCACGTAAGTGAAGTTTACGAGTTCAACAGAGAGCTTGGTTTTTATTATAAACAAAACATCACATTGTTAGCATGCTAAATAATGGGGAACATCTCTCTCAAGAAATCCCATTTCCCTACATTTACTTTATAATGTAAGCAACGATAGATATCTTTCTTAAAACGTTTCAAACATGAGTACACACTCGAATTTGTTATCTTTATTCAGCAGCATATTGGAGATCCCTTTGATAGAGTTTCAGCCCAAATATCTTGGTCTGTATTTAACAAGCTTCAAAACCTAATGCACTAAAGAGTATTTATGAACTTAAAATTCAGTAATAGAAGACTTAAAGTGATATCACCAATAAAAGAAACACAAGTAACTAACCTTATTTGAAACTCTGTAAGTTCCTGTGTGCTTACAATAAGCAAATGCACTATTAAACATATTGTTTTCTAACTTGAAAAATACTTAAACAAACACGTCATAAACCCACGTGATAAGCTGTGGCTCAAAATAATGGTACTCAAGTTGTATAATACAGAACTGGTAAAAATTACTGGAAAAGTTCTTAAGTAGTAAATTTTTCAATATTTTTCATATCGGGAATAAATTCGTCGGCCAGTAAAGTGTAAAGTTATCAACATTGACTATAAATTAATCACTGATTTTGATTCTAGTTATCGTTTAGATTACTCCCCCCCAAAAAATCTATAACGAAATTATAAGTTTTGTTACATTTTCTACGTTTAAATATCAGACGCACATAAATATGTACAAACCACGGTAGTATTCATAGAAAGTTAATGTGCAATGTTACTCATATTTTTTCCATGCCTTTCTTAAGCACCAATTAGGGAATGCAGGTCATACATATTGGATTTATTCAGAGAAAAAATTGCTTTGCTGAGGAACTAAAAATTCGTTCAGTGCACGGTTGTTCTTTCTGTTTTTATCATCGTCCCTTTTCTTTGCGGTAACTGAGTAAAACGATGGAATAAAGTTTTAAACCAAAGTGAAATGTCGGCGATTTAATTCTTCCTTTGGAGAGAGCAGAGGTATTAAAAATTTCAGCTTCCTGCTTTTACATCAGCTTGAGTTTATTAATATGAAGGATATATTCAAAGCGTGTTAAATCTAGCAATAGAGGATGTAGCTGTGGTATAAAATTCAGTAAAATTTTATCATATTCTTAAACGTTTAGTGAAAAAGAATTGAAATTGCAGATTCCGTATACAGTTTCTTTTAAACGTTCTGGCATGTTATAAAATCTAATTACATGTTTACTATAAGCATACCACAGATGCAGGCAAATGCAGGGAGGGTTTCCAGGGGCTAAATACCCCACAAATATGCGGTCTTTCATGTATTATCACAATTTTAGTATTTAAAAACAGACCTCTGCCCCCGGAAAGCTTTTTCTGACTACCTCACTCACGCAAACAACATAATATCTCTTTATAATCCTTATCCATTAAATGTTAATTGTATGAAACAACTCTTATAAACGGAAATAAAAAGAAATTTACGAGTGTTTTAGAACAAACAATCAGTGACAGGAAAAGTTTAATGAGCATTTCGAGTGAGATAGCTTATTTTATATTTATAGATGGCAAATTTCTGACGTTCTAATGTTCTGTAATTCATCCCTATAGAAACGAATTTCTGATGTTTTCTGTATGCGAAGAATAATATCGCGTGAAACACATTTTATAGCCGATAGTCGTTAAACGTATAAAATATTAATCTATCCAAGAAGAATAAAGGATTTTGAAGAGGCTTTCCAAGCAAATAACCAGGGACATAAAAGACATAAAAAGCTTTACGCGCATTTCGACCGAGATAACTCCGTTAACAATTGTACGTGGAGAGTTCCTGATGAGTCCCAAGACTGTTTTTGGTGCTCTGACCTTTATATATGAAGACAGAAATTTCTAATGCTTCCTATTTGAGAACAATTGAATATGACAATATGCGCAAACATTATTTTGCTGTCATTATTTATTTAACTTATGAAAAAAATTTCCGTACATAAAAAATAGAATACTTTTTAAGACTGTTTCCGAGGAAATGATCAGATGCATAAAAAAGCACAATGAGCACTGAAGAAGAGTTTTTTTAAGTTATTCTTCAAGTTATTAAAACTAAGAAAAAAAAGGCCCAATTACATGCTACAAATAATTGTTGTAATAAGAGACAAAAGACCAGGATAATAAATTGCTCCTTAAAGAAAATCTAAATGAAAAATTGAGGGAATGAAAATATCATATAATGAAAAATTAAGCATGGAGTGCTTTCATCTAATCTTATGATAGAAAACTCTCTGTAGTTAAAACTATATGCCAAAATACTGAACTCAGCATATAATCCTGGGTTTTACTGTTGGGGGCAGGAAAAATCTCATGTGAATGTTAGTGTGTGTTTGAAATTTAATCTTCTTTCTTAAGTAACGTGGGCAATGTTATTACCCTCGTAAACCCAGAAAGTGATCAAATCAAATGAAAGAAGGAAGCCTATGATAATCCTGAAGACTTAATCCAATCAGCTGAAAAAAAAGATTCTCCCCTTGTTACGATTCAGTACTACGCTATAATTCTATCGATTTCCCCAAATCTAGGAGGGAAGTTCATTAGATGTATAAGAGAATAAATTAAAGAAAAACTGCCAGCCACAAATTCTCTCTTCTTTTAACTTTCTGTTTATTGATTCGGGTCTTAAACAGAGGCAAAACTTATTAGGAGACGCCCCACGATCGCGTTTAGTTGAATAGGATTAAACATTTGCACCCATCGCTCATTCTAAAGTGGTACAATTTTTGAATAGTTGGAACATAAAAATATCCCAGAAAGGAACTAAAAAAGGATTTATCGTACCATTTATGGACACGATTATGCTTCGAATAAAAATAACTTTCGAGACCAAAATTCTAAATATTTTTACCATAAACTGAGAGATAAATAATTTATGAAGGTATATACTTTTTCTAAATGTGTCCTATGTAAGAAAAAAAGCTGCCATTTGACAAAGTGGTGTTAGGAAAAGCCTGAATCCTCCATCTACAGAGATATCTAGTATTTTTTTTTATTATTTTTTTTTTATTATTATTTTTTTTTTGGTGTGTGTGTTTGTGTGTGTGTGTTTGTTTTTCTCTTCATTCATATTTATACCAATGAACTCTAATTTTAAAATACATTACATATAAGAAACTATTCACAATTAAAAAAAATAGTTGTAAATATTTGGTACGAATCAGTTATCTCATACTAGGGAGACTTTAGTATTTTTATTTGATTAAATATTCGTTTTATGTTGCCATAATTATTTTTTTAGAACACCCTCTCTAACTAAACTCAAAAAACAGCTAGCCAAGAATGAGGCCAAAAATTATCCCCTCTGGACTTTGAAGCTAGCGTTCTCTGACCGCTAAATCATCTGGGAGACGGTAAAGTTGTTATTCTTTACCAATGCGGGCACTTATGAATGAAGATATTCGAACATAACCCGCAAGAATCGTTGCTTACTTTCAATGGGGACACCGTATAGGTGAACCAACACCACCTCAGTTTTGACCAAACATTACCAAGGGTAATATCTGGGGACTGTACCTTCTCCCCCCCTCTTTGACCTCATAGAAGGACTTACGAAATTAACGTGCCCCTCTCCGCCCTAGACACAAAGTTATTTAATAGTGTTCGTCGGGATTCGAACCGAGCATCTCCAGTTTCGAGCCCAACACTACTAGCCTACCTCAGACCAACGATGGTAAAGTTAGTCCTATCTTCTGATTCCATTACTATCATTTGCGGCTCGCAAATAAGATACTGACTTTTTTTTCTTACGACGCAGTGTGTTGGAGTTTACTTTCCTTTTGTTAAGTTTCATCGACGATACTGATATTTGTCTTCACCATGATTATTTCTCTCATACTTGCCTTTCATGTTCTTTCTCTCTACGGTTATGCATCACTATAACGAGAGTATACCATGAGTAAGAATCAAGGCCGCAAACTGAATTAACATACACTTGCTTGGATTTTAATTATGAATTGCATGATATACATAAGGTATTCGTGGTTGGAGTTTTTTTTTCTTTTTTTGAAAAGATTAACAAGAAGGATTGAAAAAAAATCATTTACAATATTCAATATTATTAAATATTCAAGATGATTCATTATTAAATATTCAAGAAAATATGGAAACACCCATAAATCAAAAATATGCTCGTCAAATGTTTTTAAAATAATTTCAGAAGAAAAGATTTTAAAAGAATTTCTATATTTCACGCAACACTTGAGAATTGCATACACGAATAAAATAATTATTAATACTTTATTCAATGCTAATGAATTCTTTATTAAAACGTGAGAAATTTTAAAAATTAAAACACCCTCAGAAATAATTTCCAAATGAGCAATGCTGTAGGAAAAATTCGGAGAAAATATCGGTCTAAACTGAATCACAATGCAAAAGTGCAATTTTTTTACGATCTTCTCCATACTTGAAGATAGGTTGTAAAATAAGATATAAGAGTAAAAGAAAAATTAATACCGGTTAAAAAATACCTAGCAATTATTGAAACCTTTATTTTCATAAATGAACTTTGTAAAACATAATATCAGAAATGAACTGACATATGAAACTAATCCGAAGTTTATGTTACTCAAAATAGCTTAACACGAGACTGATATAAAACATTTCACCTCGAATATTCAACCGCAGATATCACATCAATAACTGATACTAGTTTCATTATTTTCTATGAGAAATTCGCAATTATTATATGGTGTTAATTTTCTTCTGTTGAAGTCACATTAAAATTTGTCTCGATTTACAACAGTTTTTTTTGCATTTAAAATTTTCCAATTTCCATGTATCGAACAAGCTGGCGTACCTCAGGAAATATTGCCATCAGTTTTTTAGAACCTGCACACAAAAAAAAGGGTTCTACCGCTCTGTCATTGCAAAAGTAAAGGAATAAAGCCTCTAACGCTTCTAACTACGGCTGTAGATTTTGTTTGAAATGAAAACACTTAGAAAACTCTTAGGGAAAAATATGGACAGTGCCGACGAAAGCACATGCTAGGTAAGGTAGATCAGTTTAAACTTTTCTTTACGGGGTGGGATAGCATGTATCCCAAGAATGAATATATATATACAGTCGAACCCCGTTATAACGAACTTCAAGGGACTAAAGGTTTTGTTCGCTTTATCCGGTGGTTCGCTATATCGGAACCGTTAAGAAAAATGCTAGAGTTCACAAAATATATAACTCATTAGTTGCAATGTGTATTCAATAATAATGAATTAAAAAATGATAAAATCTATTAAAAACTATCATTAATGAATTAAATCGACTAAAATCGATTACATTAAACTGACACAATACTAATTAAATTACGTACAATAGGAAAATGACGGGACCAAAATTTTCGTTCGTTATATACGTGAGTTCGTTATATAATTGGGTTCGCTTTAACGGGGTTCGACTTATTTATATATATATATATATATAACCTCCTTAATGGCCGTTCTTACAAAGGGGGTATGAAATTTTCCGTTTTAAAGAGGGAATCGGAAAAATGGGCCTCGTAAGCTAAAGGTTAAGCTTACAGTTAAGATAAGCACGAAACAAGTACTACTAAATACTAAAAAATATTATCTAAAAGTTATCATGGTTGAAATGAGGGGCTATTAAATATACTTCGTAAGTGAAATAAGAAAAATAATTAAATTTATAAATAATGTCATAAAGAGTAGAGTGATATGGTATTCAGCAAGGTGTTTACCGGAATTCATATACCCCTGCCTTTATAAGCAACCCCCAAAAAGTGCTTGATAAAATTGTTACTTTCTTTTCTTCCCCGCCACCAATATATCGACACATAAAAGATATACACAGGCTGAAATTGAAATATGAATGTCAAATGAAAGTAATATGTAACTCGGTATACATTTTTACTCTGGTACACTAAAATGTTATATTGGAATACTGAAAAATGAGTTTACATTGCGAACGAGACTAAAAAAAGTAAGTGGTCTTGTATCAGGATATTAATGAAAACAATACTGACTTTAATAAAGATGTCAACAGAATAAAGGGAAAGTGTTTACTAGATCTTAAAGTTGACCCCTTATTTAAGAAGCTCAAACATTACTTAAATCATTCACAAAAATTTCAAGCACTCAAACTATCGAATGGCATTAAAAGGGTGATAAAAAGAGCATTCAAAATATGAAATCAAAACAATAGGATTTGGTTTGAAAATTGTTCATTGGAATTCGGAAAAGGAGTATCCGTGCACTCTTGTAATGTAGTTTACATTAGCAGCTGTGTTTCTATCCATTAATAATAGTAACAGTGTATTCAATAAAGTGACCACTAATATGGAAAATACTTTTGCCCCCCAAAAAGTGTCTAATTTAGATAGTCTAAACCAGAGGTGTCCAACCCGTGGCCAGCGAGCCGCATGCGGTCCAAAGCAAGTATTAGTGCGGCCCAGAAAGAGAGCTCAAAGCGAAAAAAAATATCAATAGCCCGCCTCAGCGATGATGGCAGGTGGCCGTTACAGATCCCGCTTTGTTCATTCAACAAATCAACAATACATCATTTGAAATATCTTTAATTCTATACAAAATTTCGTATGTAATTTCTGTATATTAATTTCTTTACAAAAATGAAATGTGAATTTTTTGCAGATTTAATATTTCATATTTGTAATGATATTAAAATTACTATGCACGTGTGAAGCCGACTAAGAGTCAAATTAGAACCAAAATATGGGATGAATATATTGAGAACTTCCTTTGAATTGCAACCACCTCAATTGACCCAGATATTGATGCATTAGCTTCTCAAATTCAGTGCCAAATATCACATTAATTTTATGACTCCTATAGTTATCTTTAATAAAATTTATAATGAAATAAATATTATAACTATATATTATACTTTTGTTACTCATCAACTATTTTTAATGTTAGGTATATTTTTGTGTGGCCCAAAACTATTCGTCTTCTTTCAATGTGGTCCAAGGAGGCTAAAAGGTTGGACACCCCTGGTCTAAACGATGGTAAGAAATGACATAAATAACTCAAGCGGAGAGTTAATACCAGTGACATTATACAGGTAATAAAAATAATAAAAAAAGAAAAAAGTAAAACCGTTTCAAGAGAATTTAGATTGCACATTTGAAAAAGAAAAAGATACGAAATAACATAAAGAACTAAGGCTTCTGGTGTTAGCGGCTAAGGAGATTATGTATCGATCAAAGGCAATCTATGAATCTTTGTAATAAGGGTCTTCATTCATAAAGCCTTTCTCTTTGAGGGCGTACCTGACAGTGGGCACAATACGTTAGAGGGGGGATTTGCTGAAATGGTTCCCATTAGCGCAAGCGCAATGGATTCTGTGCACCTCGATACAACGCTCTGTTGGTAGTCTCCCATTTACATTTTCTTATCCTCTCAGTTGCAATAAAGCAGCAGATCCTTATCCTTCGGAAAGAGATTTCAGCAAAATAGGGTGTACTGAAGGATGAACAAATTTGGACGCTAAATATTACAGGAGGGAAAG